>JAUIMM010000446.1:3745000-4277500 GCA_031769625.1 Taudactylus pleione | reverse complement strand
GATGCCCTGTTGGAGGTGATATGGGGTGCTCCCACTATGCGGCGTCCCGCACTGGTGAGGAGAACGGGTGCTGACCTACCGGTAGGTGCCCAGGTCCGTTGGTGTGGAATCAGTTCTTCTCAAAGTCCAGTATGATGCCGCGTGCTGGATGCACGGAGATGTTGGGTAAGGCAATTCCTCGCTTAAGGGGGATCAGGCGTGGCAGTCCTTACTTCTGGCACCGGGAGTGTGCGCACTAGACCGCTGGGGCCTTATTGTCTAACGCCAGGGATTGGCAGCAGACGCAAATCTGCCGGGGTACACAGCTGGTTGATGCTGCTTAGGGGAAGAAGCATGTCCTGGAAGGATGGTTACGGCCATTCTAGTCAGAGTATGGCACCATCTAATGTTGATAGCAGACTGGTAGTTAAGATAACTTGCGCTTAGGCACCTTAGTATCAGTCTGCTCAACATATGGATTCAGATACATCATCAGGGGAATCAGACCCTGAAGAGGAACTATGCGTATCATCTAACTTGGGGGAGGAGGACCATCCGTCCACAGATTCTTTGGTGATGGCGGTTAAATCAGACCTAGATATTCAGGATGATGAACCAGTTCATAGTAAGAAGGCTCCAATGTTTAACCACTTGCCTGGCACGGTCGTATCAGATACGACCAGTCAGAAATACACAGTGGGCGGCTGCTGGAAGTTAACTTCCAGCAGCTGCCGGTCCCTCTACACCTGCGCCTCCTCCTCCTTTGTGTCCCGATCACTGCTGGCCACAGTGATCGGGCAACACATGTAGTTATGATATTTTTTATATATATATATATATATACACACACACACACACACACATACACACACACACACGATCGATGGATATCGCAGAGCCTCTGATTAGGGATGGCAACCGACCATCGATGGTCTGACTGAAAACAAGTGGGTTTGCAATTGCTGGTGGCCATCAATGTTGCACCATCAATGGCAACCCTCAATCGATGTTTAGGAAACAGTCAGTTGTGATCTACACAGATCTCTTCGACCAATCGCAAAACAATTGATGGCTTCAAACGATGGTCAAACCATCAATGGCCATCACTACAGTATAACATAAAAATTGCACATTTTATGGTATACTGTGTTTAAAAAAAAAAAAATAATAATTTCAACTAAAATAGTGATGGATAAGTTTAAAATTATGTTCGTGACCTAATTCAATCATAAAAGCAACCGACAATTTTGGAGCGGTTTTTGGAAAAAGAATTCGTCAGTTAAGTGGTTAATCACCACCAGAGGTGGACAAAACAGAGTTTCCTGTATCATAACAGCTCACAGAACTTTTAGAAGAGGCATGGGGGTAACCCGGACAAACTGTCTTATGTGCATAAAAGAATAACATCGTGACATCCTTTCCCATCTTCTGTAGGCACTAAGCGGAGGTACCTCCTACGGTGGATGCTCATGTGTTGCATTTAATCAGAAATGCTACGTTGCCTATTCCGTCAGCATCTTCTCTGAAGGATTCCACACATAGAAAACTTGAAGCATGTCTTAAGGCAATATTTTCATCATCAGGAGAGGTTACTCGTCCAGCTATGGCTGGAGCCTGGGTAGCCAAAGCTGTTGAATTATGGACAGGGGCATTGGAAGAGTCTTTATCAAATGCTACCAGAGAACAGATGATGAATATCTCCCATATAAGGGGAGTGAGGAGATCGGAGGAGCTGCAGTAGATGCTGGAATTTTAGCTTCTAAGGCATCATCAATAGTGGGGTCCTTTGATCTTGTATCAGCTTTCTAGGATCTTAACCAAAGAAGGCTCTGGAAGTCTTACCTTTCTATGGAAAAGTACTTTCTACTTCAGGGTCCATAGGGGGTCCACAGGGTTGACCTTGGGGTATAGCTTGGATCTGGATCCACGGGCACCATACAGTTAAAGCTTTAGCTCCCAGGATGCACTTGGGTCCTCCTCTATACCCCGCCCCCCGAGCCACAGGCACTTCAGTTTGGTGCCGGCCGAAGTCGGTTGCACTGTGCAGTGGGGCTGCAGGAGCTTTATTTTTACAGAAGAAAAGTTTTTTATTTTTTCTCTCGTTTTACACTTAATGCAGCAGCATAGGATTGTCCTTCTGGACGTCCATGCTGCCGCTTCAACACCCCGCTGGCGCTGCGACGCCAGTACTGATCTGGCGATCACAGCGGGACCCCGGAGTTAGTCCTAGCATGGCTCCGGGACCTCCCTCTGACTGCTGCCGGACTCTACGGGGAACAGGTAAGCCGCGAGCAGTGCTCTTAGCGCCACTCGCGGGGATAAATGCAGTCAGTTGCCGCCGGTCTCTGGGGACAGACCGGCGGCGCTAGTAGCGTCGGCGGGCTCCCCCTCATGCAGGCATACCCCGCGCTCCGCTGGACCACAAGGGTATAAGTTCCGGAGGGGAACCGGCGTCCCTGGTGTTAAATACTAGCCAGGGGAGGCAGCCTTCCCTGGTTTAGCGGCTCCTCAGCTCAGCGCGCCTTTTCTCACGTGTACTGGCGTCGCTGAGCTGCTCCTCTGCTGGCCACTCCTCCTCAGAGCTCTCCGGCTAACGCAGGCTCCCAGGCAGGTGCATGGTCAGGTCCCCCTGAGTACCTCTCCCCTACCTAAAGGACAGTGTACACAGCGCTATAACTCCCCCCAGACACTGAATCTGGGAGGTTGAGGGCAGCGATTGGTGCAGTAAGTACAATCTTCCTGCATTGTATGTGACTTTGCTAGTGCTGCTGCCTGTACTTATTCTCTACTTGCTGTCAGCTTATATCTATCCCTTTGCTTCTCCTACAGCCCGAAGGTGTGTGGGGGAGGGGCGTTTTTCTATTAACCTCACTTTTATAAATCATGTATTTGTGAGGTCAGTCACATACTGTTGTGTGCTACACAGTACCATATTTTTGGGCCTGTTTGTGTTGCATGCTGGTGAGTGCGAGGGTGTTAACACCGTATGTCCTCTGCTGATAAGTATTTATTGCATAATTACTGTATCATGTCTGATGAGGAGACTGAGCACTCCGGGGCTCCTGTGTTGCTTTCCTGCAGACGCTGTTCTGCTGGTGTTAATGGGAGGATTTATCTCAGGATGGTCTTTGCGGGCAGTGCCAGCTGGCACCAGGCCCCTATATACCCCCTATGCAGCAGGACCCCCCTTGGGCGATGTTTTCACAAGTGCTGACATCTATTGCAGATGTCGATCCCTACAGTGACCCCTTCTGGGGCATTGTCCCAGCACTCTATCTCCCATTCCCCGGATATTCCGCAGGTATTGCGGTCTCCCTCCGGGGCCCAGACTGTGAGACAGTATTCGGGGCTGCCTGTGTATGTCCAGCCTCCCCCTGTATCACAACAGTCTGTAGTGCCTTTTCAGGGCTTCCCTCAGTCGGCTCCTCCGCCTTGGGTGGATGTTCTCTCCAACTCGGTACAGAGTTTGGCGGCTTCATCCTCGGCTTTTCAGTCATTTTTGCAGGGTGATGTGCCACAGAAGGCGACTAAGCGGCCTGTTGTGAGTTTACTCACTGCGCAGGTATCAGAATCTGATCCCTCTTCAGATGATGGAGAGGTCCATGAGGATTCTGATTTGGATGCTGTGGGACAGGAGGTTGAGCCTAGGTCCTCCATTAATGTTCCAGCATTAGTTAGGGACCGGTGCCTCCTCTTCTATATTGAGAATAGCCCGCACCGCCCTAAGTCGAAGTTTCCTGACTTCAAGAAAGCAAAGGTTACTTCTAATGTGTTCCCTCTGTCCGATCAGTTGGCGGATCATATGGCGGGGGCCTGGCCATTACCCAGCAAAAAGATTCCAACCGCAGAAAAGGTTGGCTTCTCATTATCCCTTTCCTGAGGATCATTGCAGGAAATGGGAGACTCCACCGGCGGTGGATTCACATGTCACTCGCTTGGTTAAAACCGCTACGCTACCCTTGCCGTCTATTTCCTCTTTAAAGGATCCAACGGACAGGAAAGTGGAGATTTGTTTGAAGTCCATTTACTCGCTCTCCGGAGCGGTGGCGCGCCCGTCCATGGCCATTTCCTGCGTGGCTAAAGCCATTGAGAACTGGGCCAAAGCCTTGGAGGATTCTCTTACGGACGGTGTTCCGGTTGTTCAGAGAGCATTAGTGGCACAAATGAGGGATGCCGATTCCTATATTGGGGAAGCGTCATTGGACGCAAGCATGTTAACCTCTAGAGTTTCGGCTGTGTCTGCTCGGAGATCCTTGTGGCTGCGGTCCTGGAGGGCTGATGCGGACTCTAAAAAGGGTCTGGAGGTCTCCCCTTTAATGGAGATTTGCAATTAGGTCCGGATTTGGACAAAATAGTGGATACCTTGGCTAAGTCCAAGTCGGTTTTCCTCCCTTCGGCTTCTGCGCCGGCTAAGGTGAGGAACACTGCCTTTTCGGTCCTTTCGGGTTCAGGGTAAGGCCAAGGGCCAGTCCTTCCCGAGACATTCAGCGACCAAAGCCTCATCCAAAAGCAGGCATGGAATGCTCGGCGCCCCTCTTCCAAACAGGAGGATAAACCTGCTGCCTGACGGGACGGGCCTCTCTCTGGGGGACCCCAGAGTGGGAGGCCGACTTCCCAGATTTGCCCAGTCTTGGTTCAGTACCACCATAGATGCTTGGGTTCGAGAAGTAGTCTCCCAGGGGTACGCCCTGTCGTTTCGGTGCAGGCCACCCCAAAAATTTTTTTGCACGAGTCCTTCGCTGGACAAGTCCAAAGCTTCCTATCTCTGCTTCTGGTGCAGAAACCCAATGGGTCTCATCGCTCTATTCTGAATTTAAGGTCTCTGAACAAGTACCTCAGAGTTCCCAAGTTCAGGATGGAAACATTGCGGTCCATCATCCTGGCGATGGAACCGGGGGACTTCATGGTCTCCCTCGATATCCAGGATGCCTATCTCCATGTGCCCATAGCACCGGCACATCAGCGGTACTTGAGGTTTGCTACCCTAAACCATCACTACCAATTTCGGGCGTTGCCTTTCGATCTTTCCACGGCGCCGAGATTTTTCACCAAGGTGATGGCAGTCATGGCTGTCCACCTTCGGGGTCAGGGTATACGGATGCTGACGTACCTGGACGATCTGCTGCTGCTGGCGAGCTCCCCGGAGGTGCTTCTTCATCATCTCCACCTGACAATTGCTTGTCTTCAAGCACACGGGTGGTTAATAAATTGGAAGAAGTCATCTCTGAGCCCATCTCAACGGATGGTCCATCTGGGAGCACTTCTGGACTCCAGTCAACAAAGGATTTTCTTGACTCTGGAAAAGGTATCCTCCCTACAACTGAGGATACACGGTTGCTTGAGCAGTGGCAGGGTGTCAATACATTCACTGGGGTCCATGTTGTCGGCATTCGACATGGTGGAGTTCGCCCAGTTCCATTCCAGACCCCTGCAGGGGCAGATTCTTGTGGAATGGAACGGGTTGTCCCGCCGGATACGATCCCAGATGCTGGTATTGTCCCCGGAAGTGCGCCGGTCCTTGGCGTGGTGGCTGCAGTCAGCTCATCTCAGCCAGGGTCGCCCCTTTTGGATTCCGGACTGGGTTCTGCTCACGACAGATGCCAGTCTCCGCGGTTGAGGGGCAGTGACCGGCTCGTTGTCTCTTCAGGGCCGTTGGTCGGTGGAGGAGGCCGTCCTTCCCATAAACATTCTAGAGCTACGGGCAGTGTACCGTGCTCTTCTGGCGTCAGGCACCGTTCTTCTCGGAAGAGCAGTTCAGGTGCAATCAGACAACGCCACCACGGTGGCATACATAAATCACCAGGGAGGAACTCACAGTCGATCTGCGATGTTGGAAGTGTCCCAAATCCTGACTTGGGCGGAGTGCCACCTTCCAGCAATATCGGCAGTCTTCGTCCCGGGAGTCCTCAATTGGGAGGCAGACTTCCTCAGCCGTCACGACGTGCATCCCGGGGAATGGTCGCTTCACCCAGAGGTGTTTCAACTTCTCGTGGACAGGTGGGGACTGCCGAAATTGGACCTGATGGCCTCTCGTCACAATTACAAAGTTGCCCATATATGGCTCAAGGACAAGACACGCAGGCGCAAGCCTAGTGGATGCGTTGTCAGTGAAATAGTCGTTTCACCTAGTGTATCTGTTTCCTCCAGTCTCCCTGCTCCCTCGGGTACTCAGAAAGATCAAACAGGACAGAGGCACATTTCTGCTGGTGGCTCCAGCTTAGACAAGACGTCCTTGGTACTCCGATCTCAGGGGCCTGTCTGTAGACGCTCCGTACCTTCTGCCTCAACGTCGGGATCTGCTGTCTCAGGGTCCCTGCCTTTACCCGGATCTGGGTCGACTGTCTTTGAAGGCGTGGCTCTTGAGACAGCCGTCTTAAGGTCCCGGGGCTTTTCAAGCTCTGTCAACATTACCATGCTTAGGGCACGTAAACCTGCCTCTGCACGGATTTACCACAGAGTGTGGCACACTTACTTTCAGTGGTGCGAGTCTAGAAGCTATGACCCTCGGGTGTTCAGAGTTTTCTAGGATTTTGGCATTTCTGCAGTCAGGTCTTGACCTGGGCTTACGGCTTGCTTCCGTAAAAGTTTATGTATCGGCCCTGTCAGTGTGGTTCCAACGAAGGATTGCCACACTGCCTGACGTTCACACTTTGTTCCAAGGTGTTCTGAGGATCCAGCCTCCCTTTGTGCCTCCAGTGGCTCTGTGGGACTTGGCGGTGGTTCTTCGGGTCCTGCAGGGACCTCCTTTTGAGCCTCTTGAGTCGGTTGACCTCAAGTGGTTAACACTTAAGACTGTGTTTCTCCTGGCTCTTGCTTCGGCCAGGAGGGTATCAGAGTTGGGGGCACTTTCCTGTAGCCCCCCCTTCCTGAGTTTTTGCCTAAAGTGGTTTCTAAGTTCCACATAAATCAGGAACTTGTGGTGCCAGCTTTTCAGGCTCCGGGTCTTACGGCTGGCGAGGCTTCGCTGGACGTGGTCCGGGCTCTCAGAATTTATGTTGAGCGGACGGCCTCTGTTAGGAAGTCCGATTCGTTGTTCATCCTCTTTGGTTTCCATAAGAGGGGTTGGCCTGCCAACAAACAAACTTTAGCCCGTTGGCTTTGTTCTGTTATTAGGGAGGCTTATATACAGGAACGTTTGCCTGTTCCAGCCTCGGTTAAGGCTCATTCCACTCGGTCTGTAGGCCCTTCTTGGGCTGCTAGACGTGGTGCCTCCGCTGTTCAGCTGTGCAAGGCAGCCAATTGGTCTTCAATTCAGACATTTTTGAGGTTTTATGCGTTTGACACCTTTGCCTCTCAGGATGCATCCTTCGGGCGCAGGATTCTCCTTTCTGCTCAGGAGCGTCCCCGCCCTTAGTTGAACTGCTTTGGGACATCCCCAAGGTCAACCCTGTGGACCCCCTATGGACCCTGAAGTAGAAAACAAGAGATATGGTAAGAACTTACCTTTGTTATCTCTGTTTCTACGAAGTCCATAGGGTCCACAGGGCGCCCGCCCTGACGCACCTGGCTTCATATGGTCTGTGTGGCTGGTCACCGGTGTTTCCGTCTCCCATTTCTGTGAGTATGGTTTCTTGTGTGTTCCAGTCTTCCTTCCTTCCTTCTCTCTGTTTAGTCTCCTCCTTCGGCCTAGGCTACTTACCAACTGAGGTGCCTGTGGCTCAGGGGCGGGGTATAGAGGAGGACCCAAGTGCATCCTGGGAGCTAAAGCTTTAACTGTATGGTGCCCGTGGATCCAGATCCAAGCTATACCCCAAGGTCAACCCTGTGGACCCTATGGACTTCGTAGAAACAGAGATAACAAAGGTAAGTTCTTACCATATCTCTTGTTTTTTGGAGCAGAGTTAGATAAAATAATAAAATAATAGCTACTCTGGCGGCTTCAAAGTCAGCAGGTCTGCCATCTACAGCTACAATAAAGTAAATGCACCAGGTTTCTTTTCAGTCCTTTAGTCCTCAGCGACGAGCAAGGGAACATCCTTTCTCTAAGCCATCTAGCTTTCGCAGGACTACAGGGCGACAAACTAAAAGGTCTGACGTCCGCCAACAACAACAGATGCCTGGGTCCAAGAAGTGGTCTCGCAGGTGTATGCCCTCACTTTCAGGAGGCATCCTCCACAGAAGTTTTTTTGCACAGATCCTCCATCAGATGCGGTCAAGGCCTTGGCCCTTCAGGAAGCCATTCATTCCCTGTGCAGGCAGGGGTAATAATCCCAGTTCCTGTGTCACAACAAACCAAATGGGGCTCATCGCCCTATTCTAAATCTAAAAACTCTCCGGTCAATTATTTGGGGAATGGAGCCTGGGTATTATATGGTTTCCCTGGACATTCAGGATGCATATCTGCATGTTCCTATTATACCATCCCACCAACAATTTTTACGGTTTGCTGTCCTTGAGCAACATTACCAATTTCAGGCACTACCTTTTGGCCCATCTACGGCCCCCCGGGTATTTATCAAAATAATGGCGGTCTTGACAGCCTATCTCAGGCATCATGGAGTCATAATATTACCATATCTGGACGACCTGATATTAGCGCAGACTCCCGGTTGTTTTACAAAGCCATCTTCAACTGACCATAGACTGCCTACTAATACACGGCTGGATAATCAATTAGAAGAAATAATCGTTTTCTCCAACACAGCAAATGGTACATCTGGGAGCTCTTCTGGAATCTCGAGCACAGACTGTTTCTTCGAGAGGACAAGATTGTGACCCTATCGTTGAGAATATGCAAGCAAAGGGTATCCATTCGGTTAGCAATGCAGGTCCTGGGATCAATGGTATCCACTTTCGACATGGTGGGGTATACTCGGTTCCATTCCAGGCCTCTGGAAAGATTGATTCTCTCCAGGTGGAACAGACAGTGTCATCTAATAGTCTCAGAAGATCCTTCTCACTCCAGAGGTGCGTCACTCCCTCCTGTGGTGGCTAAACAAAGGATAATCTGAACAAAGGGCGCCCATCCTAGATTCCAAATTGGGTGCTTCTCACCACGGACGCCATTCATTCGAATGGGGGAAGTGACAGGTTATCACACCTTTCAGGGAAGATGGACAAATCAGGAAAGTCATCTGCCCATAAACATTCTGGAACTGAGCAGTATACAAAGCACTTATGGCACAGGACCTGCTCCGGGGCAGGCCGGTCCAGATCCAGTCCAACAACGCTACTACAGTGGCCAGACTCAATCATCAGGGAGGCACAAGAAGTTATGCAGCCATGAAAGAAGTGACAAAGATTCTGATTTGGGCAGAACGTCATCTTCTGGCCAAATCGGCAATATTCACACTGGGAGTACTCAATTGGGAAGCAGACATCCTAAGTCGCCAAGACATACACGCCGGAGAGTGGTCTCTCCATCCGGGAGTGTTTCAGCTCCTGGTAAACAAGTGGGGTCTCCCAGAAACGGATCTCATGGCATCACGTCACAACCACAAGGCCCTCAGGTACGGGTCCAGAGACCCATCAGCAGCCTTTGTGGACACACTGGCAGTAAGATGGGACTTCAAGCTGGCTTATCTCTTACCTCCAATTTCCCTCCTTCCAAGAGTTCTCAGGAAATTCAAGCAGGAAGGCGGAACAGTAATACTGCTGGCTCCGGCTTGGCCCAGGCATCATTGGTTCACCGACATAGAGAATCTATACAGACAGTCTGTATCCTCTTACTCTATACAAACAAGGGTCCCTGCCGGCATCATGATTTACCTAGTCTGGCTTTGTGTTCCATCCTAGGAGCAAAAGGTTTTTCCAGTTTGTAATTCAGACAATGCTTAGGGCACGAAAGCCTGCCTCTGCCCGCATCTATTGCAGGGTTTGGCATTCTTTTGGTCAGTGGCGTTCCCACAGAAAGTATGATCCTAAGGTGTTTAGGATTTCCAGGGTACTGGCTTTTCTCCAGGCGGGTTTAGACTGTGGTCTCTGTCTGGCCACTTTGAAAGTGCAGGTTTCTGCACTGTCAGTCTGGTTCCAGAGGCAGATTGCCTCATTACCAGATGTTGCCTCCTTTTGTAGCACCGTGGGATTTGTCTTTGGTTCTTAAGGGGCAACAAGTTCCCCCATTGAACCCCTGTACTCTGTGGATTTGAAATGGTTGCCAGCGAAAACACTTTTTCTCCTCACTATCTCTTCTGCACGCAGAGTCTCTGATTTAGCAGCACTCTTGTCGCTCCCCATTTTTGATTTTTCACCAGGATAAAGCTGTTCTTCGTACAAGGGAGGGTTACCTTCCTAAGGAAGTGTCCCGTAATCATGTGAATGAAGAAATTGTAGTTCCAACTTTTCAGGCTCCAGATCTTTCTGTAGATGAAGCCTCCCTAGATGTAATTCGTGCTCTCTGTATTTATGTGGAGCGTACAAAAACTGTTAGAAAATTAGAAGCTTTTATTTGTATTCTATGGTTTGCATAAATGAAGATGGCCAGCAGACTCTGGCGGGATGGCTACTCATGACTATCTCTCAGGTGTACACACAGGCTGATCTCCCTGTCCCAAGCACAGTGACAGCACATTCTACTCCGTATGTAAGGCCATTTAGTCGTCCCTCTGCTGAACAGTTGTGCAAGGCAGCCACGTGGTCTTCTGTCCACACTTCTCTTAGGTGCTATGCCTTTGATACTTTTTGCCTTTCAGGGTGCTTCCTTTGGGCGACAAGTTCTCCTTTCTGCTCAGAAGCGTACCCCACCCTAGGGGACCTGCTTTATGACATCCCTGTGGATCCCTATGGACCCTGAAGAAGAAAATAGTTATGGTAGACTTACCTTGATAACTCCTTTTCTTTGAGGTCCATAGGGCACCGACCCTGACGCACCTGGCTGCATGGGTAATTTTTTCTTTCGGCCACTGATTCCCTCATCTTGTGTAAGAGTGTTTCTGGTGTACGATTGTTCTTCCTTATCCTGCCTTGAGGCTTGTTAACAAAACTGAAGGCCTGTGGCTAGGGGCGGGGTATATATGGAGGAGGACCCGAGGCATCCTGGGAACTAAAAGCTCTAACTGTTTGGTGCCTGGATCTCTTCAACCGTAATATCCCGTATCCCTGAGGACCTCGAAGAAAAGGCGTTATCAAAAGAAGTCTACCATAACTCTAATTTTCTCTGCTTCTGTGTTTTAAGTGCACATCGCAGTCTGCTCTGGTTTGTAGTTTTTCCATTCTGATTTATGTGAGTGAAAAGCACTATAACAAAATATCACAGCAAGCTCAAAACTGCTGTACCCAGTCCTTAATGGGGAAACTGCTGACACCATGGTCAATGGATTACCTTCTAGTCATATAAGTAGATGGTGTTCTCTATAGTGTGTATGGCATGGGAGAGGCTTGTTGAGTGACTAGTGCAAGGTCTATCATGAGACCATGTATGTGGTTAATCTATATTTAATGACATAAGACCCTTGTTTTTCCAGTGTTTGGTGGTGGAGTGTCCACATATGTATCGGGAAGTAAAAAGTCAGTGGTTTGTCCATTTATGTGTCAGAAATAGGACGTTGTTAGTGTGTCCATGTATGTTAGGTAGTAGAATATTACTGGTGGGTCCAGGCATGTGTCCGGAAGTAAGATGTCGGTAGTGTGTCAGGAAATAAGACATGTGGTGAGTCCACGTCAGGAAGTAGGCAGTGTGTCAGGAAGTCTGGTGTCGGGAAGTAGGAAGTCGGTGGTGGGTCAGTGTCAGGAAGTAGGATATCTGTCGGTGGTGTGTCGGTGAGTAGGACGTCGGTGGTGTGTCCTTGTAGGGAAGTAGGACATCGGTGGTGTGTCCGTTTCGGGAAGTAGGACGTCGGTGGTGTGTCAGTATTGGGAAGTAGGATGTCGGTGGTGTCTCTGTGTCGGGAAGTAGGACGTTGATTGTGTGTCATTGTCGGGAAGGACGATGTCGGTGGTGTGTCCGTTTCGGGGAGTAGGACATCGGTGGAGTGTCGGGAAGTAGGACGTCGATAGTGTGTCCGTGTCGGGAAGTAGGATGTCATGGTGTATCTGTAAGGAAGTAGGACGTCGATGATGTGTCCTTGTAGGGAAGTAGGACTTCGATTGTGTGCCCAGATGTCGGTGGTGTGTCCGTGTCAGGAAGTAGGACGTTGGTGGTGTGTCCTTGTAAGGAAGGACGACATCGGTGGTGTGTCCTTGTAGGGAAGTAGGACGTCGGTGGTGTGTCCTTGTAGGGAAGTAGGACGTCGGTGGTGTGTCAGGGTATGTGTCGGGAAGCGGGATGTCTGTAGTGTCTCTGGAAGGAAGTCGGTGGTGTGTCCGTTTCGGGAAGTAGGACATCGGTGGTGTGTCCGTTTCGGGAAGTAGGACGTCGGTGGTGTGTCAGTATTGGGAAGTAGGATGTCGGTGGTGTCTCTGTGTCGGGAAGTAGGACGTTGATTGTGTGTCATTGTCGGGAAGGACGATGTCGGTGGTGTGTCCGTTTCGGGGAGTAGGACATCGGTGGAGTGTCGGGAAGTAGGACGTCGATAGTGTGTCCGTGTCGGGAAGTAGGATGTCATGGTGTATCTGTAAGGAAGTAGGACGTCGATGATGTGTCCTTGTAGGGAAGTAGGACTTCGATTGTGTGCCCAGATGTCGGTGGTGTGTCCGTGTCAGGAAGTAGGACGTTGGTGGTGTGTCCTTGTAAGGAAGGACGACATCGGTGGTGTGTCCTTGTAGGGAAGTAGGACGTCGGTGGTGTGTCCTTGTAGGGAAGTAGGACGTCGGTGGTGTGTCAGGGTATGTGTCGGGAAGCGGGATGTCTGTAGTGTCTCTGGAAGGAAGTCGGTGGTGTGTCCGTGTCGGGAAATAGGACGTCGGTGGTGTGTCTGTCAGGAAGTAGGACGTGCTGGTGAATGGACTTTGTAGTGGTGCAGTATCCATGGCACAGCTTCTAGTTTAGATCATGTAATTACATGCATGGTGTTTTTCTGGTGTATGTACCTATCATTTTAAAACTTCACTTAGGAGAGAGATCTTCCAACCACCTCACACCCACTGTAATATGATAATGATGAGGGTCCTGCCAGAGCCTGTAGTGGTCACATTATCCCACCTGCCAGTACTTCATAAAGTAACCTGCAACCAATAGCTGGTTGTATGGGAAGCCAGATAGACAAATATTGCTGCAAGGAAGAGATCTCGCTTAAACCAAAAAATTGGACTTGGTTTGAAGTAACATAATTGAACAATAAGGATTTGTCAGTATAAAGGACTCCTTACAGCTGTGTTATTCCTGCTGGTCCTACAAGTGACCAGAGTAGAATGGTGTGCAGGTGATGTGTATGTACAAGGGCTGCTATTGTACATGTCATGTTGGGGTATATGCTGCACTGTTTCAGGAGTTTAGTACATTTACCCCAGGAAATCTAAAGTGAGAGTTTTTAGAAGTAGAGATGGTGCCCATAGCAACCAATCACATTTTAATAAATAAGTAGAATCGTCAGTGGTGTGTCCATGTATGAGTGTGTACGTGCGGGTTGTGCTTCTGCCAATGTGCCAGTGTAGGAGCTCACAAAGCATGGCGTAATGTTACTGGCGGCTGCTGTGCTGGTTTTTCTTGTAATTCAACTATATATATTTTTTTTTTATTGTTTAAACAGATGGTGGCGACTAATGTTATACATAAAGTAATAGAAGTGGGGTATGGTAGAGAAGTGAAATGGTTTTTAATAATGAAAAATTCATGTTCTTAAAATAAAAAAACAATTGTATGCATATGTAATGCATATAGACCATTATGTGCATGAGCGTTTATATAGTGCAAATATTCCTTTGTACATGTATACCATGCGCCACTTCCCTTCAATAACTTTATTTATGACATCTGCTATGGACACATTGTAAGTGTTACCTCTGGAGTTTCCATAGTGCTGAGTGTCAGAGATGTAATAAACATTGTGGGTGGGTGTATCACGCATCGCATGTAGTACACGCCGCCACGTATCGCATGCCTCCCCCCCTCAGATGAATCGGCTCAGAGGTAAAAGTTGTAATAAGAACACATACAAAGATAATAAAAGCAGAAACCCCAAACCCAACCATTATGAGGTCTGGTAACCCCCATCCCCAGTATACATGGAGAAGCAAATGCCTGTTTTTCATTTCATTCTGTTTCACCAAAGACAGACAAAAACCCACGTGATAGGTCCTATTCCTGTCCTGCAGCAGATCAGACACTAATCAGCAATGTAACAAGGGTTTATTTACCCCGCTCCCTGGCTGCAAGAAACCAAAAACAGAAGCACGTTGAATGGCAGGCTTTTATCTTTATAACAATAATTAACGTAATAAAAACATACAAAAACCTTATTTTTACTATGTACAGTAATAGGTGGGTTATTGTGTGTATGAGGGAGGAGTGTAGCAGCTTCGCAGTGATACCGCAACCACCTGGCGGCCAGGAAGGTACCTTATCACTCCGACTTCCAGGCGTAAGTGCATTCCCTGTGCAAGCTGCAAAGCGCTGCCGGGATAAACCCATCTCCTTTCCTCTTTCATGTAGGATAAGTTCTTCAAAATCTCATCAGGTCTTGAGAACAAAAGCAAGAAAATCAAACAAAAAAAGAAAAAGAAAAAAAAAAAACATCTATTATCCGGGGGAAGAAGAAAATATAAATTGAGTCATTTTTGGTGGCCTGAATGGTCTGTAAGGAACAAGTGATAAATAAAGGCTGCAGGCGGCAGCTCTATACGACAGCACGATGGCAATGATAGAGGAGGGAAGGAAGGCGTCCATAATGGTACAGTCCTATCGCTTGTCCTGACCAGGGAAGTGGTAAGCAGGCGGCAGCTCTATACGACAGCACAATGGCGATGATAGAGGAGGGAAGGAAGGCGTCCACAATGGTACAGTCCTATCGCTTGTCCTGTCCTGACCGGGGATGTGGTAAGCAGGTGGCAGCTCTATACGACAACACAATGGCGATGATAGAGGAGGGAAGGAAGGCGTTCACAATGGTACAGTCCTATCGCTTGTCCTGTTCTGACCGGGGATGTGGTAAGCTGGCGGCAAATCCATAAGACAGCACGATGGCGATGATAGAGGAGGGAAAGTAGGTGCTCACAATGGTACAGTCCTATCGCTTGTCCTGTCCTGACCGGGGATGTGGTAAGCAGGCGGCAGCTCTATACGACAGCACGATGGCGATGATAGAGGAGGGAAGGAAGGCGTCCACAATGGTACAGTCCTATCGCTTGTACTGTCCTGACCGGGGATTCGGTAAGCAGGTGGCTATAGGTGAGGCCGGGTTCTCCTTGCCAATCCCTTCATCCATTGAGTCATGCATGGCACATTCATATTTATATATATATATTTATATTTTTTGTCTCTAGGTTTTTTTTCTTTTGCTCCCCACGGTAGTACAGGAAGCAACAGAAGAGGTGGCGGATCCTTTTTCCAATCCTCCCGGTGAAAAATATTAAATATCAAGATAATAAAATAGATATTTCTATACTGAACGTTCAGAGCTAGTGCAAGAGGGTGTGTCACCTGGGGTGGCCTTTGAAGTATCCCCTAGACCATGGCGAGGTGGGCAAAACAAGGCACTTTCTAAAGTGTTCCAGTTCAGCTTGTAGCCTCTCCCTCTCAGAGACCACTTTCTGCTTCTGACTCATCAGATCCTGCAGGGAAGATACAAAGACGGAAGGACGGTTATAATATATATATTACACAGTACAAATGTCCTAGCAATCCATCGCTCTGCTCACAGGGCTTCCACCCCTGGCACATCCACCCCACAAATGTTTTGAGGACTATACTTGAATTATAAACACAAAATATGAAACTTGCTGCCAGGGGCCGTGGAAGAGTTCTGGGGAAGCAAAGCATCACAGGACCCCGGATATAGTCCGTATTTCATTATCAGACTCCATGGCAGCTCCATCCTGAGCAGAGAGAGATCGGAAATCGTACATGCCACCAGATGTACATATTAGGACAACTCCTTACTGTCCAGGTCATTATTTATTTTCCTCCCGTCTTTAGCAGATAGTCTGGGACAGCCATGGAGTGTAGGAACCAAACCCAGGGCCCTTCCAGTGTCGCTGACTCTGGATATGCCCACCGGGAGTGAGCAGGGCAACTTATAATAGTAGATAGTGTGGCATGCCTTCATTTTCTTATACAATGCAGCAAGTTGCAATGTTGGTACCACAGCTGGCTGAAAAAGAGTCTGCCCCAAGTAGATGACACCCGGTGAAGGGAAAGCCCCTATTCAGGGGTCAGCTATAGGGTTAGTATAATTGAGTTATTTATATTTTTTTTTTTACTCCCTCATCCAATCTTGGGGCACAGGTTCTGGGCACTTAAAAGGATTCTTAGGGCGGAATTCAATTGATTACGCGGTCCGGATCTCCCGTCTAAAGTGACAGGAGATCGCGGGCCGCTATTCAATTGCTGCCATTCTTCGTGCTGATCGCGCCCATAGAGGTCAGGTTTAGCCGCGTAAAGCAGCTAAACCTGACCAAAGTGCTGGGTGCGATCGCGAAAAGTGATGTTTGGGCGCCCAAACATGTCACTTTTCGCACATTTCAGCTCTCATCCCCCTGGAGCTGTGAGCTGAAGTGTAGCGCTTGGCAGCTGATCGCGCCCGACAGGAGCAAGAATAGAATAGCTCTGTCGGGCGCAATAGGGGCTGGAATGAATTGAATTCCGCCCTTAAAGTATAAAGACCATACTCCAGGTCTCAGTCTATTACTCTACAACAGGCCTGGCCAACCTGTGGCTCTCCAGCTGTTGTGGAACTACAAGTCCCAACATAACCTACCACTGATCAGCTGGAATACTACAGGTTGGACAGGCCTCCTCTAGGACTAGGATGTCAGAGAACCGATCATCTCTCTGCGCTCCCTGACGGCGTATCTCTCTGCGCTCCCTGACGGCGTATCTCTCTGCGCTCCCTGACGGCGTATCTCTCTGCGCTCCCTGACGGCGTATCTCTCTGCGCTCCCTGACGGCGTATCTCTCTGCGCTCCCTGACGGCGTATCTCTCTGCGCTCCCTGACGGCGTATCTCTCTGCGCTCCCTGACGGCGTATCTCTCTGCGCTCCCTGACGGCGTATCTCTCTGCGCTCCCTGACGGCGTATCTCTCTGCGCTCCCTGACGGCGTATCTCTCTGCGCTCCCTGACGGCGTATCTCTCTGCGCTCCCTGACGGCGTATCTCTCTGCGCTCCCTGACGGCGTATCTCTCTGCGCTCCCTGACGGCGTACGCCGCCATCACAGAGTCTTCCCGAGCTCACAGGGCTTCATACACTTTTCAAATGTTGTCTTCTGGAGATCCGGAATTCATGAGATAGGAAAAGGTGGGAAAAAATACTCTTTGGGCAAATGATGAATAAATGCAATGTGTATAGGAATGGGCCGTAGCTGGACTGATTTACGTGGTTGTTGGGTACAGTCAGGGCTGCCATGGAGTCTGACAGATCAGCGACGACCTCTGTTCTCGGAGGAGCTATTGTGCAGCTGGGAGGTCACATCAGGCATGGACCACGGTCTACCTTCCAGGGGTGTAGAGCATCTCGGGTAAGAAAGGAATTGGGCCATTGGTCCGGCCTGTTGTGCCGCTCAGAGAAAATAAATGATCAGGTAAGAAAATGATTTGCCTATTTATGTGCAGCGTATGGATCATCAGCCAGAAGGGAATGTTCCATCCTGTGTAGTCACAGACTTTAATGATTCCATGTAGGAATATACAGGACACTTATACATCCAGACCAGTCAGGGGAGTCCACTACAGATTGCACAGGAATTGGGGTAGTTACAGAAGGAAGGTTTAGTGCAAATCTCTATCAGCGCACACTGACACCACGATACGGACACCATTATGCGGGAGGGACTGCGCTAGAGTAGCAGCCAGCTAAGTAGGCCTGGCACTTCCACACTTAGTGGAACCAGTTGTTTGACTCGCTAGTAACTAGTGATATCACTGCCATGTGCTATACAACATGGCTGCTTCCATTTTCATACATTCATGTGCATTTGCCAGTTCAACATTAAGGAGCCACCAAACACTTCTCAACCCATTAGCAACATGTCCAGAGCACATTTCTAAGCCTCTGCGCAAGACCTGGACGTTGCTACTCGCGGGACGTGTCACTACTCGCTCTCCCTGCTGCCTGAGAAGCCGACGATTGCAGTTCAGTCACTTACCGCCATGCGGTGCGACAGCTGTTCCGCCGTCAGACTCAGGTTATAGTGCCGAGCTTCTAGCCGCTTGCACTGTGTCTCCAGAACCCGACGTTCAATGTTTTGTTCTGTGGAGTAATGAAAACCCATGAGAAGGACATTCGGTCCCAGTTTGTGAACATTTGGAGAAGGCAGATTCACCGGCATTCCCTCATTGTCCCTACAAACCAAGGTCTAGAAGAGTTCAGAGCGAAGAGAGTACTGTAGATTAATGCTTTGTTTTTTTTAATGGCATTTACAGCATCGTGCCTAAAATGTACCAAAACCCATAAAAATGACTCGTCCAACATCATTCTCCAATTGTTCAGCAGAAATACAAAATGCAGCTCCCCAAAATTCATTCCCTACCTTCTAAGTGTTCTTGGTAAGCTTCAAATATTGCCTCAATCCCCTGCCACTTGGGTCTGGGTGCTTCATCCACTTCCTCCTCCTCTGAGGTCTCCTCCCCGGAGCTGGCTTCTTGTTGCGGCTGTACCCGTCCCACGGATGACTGGCCGGGGCCCTGTTGCCCATTCTGGTGCGTAGGTTGGGCCGGCACCCTGCTGGATTGCTGCAGCTCGGGAATGTTATAGTGGACAGAGGCGTCTGGTTTATGGTTTTGCTCTGCGCAGTGCAAGACGGACACTCCTGCAAAGAGAGAACCCAATGACAGGGTGACACGCATACATGGCGGCGGAGGCCTGAGAAAGCGCACTAATCACGGCAGGTCTACGCACACATTGCAAAGCTCATTGTAATAATTGTTCTCAAGCAGCAGCAATTACTGGCATACGTTCCCCTGATGTAATGTGGTTACGATTCTAGGACTTTCAAGAATAATGAAGCCGTGTAAATGTCATCTTGCTGGATAGAAACGATATGCTAAAGGGTGCAAGTATGCAAAAGCACCAAAGGGGGGCAAATATCATTTACACAGATACCCGGCAGCTCTACGCTGTGATTCGGCCCTAATTCTGTCCTCGTACAATTTGCCCCCCTGCAGCACTGGACGGTTTTGCTAAATTGCACCTCATAGCAGGATTATATCCCCCCACTCAAAATTAGGCCTTTTATTCATTTTGATGCAGATTTAGGGGTAAATGTAACAACAGCCTGTGAGATGGAGTCATGGGCGAGGTCCTGGGGAGGCTGCCCAATGATTCAAAGGGACAGTCACTCAAAAGGCAAAAAATTGTCCCTTTAATACATCGGGTAGTCACCAATGGCTGCACCTCGCAGGCTATTACATTAACCCCTTACTTACCATCGTGCAGCTTTTAAGAAAACGTAAACGAGAAGAGTCCAGCTCGTGACACAAGCCCATACAATACATACTATGTGACACAAGCCCATACAATACATACTGTGTGACACAAGCTCATACAATACATACTATGTGACACCAGCTCATGTGACACAAGCCCATACAATACATACTATGTGACTCCAGCTCATGTGACACAAGCCCATACAATACATACTATGTGACACAAGCCCATACAATACATGCTATGTGACACAAGCCCATACAATACATACTATGTGACGCCAGATCATGTGACACAAGCCCATACAATACATACTATGTGACACAAGCCCATTCAATACATACTATGTGACACCAGCTCATGTGACACAAGCCCATACAATACATACTATGTGACACAAGCCCATACAATACATACTATGTGACACCAGCTCATGTGACACAAGCCCATACAATACATACTATGTGACACAAGCCCATACAATACATACTATGTGACACAAGCTCATGTGACACAAGCCCATACAATACATACTATGTGACACCAGCTCATGTGACACAAGCCCATACAATACATACTATGTGACACCAGCTCATGTGACACAAGCCCATACAATACATACTATGTGACACCAGCTCATGTGACACAAGCCCATACAATACATAGTATGTGACACAAGCCCATACAATACATACTATGTGACACAAGCCCATACAATACATACTATGTGACTCCAGCTCATGTGACACAAGCACATACAATACATACTGTGTGACACAAGCACATACAATACATACTATGTGACACAAGCCCATACAATACATACTGTGTGACACAAGTCCATACAATACATACTATGTGACGCCAGATCATGTGACACAAGCCCATACAATACATACTATGGGACTCCAGCTCATGTGACACAAGCCCATACAATACATACTATGTGACACAAGCCCATACAATACATACTATGTGACACCAGCTCATGTGACACAAGCCCATGCAATACATACTATGTCACACCAGCTCATGTGACACAAGCCCATACAATACATACTATGTGACACCAGCTCATGTGACACAAGCCCATACAATACATACTATGTGACACCAGCTCATGTGACACAAGCCCATACAATACATACTATGTGACGCCAGATCATGTGACACAAGCCCATACAATACATACTATGTGACTCCAGCTCATGTGACACAAGCCCATACAATACATACTGTGTGACACAAGCTCATACAATACATACTATGTGACACCAGCTCATGTGACACAAGCCCATACAATACATACTATGTGACACCAGATCATGTGACACAAGCCCATACAATACATACTATGCGACGCCAGATCATGTGACACAAGCCCATACAATACATACTATGTGACACAAGCCCATACAATACATACTATGTGACACAAGCCCATACAATACATACTATGTGACGCCAGATCATGTGACACAAGCCCATACAATACATACTATGTGACACAAGCCCATACAATACATACTATGTGACACAAGCCCATACAATACATACTATGTGACGCCAGATCATGTGACACAAGTCCATACAATACATACTATGTGACGCCAGATCATGTGACACAAGTCCATACAATACATACTATGCGACGCCAGATCATGTGACACAAGCCCATACAATACATACTATGTGACACAAGTCCATACAATACATACTATGTGACGCCAGCTCATGTGACACAAGTCCATACAATGCATACTATGTGACACAAGCCCATACAATACATACTATGTGACTCCAGCTAATGTGACACAAGCCCATACAATACATACTATGTGATACAAGTCCATACAATACATACTATGTGACACCAGCTCATGTGACACAAGTCCATACTATGTGACACCAGCTCATGTGACACAAGCCCATACAATACATACTATGTGACACCAGCTCATGTGACACAAGCCCATACAATACATACTATGTGACACAAGTCCATACAATACATACTATGTGACGCCAGCTCATGTGACACAAGTCCATACAATGCATACTATGTGACACAAGCCCATACAATACATACTATGTGACTCCAGCTAATGTGACACAAGCCCATACAATACATACTATGTGATACAAGTCCATACAATACATACTATGTGACACCAGCTCATGTGACACAAGCCCATACAATACATACTATGTGACACCAGCTCATGTGACACAAGCCCATACAATACATACTATGTGATACAAGTCCATACAATACATACTATGTGACTCCAGCTCATGTGACACAAGCCCATACAATACATAGTATGTATTGTATGGGCTTGTGTCACATAGTATGTATTGTATGGGCTTGTGTCACATGAGCTGGTGTCACATAGTATGTATTGTATGGGCTTGTGTCACATGAGCTGGTGTCACATAGTATGTATTGTATGGGCTTGTGTCACATAGTATGTATTGTATGGGCTTGGACTTGTGTCACATACTATGTGACACAAGCACATACAATACATACTGTGTGACACAAGCACATACAATACATACTATGTGACACAAGTCCATACAATACATACTATGTGACGCCAGATCATGTGACACAAGCCCATACAATACATACTATGTGACACAAGTCCATACAATACATACTATGTGACACAAGCCCATACAATACATACTATGTGACACCAGCTCATGTGACACAAGCCCATACAATACATACTATGTGACACAAGTCCATACAATACATACTATGTGACGCCAGCTCATGTGACACAAGTCCATACAATGCATACTATGTGACACAAGTCCATACAATACATACTATGTGACACAAGTCCATACAATACATACTATGTGACGCCAGCTCATGTGACACAAGTCCATACTATGTGACACCAGCTCATGTGACACAAGCCCATACAATACATACTATGTGACACCAGCTCATGTGACACAAGCCCATACAATACATACTATGTGACACAAGTCCATACAATACATACTATGTGACACAAGCCCATACAATACATACTATGTGACGCCAGATCATGTGACACAAGCCCATACAATACATACTATGTGACACCAGCTCATGTGACACAAGCCCATACAATACATACTATGTGACACAAGCCCATACAATACATACTATGTGACACCAGCTCATGTGACACAAGCCCATACAATACATACTATGTGACACAAGCCCATACAATACATACTATGTGACACCAGCTCATGTGACACAAGCCCATACAATACATACTATGTGACACAAGCCCATACAATACATACTATGTGACACAAGCTCATGTGACACAAGCCCATACAATACATACTATGTGACACCAGCTCATGTGACACAAGCCCATACAATACATACTATGTGACACCAGCTCATGTGACACAAGCCCATACAATACATACTATGTGACACCAGCTCATGTGACACAAGCCCATACAATACATACTATGTGACGCCAGATCATGTGACACAAGCCCATACAATACATACTATGTGACACAAGCCCATTCAATACATACTATGTGACACCAGCTCATGTGACACAAGCCCATACAATACATACTATGTGACACAAGCCCATACAATACATACTATGTGACACCAGCTCATGTGACACAAGCCCATACAATACATACTATGTGACACAAGCCCATACAATACATACTATGTGACACAAGCCCATACAATACATACTATGTGACACCAGATCATGTGACACAAGCCCATACAATACATACTATGCGACGCCAGATCATGTGACACAAGCCCATACAATACATACTATGTGACACAAGCCCATACAATACATACTATGTGACACAAGCCCATACAATACATACTATGTGACGCCAGATCATGTGACACAAGCCCATACAATACATACTATGTGACACAAGCCCATACAATACATACTATGTGACACAAGCCCATACAATACATACTATGTGACGCCAGATCATGTGACACAAGTCCATACAATACATACTATGTGACGCCAGATCATGTGACACAAGTCCATACAATACATACTATGCGACGCCAGATCATGTGACACAAGCCCATACAATACATACTATGTGACACAAGTCCATACAATACATACTATGGGACTCCAGCTCATGTGACACAAGCCCATACAATACATACTATGTGACACAAGCCCATACAATACATACTATGTGACACAAGCCCATACAATACATACTATGTGACACAAGTCCATACAATACATACTATGTGACACAAGCCCATTCAATACATACTATGTGACACAAGCCCATACAATACATACTATGTGACACCAGCTCATGTGACACAAGCCCATACAATACATACTATGTGACACCAGCTCATGTGACACAAGCCCATACAATACATACTATGTGACGCCAGATCATGTGACACAAGCCCATACAATACATACTATGTGACACAAGTCCATACAATACATACTATGGGACTCCAGCTCATGTGACACAAGCCCATACAATACATACTATGTGACACAAGCCCATACAATACATACTATGTGACACCAGCTCATGTGACACAAGCCCATACAATACATACTATGTGACACAAACCCATACAATACATACCCATACAATACATACTGTGTGACACAAGTCCATACAATACATACTATGTGACGCCAGATCATGTGACACAAGCCCATACAATACATACTATGTGACACAAGTCCATACAATACATACTATGGGACTCCAGCTCATGTGACACAAGCCCATACAGTACATAGTATGTGACACAAGCCCATACAATACATACTATGTGACACCAGCTCATGTGACACAAGCCCATACAATACATACTATGTGACACCAGCTCATGTGACACAAGCCCATACAATACATACTATGTGACGCCAGATCATGTGACACAAGCCCATACAATACATACTATGTGACTCCAGCTCATGTGACACAAGCCCATACAATACATACTATGTGACACAAGCCCATACAATACATACTATGTGACACAAGCCCATACAATACATACTATGTGACACCAGCTCATGTGACACAAGCCCATACAATACATACTATGTGACACAAGTCCATACAATACATACTATGTGACGCCAGCTCATGTGACACAAGTCCATACAATGCATACTATGTGACACAAGTCCATACAATACATACTATGTGACACAAGTCCATACAATACATACTATGTGACGCCAGCTCATGTGACACAAGTCCATACTATGTGACACCAGCTCATGTGACACAAGCCCATACAATACATACTATGTGACACCAGCTCATGTGACACAAGCCCATACAATACATACTATGTGACACAAGTCCATACAATACATACTATGTGACACAAGCCCATACAATACATACTATGTGACGCCAGATCATGTGACACAAGCCCATACAATACATACTATGTGACTCCAGCTCATGTGACACAAGCCCATACAATACATACTATGTGACACAAGCCCATACAATACATACTATGTGACACAAGCCCATACAATACATACTATGTGACACAATCCCATACAATACATACTATGTGACACAATCCCATACAATACATACTATGTGACGCCAGCTCATGTGACACAAGTCCATACTATGTGACACCAGCTCATGTGACACAAGCCCATACAATACATACTATGTGACACCAGCTCATGTGACACAAGCCCATACAATACATACTATGTGACACAAGTCCATACAATACATACTATGTGACGCCAGCTCATGTGACACAAGTCCATACAATGCATACTATGTGACACAAGCCCATACAATACATACTATGTGACTCCAGCTAATGTGACACAAGCCCATACAATACATACTATGTGATACAAGTCCATACAATACATACTATGTGACACCAGCTCATGTGACACAAGCCCATACAATACATACTATGTGACACCAGCTCATGTGACACAAGCCCATACAATACATACTATGTGATACAAGTCCATACAATACATACTATGTGACTCCAGCTCATGTGACACAAGCCCATACAATACATAGTATGTATTGTATGGGCTTGTGTCACATAGTATGTATTGTATGGGCTTGTGTCACATGAGCTGGTGTCACATAGTATGTATTGTATGGGCTTGTGTCACATGAGCTGGTGTCACATAGTATGTATTGTATGGGCTTGTGTCACATAGTATGTATTGTATGGGCTTGGACTTGTGTCACATACTATGTGACACAAGCACATACAATACATACTGTGTGACACAAGCACATACAATACATACTATGTGACACAAGTCCATACAATACATACTATGTGACGCCAGATCATGTGACACAAGCCCATACAATACATACTATGTGACACAAGTCCATACAATACATACTATGTGACACAAGCCCATTCAATACATACTATGTGACACAAGCCCATACAATACATACTATGTGACACCAGCTCATGTGACACAAGCCCATACAATACATACTATGTGACACCAGCTCATGTGACACAAGCCCATACAATACATACTATGTGACACAAGCCCATACAATACATACTATGTGACACCAGCTCATGTGACACAAGCCCATACAATACATACTATGTGACACAAGCCCATACAATACATACTATGTGACACCAGCTCATGTGACACAAGCCCATACAATACATACTATGTGACGCCAGATCATGTGACACAAGCCCATACAATACATACTATGTGACGCCAGATCATGTGACACAAGTCCATACAATACATACTATGTGACGCCAGATCATGTGACACAAGTCCATACAATACATACTATGTGACACAAGCCCATACAATACATACTATGTGACACCAGCTCATGTGACACAAGCCCATACAATACATACTATGTGACACCAGCTCATGTGACACAAGCCCATACAATACATACTATGTGACGCCAGATCATGTGACACAAGCCCATACAATACATACTATGTGACACAAGTCCATACAATACATACTATGGGACTCCAGCTCATGTGACACAAGCCCATACAATACATACTATGTGACACAAGCCCATACAATACATACTATGTGACACCAGCTCATGTGACACAAGCCCATACAATACATACTATGTGACACAAACCCATACAATACATACCCATACAATACATACTGTGTGACACAAGTCCATACAATACATACTATGTGACGCCAGATCATGTGACACAAGCCCATACAATACATACTATGTGACACAAGTCCATACAATACATACTATGGGACTCCAGCTCATGTGACACAAGCCCATACAGTACATAGTATGTGACACAAGCCCATACAATACATACTATGTGACACCAGCTCATGTGACACAAGCCCATACAATACATACTATGTGACACCAGCTCATGTGACACAAGCCCATACAATACATACTATGTGACGCCAGATCATGTGACACAAGCCCATACAATACATACTATGTGACTCCAGCTCATGTGACACAAGCCCATACAATACATACTATGTGACACAAGCCCATACAATACATACTATGTGACACAAGCCCATACAATACATACTATGTGACACCAGCTCATGTGACACAAGCCCATACAATACATACTATGTGACACAAGTCCATACAATACATACTATGTGACGCCAGCTCATGTGACACAAGTCCATACAATGCATACTATGTGACACAAGTCCATACAATACATACTATGTGACACAAGTCCATACAATACATACTATGTGACGCCAGCTCATGTGACACAAGTCCATACTATGTGACGCCAGATCATGTGACACAAGCCCATACAATACATACTATGTGACTCCAGCTCATGTGACACAAGCCCATACAATACATACTATGTGACACAAGCCCATACAATACATACTATGTGACACAAGCCCATACAATACATACTATGTGACACAATCCCATACAATACATACTATGTGACACAATCCCATACAATACATACTATGTGACGCCAGCTCATGTGACACAAGTCCATACTATGTGACACCAGCTCATGTGACACAAGCCCATACAATACATACTATGTGACACCAGCTCATGTGACACAAGCCCATACAATACATACTATGTGACACAAGTCCATACAATACATACTATGTGACGCCAGCTCATGTGACACAAGTCCATACAATGCATACTATGTGACACAAGCCCATACAATACATACTATGTGACTCCAGCTAATGTGACACAAGCCCATACAATACATACTATGTGATACAAGTCCATACAATACATACTATGTGACACCAGCTCATGTGACACAAGCCCATACAATACATACTATGTGACACCAGCTCATGTGACACAAGCCCATACAATACATACTATGTGATACAAGTCCATACAATACATACTATGTGACTCCAGCTCATGTGACACAAGCCCATACAATACATAGTATGTATTGTATGGGCTTGTGTCACATAGTATGTATTGTATGGGCTTGTGTCACATGAGCTGGTGTCACATAGTATGTATTGTATGGGCTTGTGTCACATGAGCTGGTGTCACATAGTATGTATTGTATGGGCTTGTGTCACATAGTATGTATTGTATGGGCTTGGACTTGTGTCACATACTATGTGACACAAGCACATACAATACATACTGTGTGACACAAGCACATACAATACATACTATGTGACACAAGTCCATACAATACATACTATGTGACGCCAGATCATGTGACACAAGCCCATACAATACATACTATGTGACACAAGTCCATACAATACATACTATGTGACACAAGCCCATTCAATACATACTATGTGACACAAGCCCATACAATACATACTATGTGACACCAGCTCATGTGACACAAGCCCATACAATACATACTATGTGACACCAGCTCATGTGACACAAGCCCATACAATACATACTATGTGACACAAGCCCATACAATACATACTATGTGACACCAGCTCATGTGACACAAGCCCATACAATACATACTATGTGACACAAGCCCATACAATACATACTATGTGACACCAGCTCATGTGACACAAGCCCATACAATACATACTATGTGACGCCAGATCATGTGACACAAGCCCATACAATACATACTATGTGACGCCAGATCATGTGACACAAGTCCATACAATACATACTATGTGACGCCAGATCATGTGACACAAGTCCATACAATACATACTATGTGACACAAGCCCATACAATACATACTATGTGACACCAGCTCATGTGACACAAGCCCATACAATACATACTATGTGACACAAGCCCATACAATACATACTATGTGACACAAGCTCATGTGACACAAGCCCATACAATACATACTATGTGACACCAGCTCATGTGACACAAGCCCATACAATACATACTATGTGACACCAGCTCATGTGACACAAGCCCATACAATACATACTATGTGACACAAGCCCATACAATACATACTATGTGACACAAGCTCATGTGACACAAGCCCATACAATACATACTATGTGACACCAGCTCATGTGACACAAGCCCATACAATACATACTATGTGACACCAGCTCATGTGACACAAGCCCATACAATACATACTATGTGACACAAGCCCATACAATACATACTATGTGACACAAGCCCATACAATACATACTATGTGACGCCAGATCATGTGACACAAGCCCATACAATACATACTATGTGACACAAGCCCATACAATACATACTATGTGACACAAGCCCATACAATACATACTATGTGACGCCAGATCATGTGACACAAGTCCATACAATACATACTATGTGACGCCAGATCATGTGACACAAGTCCATACAATACATACTATGTGACACAAGCCCATACAATACATACTATGTGACACCAGCTCATGTGACACAAGCCCATACAATACATACTATGTGACACAAGCCCATACAATACATACTATGTGACACAAGCTCATGTGACACAAGCCCATACAATACATACTATGTGACACCAGCTCATGTGACACAAGCCCATACAATACATACTATGTGACACCAGCTCATGTGACACAAGCCCATACAATACATACTATGTGACACCAGCTCATGTGACACAAGCCCATACAATACATACTATGTGACGCCAGATCATGTGACACAAGCCCATACAATACATACTATGTGACTCCAGCTCATGTGACACAAGCCCATACAATACATGCTATGTGACACAAGCCCATACAATACATACTATGTGACGCCAGATCATGTGACACAAGCCCATACAATACATACTATGTGACACAAGCCCATTCAATACATACTATGTGACACCAGCTCATGTGACACAAGCCCATACAATACATACTATGTGACACAAGCCCATACAATACATACTATGTGACACCAGCTCATGTGACACAAGCCCATACAATACATACTATGTGACACAAGCCCATACAATACATACTATGTGACACAAGCTCATGTGACACAAGCCCATACAATACATACTATGTGACACCAGCTCATGTGACACAAGCCCATACAATACATACTATGTGACACCAGCTCATGTGACACAAGCCCATACAATACATACTATGTGACACCAGCTCATGTGACACAAGCCCATACAATACATAGTATGTGACACAAGCCCATACAATACATACTATGTGACACAAGCCCATACAATACATACTATGTGACTCCAGCTCATGTGACACAAGCACATACAATACATACTGTGTGACACAAGCACATACAATACATACTATGTGACACAAGCCCATACAATACATACTGTGTGACACAAGTCCATACAATACATACTATGTGACGCCAGATCATGTGACACAAGCCCATACAATACATACTATGGGACTCCAGCTCATGTGACACAAGCCCATACAATACATACTATGTGACACAAGCCCATACAATACATACTATGTGACACCAGCTCATGTGACACAAGCCCATGCAATACATACTATGTCACACCAGCTCATGTGACACAAGCCCATACAATACATACTATGTGACACCAGCTCATGTGACACAAGCCCATACAATACATACTATGTGACACCAGCTCATGTGACACAAGCCCATACAATACATACTATGTGACGCCAGATCATGTGACACAAGCCCATACAATACATACTATGTGACTCCAGCTCATGTGACACAAGCCCATACAATACATACTGTGTGACACAAGCTCATACAATACATACTATGTGACACCAGCTCATGTGACACAAGCCCATACAATACATACTATGTGACACCAGATCATGTGACACAAGCCCATACAATACATACTATGCGACGCCAGATCATGTGACACAAGCCCATACAATACATACTATGTGACACAAGCCCATACAATACATACTATGTGACACAAGCCCATACAATACATACTATGTGACGCCAGATCATGTGACACAAGCCCATACAATACATACTATGTGACACAAGCCCATACAATACATACTATGTGACACAAGCCCATACAATACATACTATGGGACTCCAGATCATGTGACACAAGTCCATACAATACATACTATGTGACGCCAGATCATGTGACACAAGTCCATACAATACATACTATGCGACGCCAGATCATGTGACACAAGCCCATACAATACATACTATGTGACACAAGTCCATACAATACATACTATGGGACTCCAGCTCATGTGACACAAGCCCATACAATACATACTATGTGACACAAGCCCATACAATACATACTATGTGACACAAGCCCATACAATACATACTATGTGACACAAGTCCATACAATACATACTATGTGACACAAGCCCATTCAATACATACTATGTGACACAAGCCCATACAATACATACTATGTGACACCAGCTCATGTGACACAAGCCCATACAATACATACTATGTGACACCAGCTCATGTGACACAAGCCCATACAATACATACTATGTGACGCCAGATCATGTGACACAAGCCCATACAATACATACTATGTGACACAAGTCCATACAATACATACTATGGGACTCCAGCTCATGTGACACAAGCCCATACAATACATACTATGTGACACAAGCCCATACAATACATACTATGTGACACCAGCTCATGTGACACAAGCCCATACAATACATACTATGTGACACAAACCCATACAATACATACCCATACAATACATACTGTGTGACACAAGTCCATACAATACATACTATGTGACGCCAGCTCATGTGACACAAGCCCATACAATACATACTATGTGACACAAGCCCATACAATACATACTATGTGACACAAGCCCATACAATACATACTATGTGACTCCAGCTCATGTGACACAAGCCCATACAATACATACTATGTGACACAAGTCCATACAATACATACTATGTGACGCCAGCTCATGTGACACAAGTCCATACTATGTGACACCAGCTCATGTGACACAAGCCCATACAATACATACTATGTGACACAAGTCCATACAATACATACTATGTGACGCCAGCTCATGTGACACAAGTCCATACAATGCATACTATGTGACACAAGTCCATACAATACATACTATGTGACACAAGTCCATACAATACATACTATGTGACGCCAGCTCATGTGACACAAGTCCATACTATGTGACACCAGCTCATGTGACACAAGCCCATACAATACATACTATGTGACACCAGCTCATGTGACACAAGCCCATACAATACATACTATGTGACACAAGTCCATACAATACATACTATGTGACACAAGCCCATACAATACATACTATGTGACGCCAGATCATGTGACACAAGCCCATACAATACATACTATGTGACTCCAGCTCATGTGACACAAGCCCATACAATACATACTATGTGACACAAGCCCATACAATACATACTATGTGACACAAGCCCATACAATACATACTATGTGACACAATCCCATACAATACATACTATGTGACACAATCCCATACAATACATACTATGTGACGCCAGCTCATGTGACACAAGTCCATACTATGTGACACCAGCTCATGTGACACAAGCCCATACAATACATACTATGTGACACCAGCTCATGTGACACAAGCCCATACAATACATACTATGTGACACAAGTCCATACAATACATACTATGTGACGCCAGCTCATGTGACACAAGTCCATACAATGCATACTATGTGACACAAGTCCATACAATACATACTATGTGACACAAGTCCATACAATACATACTATGTGACGCCAGATCATGTGACACAAGCCCATACAATACATACTATGTGACACCAGCTCATGTGACACAAGCCCATACAATACATACTATGTGACACAAGTCCATACAATACATACTATGTGACGCCAGCTCATGTGACACAAGTCCATACAATACATACTATGTGACACAAGTCCATACAATACATACTATGTGACACCAGCTCATGTGACACAAGCCCATACAATACATACTATGTGACACAAGTCCATACAATACATACTATGTGACACAAGTCCATACAATACATACTATGTGACGCCATCTCATGTGACACAAGTCCATACAATGCATACTATGTGACACAAGCCCATACAATACATAGTATGTGACACAAGTCCATACAATACATACTATGTGACACAAGTCCATACAATACATACTATGTGATGCCTGATCATGTGACACAAGTCCATACAATACATGCTATGTGACACAAGCCCATACAATACATACTATGTGACACAAGCCCATACAATACATACTATGTGACACAAGTCCATACAATACATGCTATGTGACACAAGTCCATACAATACATACTATGTGACTCCAGCTCATGTGACACAAGCCCATACTATGTGACACCAGCTCATGTGACACAAGCCCATACAATACATACTATGTGACACAAGTCCATACAATACATACTATGTGACACAAGCCCATACAATACATACTATGTGACGCCAGATCATGTGACACAAGCCCATACAATACATACTATGTGACTCCAGCTCATGTGACACAAGCCCATACAATACATACTATGTGACACAAGTCCATACAATACATACTATGTGACACAATCCCATACAATACATACTATGTGACGCCAGCTCATGTGACACAAGTCCATACAATACATAGTATGTATTGTATGGGCTTGTGTCACATAGTATGTATTGTATGGACTTGTGTCACATAGTATGTATTGTATGGGATTGTGTCACATAGTATGTATTGTATGGGATTGTGTCACATAGTATGTATTGTATGGGCTTGTGTCACATAGTATGTATTGTATGGGCTTGTGTCACATAGTATGTGACACAATCCCATACAATACATACTATGTGATGCCTGATCATGTGACACAAGTCCATACAATACATACTATGTGACACAAGTCCATACAATACATACTATGTGACACAAGTCCATACAATACATGCTATGTGACACAAGTCCATACAATACATACTATGTGACACAAGTCCATACAATACATACTATGTGACACAAGTCCATACAATACATACTATGTGATGCCTGATCATGTGACACAAGTCCATACAATACATGCTATGTGACACAAGTCCATACAATACATACTATGTGACGCCAGCTCATGTGACACAAGTCCATACTATGTGACACCAGCTCATGTGACACAAGCCCATACAATACATACTATGTGACACCAGCTCATGTGACACAAGCCCATACAATACATACTATGTGACACCAGCTCATGTGACACAAGCCCATACAATACATACTATGTGACGCCAGCTCATGTGACACAAGTCCATACAATGCATACTATGTGACACAAGTCCATACAATACATACTATGTGACGCCAGCTCATGTGACACAAGCACATACAATACATACTATGTGACACAAGTCCATACAATACATACTATGTGACGCAAGTCCATACAATACATACTATGTGACGCCAGCTCATGTGACACAAGTCCATACAATGCATACTATGTGACACAAGCCCATACAATACATACTATGTGACACAATCCCATACAATACATACTATGTGACGCCAGCTCATGTGACACAAGTCCATACAATGCATACTATGTGACACAAGCCCATACAATACATAGTATGTGACACAAGTCCATACAATACATGCTATGTGACACAAGTCCATACAATACATACTATGTGACACAAGTCCATACAATACATGCTATGTGACACAAGTCCATACAATACATACTATGTGACACAAGTCCATACAATACATACTATGTGACACAAGTCCATACAATACATACTATGTGACGCCAGCTCATGTGACACAAGTCCATACAATGCATACTATGTGACACCAGCTCATGTGACACAAGCCCATACAATACATACTATGCGACACCAGCTCATGTGACACAAGCCCATACAATACATACTATGTGACACAAGTCCATACAATACATACTATGTGACACAAGTCCATACAATACATACTATGTGACACAAGTCCATACAATACATACTATGTGACACCAGCTCATGTGACACAAGCCCATACAATACATACTATGTGACACAAGTCCATACAATACATACTATGTGACGCCAGCTCATGTGACACAAGTCCATACAATACATACTATGTGACCCAAGTCCATACAATACATACTATGTGACCCAAGTCCATACAATACATACTATGTGACACAAGTCCATACAATACATACTATGTGACGCCAGATCATGTGACACAAGCCCATACAATACATACTATGTGACACCAGCTCATGTGACACAAGTCCATACAATACATACTATGTGACACAAGTCCATACAATACATACTATGTGACACAAGTCCATACAATGCATACTATGTGACACAAGTCCATACAATGCATACTATGTGACACAAGTCCATACAATGCATACTATGTGACACAAGTCCATACAATGCATACTATGTGACACAAGTCCATACAATGCATACTATGTGACACAAGTCCATACAATGCATACTATGTGACACAAGTCCATACAATACATACTATGTGACACAAGTCCATACAATACATACTATGTGACGCCAGCTCATGTGACACAAGTCCATACAATGCATACTATGTGACACAAGCCCATACAATACATACTATGTGACCCAAGTCCATACAATGCATACTATGTGACACAAGTCCATACAATACATACTATGTGACGCCAGATCATAGCATGTTAGTGTGGATTCGTAATTGGGAATATGAGTTCTCTACGGAGATAGATTATATCCTTATATATTGCCATTATATCTCTACATTTGGTTAGCATGAAACTTTATATTGCAACAATTACATCCGCATATAGCAGAAGTAGCATATAGCTACTAGGACTTTAGAATTCAATATGAATAAAATCCTTAGATTGAAACAAAAATATCACCGGAAGTGACGTTCCCCGCCCCCCATCCCGCAGAGCGGCAACCGGGTTCCCCATGATGAGATTATGGCCGTGGGCTCACCTTTGTGCTTCTGTAGGGCCTTCTGAGTGGACTGTAACACCGATTCGTGGAACTGGTGAGCAAACTCCTCGGCTCGGAAAGGCTCCCAGGACTTGCTCCTCCCATTGACACTTTGGGACGGCTGTACGGGGGGCTCTTTGGGTGGGTGCCCGCGCATAAAGTTCAAGATGCTCAAACTCTTTTTAGCAGGGACCGCCTCACTCTGCCGTACTTTCTCTGTGCCCGATGCATTGCCCGGTGGAGTTGGTACTGGAATAGGCAAAGGTGGTACCCTGGCAGAATCCAACAATTTTGGCTGCTCTGGGCGAATTGGTTCTGGAGGCTTGGTGGGCTCAGATACCGAAACAGTGCTAGAAGTGGAAGGGAGAGGTGCTGGTGCGTCAGGCGATGGCTGTACCGAAATCGGATCTTCAGAGACTGGACCTGAAAATACATCCAATGTTTTAAGCATCGAAATCAGACATTTGGTTTGTTCATTGCACAGTATGAAAGGCATAAGCACCATATGGGTCTGTCACTCGGGAAAGGTTTACATGGCAGCCATAACTATAGGATGGCAAACTTATATCCATTACCATTACTGACATAACATAACACTAATATGTGTAGGAGGGGAAAGGGCCATTTCCATGGCAGCCTTTCTGTACAAGGCACCGGGTCCCCTGGGGTGGAAGGGGTCTGCACACCTGTCCCAGCATCCCTGTGGATAACACCTGCAGACGGAGCTAATCCATGTAAGATAGAAATTCCTGCTCACCAATGGCCAATGTTCCAAATGAGAGGATCGCCATGTAACTCTGTCTGTGGCTAAGGCAGGAGGGTCAAATCATTTGGTCCGTCCCTACCAAGGCAACCGCAGGCAGGACTCGAAATTCAATAAATCTAGAAGCTTTTTTCTGCTCGCTCATCTGGCGATCACTGTGCCTAGAATGGCAGCCTGCAGCCAGAAACAATGCCGCAGTGCCACCTGGAGCGTCCTTAGGACGCTTCAGACAATCATACAGCTCCAGGCATTCAGGGGCGCCAAGAGCAGAGGGGAGCGGGTACTAATTACCAGGGGCTTGCTGGAGGGGTTCGGTGCTGTCTCACAGAAGCCTAGCACGCACCGCAGTGGGGGACTGCTCGCGGCTGCCTCTTATGCCTGTGTAGGAGAGCGCCCTCCTCTCTAGAGCGCATTGCCACGCCTCCCGCGATTAGGGCACGCCCTTTTCCCTCCGGGCCCGGCAGGTCTCTGCGCACCCATGCTGGGCATTGCTGTAATCACCAGCGTGGCCCCTTCACTTGGCAGAAAAAAGGTTCCCCACCCCTTGGGCTAAGGGGTCATAGCCTTAGCTGGGAGTGATAGGATCTAGCACGTTAGTGATGTGTGGAAGGTGCTACATGTGGCGACTGGTCTACACCATTGATTAATGTGATGCACCAATATTAATATTTCAGGTGTCCACACATGAGGATATCACAGACTGAGAAGACCACACACTTGTTATCATCATTTGCGGGTTGCTAATAGCTGTACTGTCCACTGCGCTGCGTGACTCACCTGTGGGTATAGGAGGGGAGTTCCGACACGGAGCCAAGGGTGGGGTCTTCACTGCCTCCGACACCGCGTTCTTCTGCTTCATTGCATGAAGCATTTCAACTAACTTCTCCTTATCTGCCAAAGGTCAAGAGAACATGTTACTGGGAAGCATAAAGCAAAACCTGTCATGTATAGATTGTAACCCCACAGAATGGCAGAGTGCAGCGGAATATCCAGATAGTTTAAACATTTTTTACAGTTTGCAGCTATAAATTGTCAGGAGAAATGAAAAGAAGTAAAAGAAAATAAATGTATATGCAGGAATATGGCAGCATGCAGGAGGCAACTTCACTATAATACAGCTGATCGAGTAATGAATGACAGGCAAGAACACGCAGATAACTCATCTACATCATATCAATGTTTCGTTTTACAGGTTGAATTCTTGATCTATGGCCATTCACACAGATCTACGGCTATGAGAAACCGTCGTGTTTGGCACTTAATAGTAATATCGCCGAAACGGCGCCAATTAATGCGAGATGTTGGGCAGCAACCGTCCCTCGGAGTGCTCACCTCTCCTCCGCTCCGCGCTGACGTGTGATAGGTCGAAGATAGTCAGAAATTTCTTCTTCTCCTCCAGATTGGGGCTGTTATTGAGCTCGTCGGGACTGAACCGCGTGGAGAGAGGGGAGTGTGGGGATGGGGTCTGCCTTTTGTTTTGGATTGTGGGAGGGGACGGGCTCCTTTCCCGTAGCATCCGCCTTCTCTTCCTGCGTTTCTGTTGCAGGAGCCGCTCTTTTTCTTGTTGAGTCGTGAGTCCAAACATCTGAAGGAACTCCATTTTCTGTGTAAGAGAAGAAAACTAAATCAATGATGAAACCCATTTGCAGAGCACAGAAACCATCCTGGACCTCTCTCTGCATAGTTACATTTCTCTGATCATAAACACATTGGTAATAACCCCACCCTGTGCCATTAGCCCATTACCCCTCTGCATTACTATGTACGGCGGCTTCCTCTCCCGTCTGACCACCCATTCAGTTGGGCCTCCTTAGCTAGGTGAGATGTCCTACCTCAGAGGATGTATCCAGTTTGAGTGGAGGTTGCTCGGCCACCCGGCGAAGATGTGCTCTTACTTCCTCCTCATCGCTTTCATCGTAGGAATCGTCTAGATCGTAATAATAACCTGAGACAAAGAGGGGGGAGCAATTCAGCCAACGACTCATGTTGTCCGATAACATAATAGCACGCAGCGGGAATAAGAGGTTGTGGTAACAGCGTACACAGGCCGCATTTATGTAGCCCCCGTGGGAAACAAACGCAGCGTCAAATAAGATTAATGGTCACTATGCTGAACAGAGTCCATACATAGGAGTTGAATAATAGAGAATAAGCAGCGCATATATAAAACAGCGTGGCATGCTTTTTCCCTAACGTCATCTGTAGGTATGGACTCTGCTATGAGCATAGGTAGCAGTGATTCTTGTCTGAGGAATACCAGTACGGGCAAAGTCATGTCACCAGCGAGACTGTTCTACTACAGTTCCTCCTACCGTGTAACCACTGCACTCGCATAACACAATCACAACGCAATGAAGCATATACACGGATCAGGTGGGCCGAGCTGACCTCTGCTTACCCTTCTCACGGGCTTCTTTCCGCCGCCGCTCTTCAAGGTCCAACTTACTGACCAGCCTCCGATGTTGCTGCAGGAACTCATCGTATACGTACATTGGGTCTCTAATCCTTGTAGGGGGTGGACGGTGTGACGAGCTGGGCCTGTGTAGGAGGGTTATCTCTGTTGTCTGGCCGGTCTGCTGGAGGGAACTCCTTTGTTGATTTAGGAAAGACTGTGTTGACTTTTCAAGTTCAGCTAGGAAAGGGGCATGGGAGTAACCAGTATGCTCCAATGTGGAGGATTCCCGAATGGGCTGGTACTTTTCCACCTGTTCCCTTCTCCATGGCGAGTCTTCCTCCTCTTGTTGCGGCTTTTCAAAGCAGTATGGGCGTTCTACTTTCACTGAGGTCATGGTCTGCCTGTGCTCATAAATAGGAGTGGTGTGGTTGTGTATGGTGGTAGTTTCTTGGCTTCGACGAGGCTCTGAAGAGCTCTCCATGAGGGACACAGGGTTCCAGAGTGAAGTGGGAGCAGAGTGCTGTTGGGGCTTAGGAGAAATGAGGGGTGGTGGTCCTCCAAAATGTTGTACGCTGCCCTCACTACGGTTGGACATGGCCCTAACAGAATAAAAAAAAAGGGAGGGGAGGGGGAAACTTGTCAATGAGATGATTCATGCCATACAGCTCAAATATAGCACGTCCTTTACACCAGCGCTTAATGCTGCATCAAAGACTCACCTGAGGTTATCTGGTCTGATCTCAGGCTCTGGTTGAGTAATGGGACGTCCTGTGATGTCCAGCTGCTGCTCTAGCACTTGCTGACGAAATTCTGACACTTGGTACTGCCGGTCCTCCTTCTCCTGCCTTAGGCGTCTTTGTCGGGCCAACCACTTCTCCTCCTCCTGTGTCCTCTGTGCCAGGAGAGCAGCTGCTGTTGAGCTGCTTGGTGGAGGGAAAGCGGCGTGGCTGGAGATAAGACTGGGCACAGAATGGTGGCTTGGCGGGGGCTGCTGCATTGGATGTTGGACTGGCTTGGCAGCCTGTACAGGTGATTCCTTCGACTTCTCTGTAAGGAAAAGGATAATCAATTCAGCTTTAATTCATCTCAAACGGTGATGCCAGATCATGGCAATATATTTCAAGTAAAATGAATTTCCCTTTTGTGATATACCACAATGGCGCACTTCCAGAACATGACCATGAATGGAGCAACGCACTCTGGCATCATAGTATAAGAAATCTGTACCACGTACACTATTATTATAGTCATTCTGTTTATAACAAGTAATGAAAGTTACCAGGTCTGCTGGGTGCAGGTTGCTCTGTGGGCTTCACACGCTCTTCCTGGTGGCTTCGGTGCGGATGGGCGTCTGGCTCCACCAGAAATTGGCTTTCCATGCTCTTGATGAGGTTGGCCTCTTTCTCCCGTGTGCGCTCTCTTTGCCTTTCAAGTTCTCGCTCCCTTTCTCGCTCCTTCTCTCTTTCCATTTCTTTTTTCTCCCGCTCCCTCTCTCGCTCCCTCTCCTTCTCCCGTTCTCGGTCAGCTTCTCTTTCTTTTTCCCGCTCCCGCTCTCTTTCCCGTTCCCGCTGCCTAAGCTCCTCATCCATTTGCAGTCTGGGGGAACAACAACGCGTCACATCACAACACTTCATTTTCCCAGCAAAAGAAAGAACAGGAGGAAGAGGCCGAACTCTGTATTCCCCCCCCACCTCCCCCAAATAATACAAAGTGCGAGGAATGTAATAGTATATGTAAGAGATACATTTGGCAAACATGGAAGTAATGGGGATGGAAGAAAGAGAGGACATTGTATGTACTAAGGCCCTCATGCAGAGTTGATCGCAAGGAGCGATCGCTCACTCTGAATGAGGGTGGGCACTTCTTGTTTTGAAGTGCTGCCTCCAGGTCGCAAGCTAAGCTGTGGGTTACCACCCACAGCTTAGCTTGCGATCAGGGTGATGGTCATCACCATCGCGGCCATCGGGGCTTACGACCAGACCCTAAGGTTGGGTCTGGGCACACGTAAGCCCCAGGGAACTTCCTGCTCTGTTTGAGCAAGAAGTTCCCCACTGACATCAATGTCGTCAGTGGGGCCGCCCCAAACGGCAAGTGTTCGAACTAGAACGCCTCCGTTTGACCGGGCACGCCCCTGGCCCGCCCAGCAAACGGGGCGAGCTGTCACGCAACATTGACAGCTCGCCCCGTCTGCTACGAGACCCCTAGCGACGGAGCGCCCGTTGCTAGCCGGGTCTCGCGCTTGCACACGACGGAGCCGGCTCCGTCGTGCGCATGCTCTGTGGGAACCATCGACCCGGTTGAGAGCGCATCGGTGCTTGCGACCGGGTCTGAATGAGACTTTAAGTGTGTAGATCCTCGCCCCAGGCAAGCTATGGACAGCGCTGATGGAAAGGATCAGAGAGAACACACTGAGGATATTGATATACTGGAGATATGTAATTGGGTGTATTGTGCACATTACCTCTCAGCTGCCAGGCTGGAGATGCGCTCGGATTGCAGTGCGGACAGCGATGAATGAGAGAGATCTGTGGGGTACCGGACTCCTGAGAGATGCAGGTGCATAGCGGACGGGTGCAGAGGAGGAAGGGATCCAGGGTTATGCAGGGGATAGAACGGGGACCGCAGTGCTGACAGACAATACGAATCATCCATTCTGCAAAGACAACAAAAAGCGTTAATGAGACTCTTTCCGTATAAAGAGAAACTCACTCCGCAGTCTTGGTCAGTCATTTACCTGAAAGCTGGGTGGGGGAAGGTATGGTGGGCTAGGTGGTAACTGTTGTGATAATATGCTGCTGCGGTCGTTGGGTCCAAACCGATGTGGGGAAGCGAGGGCATGCGGAGGTCCTCAGCCGTGTGGTATGGGCGAAAGCTGCGTAAGTATTCTTCTGTAACTGCGCTTGGAGGGACCACGTGGTGCACAGACCGCTGCAGGCTGGAATAGAGCAAGAACCATTACACCAGTAACTATCTCAGAGGTGCTACCTAGCCTAGCTCAGGCACCTCTTCCCTTTATCCCCGCAGTGATCTGATATAAGACACATTTACAGAAAGATTAGGCTGATAAACATATTTAGGCCTGACATGGTTTGTGCCGGTACGGCAGGATTCGCAAGCAGCAGGCCCATAACTGGATCTATTCTTCAGGACGGTGCTGTCATACAGTGACGAGTCCTAAGGATTCTCTTCTGTCTGGGAGGAAGTCTACAGCTGTCTTTCAGAAGGTTTGAACCGGAAAGGGCAAAATGTGCAGCTGAGCAAAGCCTGTGTGCCCACCAACTCACTTTAAGGGCTGGAAGCGGGGATCTTGAACGACGGAGCTCGGTGGGATGGCAAAGGCGTACGTGTTCCCCAGCAGGTGTGAGGGTACAGAGGAAGCGCCAGTCTTCTCCGGGGGCAGCTGAGATTCCGCTATCATACGCTCTCTGCTGATACAGTTCGTCCGAGAGGAGTTGTCTGGCTGTTGGGGAAAGAGAAGGGGGACAACCGCCATGTTACAGTCATAGACAATGGCAGCTCAACGCTTCTACCCAGCTGACCCTTGTGCCTTGGAGGACTGGAGAATGTGTATCTTCTCTCTGATCACAGGGGAGTGTTACATAGCAGACATTCTGGCTGCAGACTTTAGGGTAATTAGTGATATACCTAGATAATACAGTCTGTACATATTTCTTAATGATCATCTCTTCAACATACACCGACCAATGTGACCCATGTCACCCAGGCTGGGTTACCGGAATAGGAAAACATATGCAGGGAGAGGAGTTGGCAAGTGAGTGTATGGTAGGGACCAGGTTAGCTGGTGCCAGGGTGAGTAGCTTTGTGCATGCAGCACTTCATTCCGACAGGCCCTGAGCAACGCAGCTCTCTGAGGCCCTTTTAGAGGGATGGATGGCTTGTAATGGGTTAGATGGAGCATGGAATGAGGCAGCCGCACAGCAGAGATCCCCTTGTTTGCTGAGCTGGTAAAGTGCAGCAAAGTGTCAGAGAACATCAGCGGCACAAAGCAAGAGGAGCGTGACGGCATTATAGCGGGGGCGAGGCTGTGCCCTGTGCTGCTGCTGTATGTAGCATAGTCAGGGCACAGCATGGCCCCCGCTATAATGCCCTGTGCTGCTGCTGTATGTAGCATAGTCAGGGCACAGCATGGCCCCCGCTATAATGCACTGTGCTGCTGCTGTATGTAGCATAGTCAGGGCACAGCATGGCCCCCGCTATAATGCCCTGTGCTGCTGCTGTATGTAGCATAGTCAGGGCACAGCATGGCCCCCGCTATAATGCCCTGTGCTGCTGCTGTATGTAGCATAGTCAGGGCACAGCATGGCCCCCGCTATAATGCACTGTGCTGCTGCTGTATGTAGCATAGTCAGGGCACAGCATGGCCCCCGCTATAATGCCCTGTGCTGCTACGCACATAACACATGCAGCTACTGCCGGAGGACTGGAGCTGTAACACTAGTGTCTGCACGTACAATATCACAGCCGTACAGGCCGGATTTACAGCACTGACAGATCAGGGAGTCCAGCAAAATGCATTTACCAAGCTGGAACTAGGGAGGCCAAGGCGCTGGGAGTCCATCCTCCCCTCCACCAGACACATCACCCATAATTAATTGAAAGAGATGGGGCCCCGTTGATTGGAATTCTTAATGAGCAGCAACATCTGTTCACTTTCCAGGCTCTTGTGTGTCTGCTGTACTGACGGAGCTCCCCCTGAGCCCCCCTCCTATACTCCCTGCTGGGCCAACATTCAGCTGCCTCTGAACTGTGCCCTGCCCCTGGCTATCCGGCATAGGGGAGAGGTCAAGGAGACATTATGGCTTAAAAATAATAATGTCTGTGTGTGGTGAGGAGGTCACAGGAGCCTGGATACAACCACGGCAGCACTGATGGAGGCAGCACCTCCATCAGACCTAGACCTAGAAATAGGACAACAGCAGTTTCTATCATGTCACTTCTCCCACAAACACACCAATCACACACAGACACACGCACACAGACAGACACACACACAGACACACACACACAGACAGACACACACACAGACACACGCACACACACACACACAGACACACACGTACGTCTATTGGCAGGTTCCAGAGCAGTCACCTACAGATGCGCCTTCATACACTATTGCTGCAGTCACGCCGAACAACCATTCTCAGCGCAGCAGGTCCAGTCTGACTTGGCTCGCACGGAGCGTTGTCCTTCGTATACAGATTTAGTCACACAGAGATATACAAGTGTCGCAATGCAAAACATTCATTGCAGTCTTGTGAAGCGGTTTGTCGCATCCGTTTGCAACTAAGATGTATTCTTCTCCGAAAAAGATGCTCAACGTAAGCAGAGTCGCACAGGACCTGGCGGCCCAGGCTATGTGTATGAGAACACATCTGTATAAGCTGTCTAGTGTGTGTGTGTGTATCTATCATATATATATATATATATATATCTGTGCTCACAGGGGGTTGGACAGTTGGTGGGACGTGGGACATGCAGGGGGGGGTTACTTGATATGGCGCTGGGTATTACCTGGCGGGCCTCACTCCTCCACACTCCATTCACCGTTTTTGTTGGGGCAATGGTCACCACAGGAGGGGTGTTAGGAACACTGTGGGCCGTCGGGGGCACTATGATCGGCCCCATGGGACCCCGCTTAGGTGTGCTGGCAGGAGAACTGTGGTTGGTGGCCGGTGAGGAGACTGGGGAAGACTCGCTGCTTATTGATGATCCTGCAAAACAAAACCATAAAAAGGAGACATCATTACTACTTCCGCCAGCACAGTCAGGAACTTTAGCTGCACGTGGGTGGGAGCCCAGACATGAGCGGCTACTGTACCCTGATGGGAGCACTGGGGTAATTACAGCAGGTTACTTCCTCATCATCACACTCTCCATGCAGCAAAACGTTACAGGGGACTCATTAGTGACACAATAAGAGATCAATCCAATTAGGTGCGAATTGCAAGTTGCGATTTTCTCTTCGAATTCGTATAGTGAATTCCTTCTGCAATCCAATTAGCAACTCGTACTGATCAGTCAGACTAAGGGGCATATGTATCAAAGCTTGATGTGAGATAAAATGGTGAAATATAGATCACCAACCAATCAGCTCCAAACTATCATTGATTAAACACAGCCTGCAAAATGTAACGCTGCCCATCCACTAGGTGATTAAACCTAGCGATGGAACGATAACGACGGTCGTTACCGCTCCATCACTTGGTAATCGCCCGCAAATCGGGCAATTAAAGGTTAAAAACGACCAGCGATGCGCGCGCCCGCTGGTCATTTTTAACATCAATCACGGCGGTCAACCTGACGATCGCCGTGTTCGGGGATGATTGATCTGCATACACTGAACGTCTGAATATTCAGTGTATGCACTTCACCCCACGGGAGACGACGGCGTCGTAATCGTGCCGTTGTCTTCCGCATCGCCTAGTGGATGGGCAGCTTATGTTAGAAGCTGATTGGTTGGTGATATAGATCTCACAATTTTATCTCACATCAAGCTTTCATACATATGCCCCTAAATTTGCATCTTTCCATTTGCACCTCCCTGAGGGTGAGAGATGGGAAGGAAAATCTTTATTTTAAAGTTAAAATAATGGGACACTGTGCTGAACCCCTTGGACACCCCCTAATGACAAATTAGGCAGTTAGAAGTTTCCAATTAGCTTAATTAGTCTAATAATTACATGTCATTTTTTGGGGGTAAAAAAAAATATTTGTCCCCAAATTATCCCAACTTTTGTGTTAGTTTAGGCACCACAAATTTAATTTCAATATTTTTTTCATTGAAAAAGAATTATTTTTATCAATTTTTATTTTAATTTTTCCTACTTTTGTTTTCCATTAAATTCATTTGAGATTAAACAAAATTTTCTTAAAAAACAAACCAAAACACAAATCAGCCATTTGACACCATTTCAAAACCTACAGCCATGGCCAGAAGTTGTGAGAATGACACAAGTATTGGTTTTCACAAAGTTTGCTGCTTCAGTGTTTTTAGACCTTTTTGTCACATGTTACTATGGTATACTGAGGTAACATTACAGCATTTCATAAGTGTCAGATGTTACTATGGTATACTGAGGTAACATTACAGCATTACATAAGTGTCAGAGGTAACTATGGTATACTGAGGTAACATTACAGCATGACATAAGTGTCAGATGTTACTATGGTATACTGAGGTAACATTACATCATTACATAAGTGTCAGATGTTACTATGGTATACTGAGGTAACATTACATCATTACATAAGTGTCAGATGTTACTATGGTATACTGAGGTAACATTACATCATTACATAAGTGTCAAATGTTACTATGGTATACTGAGGTAACATTACTGCATTACATAAGTGTCAGATGTTACTATGGTATACTGAGGTAACATTACAGCATTACATAAGTGTCAGATGTTACTATGGTATACTGAGGTAACATTACTGCATTACATAAGTGTCAGATGTTACTATGGTATACTGAGGTAACATTACTGCATTACATAAATGTCAGATGTTACTATGGTATACTGATGTAACATTACAGCATGACATAAGTGTCAGATGTTACTATGGTATACTGAAGTAACATTACAGCATGACATAAGTGTCGGATGTTACTATGGTATACTGAGGTAACATTACATAAGTGTCAGATGTTACTATGGTATACTGAGGTAACATTACATAAGTGTCAGATGTTACTATGGTATACTGAGGTAACATTACAGCATTACATAAAAGTGTCAGATGTTACTATGGTATACTGAGGTAGCATTACATAAGTGTCAGATGTTACTGTGGTATGCTGAAGTAATATTACAGCATTATATAAGTGTCAGATGTTACTATGGTATACTCAAGTAATATTACAGCATTTCGTAAGTGTCAGAGGCTTTTATTGACAATTACATTAAGTTTATGCAAAGAGTCAATATTTGCAGTGCTGACCCTTTTTTTATCAAGACCTCTGCAATTCGCCCTGGCATGCGGTCAATCATCTTCCGGGCCACATACTGACTGATGGCCGCCCATTCTTGCCTAATCAATGCTTGGAGTTTGTCAAAATTTGTGGGTTTTTGTTCACCCACCTCTTGAGGATTGACCACAAGTTCTCAATGGGATTAAGGTCTGGGGAGTTTCCTGGCCATGGACCCAAAATTTTGATATTTCGTTCCCCGAGCCACTTAGTTATCACTTTTGCCTTATTATGGCAAGGTGCTCCATCATGCTGGAAAAGGTATTGTTCATCACCAAACTGTTCTTGGATGGTTGGAAGAAGTTGCTCTTGGAGGATGTTTTGGTACCATTCTTTATTCATGGCTGTGTTCTTAGGCAAAATTGTGAGTGATCCCACTCCCTTGGCTGAGAAGCAACCCCACACATGACTGGTCTCGGGATGCTTTACTGTTGGCATGACACAGGACTGATGGTAGCGCTCAACTTTTCTTCTCTGGACAAGTGTTTTTCCAGATGCCCCAAACAACCTGAAAGGGGATTCATCAGAGGAAATAACTTTACCCCAGTCCTCAGCAGTCCAATCTCTGTACCTTTTACAGTATATCAGCCTGTCCCTGATGTTTTTCCTGGAGAGAAGTGGCTTCTTTGCTGCCCTTCTTGACACTAGGCCATCCTCCAAAAGTCTTCACCTCATTGTGCGTGAAGATGCACTCACACCTGCCTGCTGCAATTCCTGAGCAAGCTCTGCACTGGTGGTGCCCCAATCCCGCAGCTGAATCAACTTTAGGAGACAGTCCTGGTGCTTGCTGAACGTTCTTGGGTGCTCTGATGCCTTCGGCAAAACTATTGAACCTCTCTCCTTGAAGTTCTTGATGATCCGATAAATGGTTGATTTAGGTGCAATCTTAATAGCAGCAATATCCTTGCCTGTGAAGCCCTTTTTGTGCAAAGCAATGCACGTGTTTCCTGGCAAGTAACCATGGATAACATAGGAAGAACAAACAAGCTCCACCCTCCTTTTAAAGCTTCCAGTCTGTTATTCTAACTCAATCAGCATGACAGAGTGATCTCCAGCCTTGTCCTAGTCAACACTCTCACCTGTGTTAACGAGAGAATCACTGACATGCCATCAGTTGGTCCTTTTGTGGCATGGCTGAAATGCAGTGGAAATTTTGTTTGGGGATTAAGTTCATTGTCGAGGCAAAGAGGTACTTTGCAATTAATTGCAAACATCTGATCACTCTTCATGACATTCTGGAGTATATGCAAATTGCCATCATAAACACTGAAGCAGCAGACTTTGTGATAACCAATACTTGTGTCATTCTCAAAACTTTTGACCATGGCTGTACAGTACCTTCCTAATGCCCCAAAACAGCCTTCTATGTGGTCCTGGTAACTAAATGAGCCATTTGGGGGGGGGGTCCAGGATGGTCTCCCCACTTTTTCATGCACTTCTCTCAAATCTCATTTGTCAGTCAAGTCGCAGACCTTCGACTAGTGCGAATAGGCATTTTTAATTGGATTGGAGAACTCTCAGGAGCGCAAATCGATGCGAAGTCTGCGAGTTTCAAGAAACAAACTCGCAATTCGCACCTAATTGGATTGACCCCTAAGAGTAAACAACGGCATTACTAGATAGTCACAAAATTATACAGGGTTAATATACTCTGCAGTTTATCTATATAAAACGAGAAAATAATAAATGTTCGGGTCCACAATGTGAAATGGGAAATTTAGTGGAAAAATTTAAATTAAAATTTACAAGACTGTCAAATAAGTGGCTAAATATCTTTACCAAAGAGAAGTGTCTTTTATTCCATGGACCCTTCATTACCGTAGCGCACGAGAGGCCAAAGCGTCGACCACGTACACTTGACCAGTAAATCGCGGTAGGGTCCAGCAGCAGCCAATAAGAATCAGGCTGATTCTTATTGGGCCGAGGCTGTCCTGCATCTGGCTATTGCGGTTTCAACAGCCATGATCCTCTCCACCACCACGGCGGCTCCACATTGCATTCGGGACATAGTCTGCCTACAGCGTGCATGCTGCTATACGGAGTCTCTACCTGTATAACTACAGCCAAGCTGAGACACAAGCTCCTCTACCTGTATAACTACAGCCAAGCTGAGACACAAGCTCCTCTACCTGTATAACTACAGCCACGTTGAGACACAAGCTCCTCTACCTGTATAACTACAGCCACGCTGAGACACAGCTCCTCTACCTGTATAACTACAGCCACGCTGAGACACAGCTCCTGTACATCTATAACTACAGCCACGCTGAGACACAGCTCCTCTACCTGTATAACTACAGCCACGCTGAGACACAAGCTCCTCTACCTGTATAACTACAGCCACGCTGAGACACAGCTCCTCTACCTGTATAACTACAGCCACGCTGAGACACAGCTCCTCTACCTGTATAACTACAGCCACGCTGAGACACAGCTCCTGTACATCTATAACTACAGCCACGCTGAGACACAGCTCCTCTACCTGTATAACTACAGCCACGCTGAGACACAAGCTCCTCTACCTGTATAACTACAGCCACGCTGAGACACAGCTCCTCTACATCTATTTCTACAGCCACGCTGAGACACAAGCTCCTCTACCTGTATAACTACAGCCACGCTGAGACACAGCTCCTCTACCTGTATAACTACAGCCACGCTGAGACACAAGCTCCTCTACCTGTATAACTACAGCCACGCTGAGACACAGCTCCTCTACCTGTATAACTACAGCCACGCTGAGACACAGCTCCTCTACCTGTATAACTACAGCCACGCTGAGACACAAGCTCCTCTACCTGTATAACTACAGCCACGCTGAGACACTGCTCCTCTACCTGTATAACTACAGCCACGCTGAGACACAAGCTCCTCTACCTGTATAACTACAGCCACGCTGACACACAGCTCCTCTACCTGTATAACTACAGCCACGCTGAGACACAAGCTCCTCTACCTGTATAACTACAGCCACGCTGACACACAGCTTCTCTACCTGTATAACTACAGCCACGCTGAGACACAAGCTCCTCTACCTGTATTACTACAGCCACGCTGACACACAGCTCCTCTACCTGTATAACTACAGCCACGCTGACACACAGCTCCTCTACCTGTATAACTACAGCCACGCTGAGACACAGCTCCTCTACCTGTATAACTACAGCCACGCTGACACACAGCTCCTCTACCTGTATAACTACAGCCACGCTGAGACACAGCTCCTCTACCTGTATAACTACAGCTACGCTGAGACACAAGCTCCTCTACCTGTATAACTACAGCCACGCTGAGACACAGCTCCTCTACCTGTGTAACTACAGCCACGCTGAGACACAAGCTCCTCTACCTGTATAACTACAGCCACGCTGAGACACAGCTCCTCTACATCTATTTCTACAGCCACGCTGAGACACAAGCTCCTCTACCTGTATAACTACAGCCACGCTGAGACACAGTTCCTCTACCTGTATAACTACAGCCACGCTGAGACACAAGCTCCTCTACCTGTATAACTACAGCCACGCTGACACACAGCTCCTCTACTTGTATAACTACAGCCACGCTGAGACACAAGCTCCTCTACCTGTATAACTACAGCCACGCTGACACACAGCTCCTCTACCTGTATAACTACAGCCACGCTGAGACACAAGCTCCTCTACCTGTATAACTACAGCCACGCTGACACACAGCTCCTCTACCTGTATAACTACAGCTACGCTGACACACAGCTCCTCTACCTGTATAACTACAGTCACGCTGACACACAGCTCCTCTACCTGTATAACTACAGCCACGCTGAGACACAGCTCCTCTACCTGTATAACTACAGCCACGCTGAGACACAGCTCCTCTACCTGTATAACTACAGCCACGCTGAGACACAGCTCCTGTACATCTATTACTGCCTGCACTGGGGCACATCCACTATCAGTATGTGGGGCTCACAGCGTGTGGTAGAGCAGAGCATCTTACCAGATCATCACAGCTTCTAATAGAAGTTTCTCACCATCCAACTGCACACTGTACTGTTTACCATAATGTTTTATTGGGAGAAGGGTGACATATCCGAGCACTGGTCTGGGATAGGAGCCAAGTTCCTGACCATGTATAATTACCAAGCTACAAATTAAAATCACACATTTAAGAAATGTACAAATGAAGCCTTTATGTTCTAGTGAGACTGTTACCAGAGGAGTAACAATATTAGGAGTCAGACAGAGACCTTACTCTAGGACGTGCACCCCGACTACTGAAACCTGGGACTTGATGACTTGACATCTAAGTTCTATAGTGATTTGTTAAGGAGACCAAACACTGCCAGGACGCAGGAGGCCTGAATAGGTGGGAGAAGAAAGAAAGGCCACAAGAGCAGGATCACTTATCAGAGATGCATCTAGAGACCAGGCTCTCCCTATTAGCCTGTGGAGGAAGGGTCTGCATATTACAGCACCGAGCAGCAGATCAGATAAGGTTCACGGGAGCTATTGAAGTGTATCTTGTTAGCGGAAGGCCAGGAACAATTAGGAATGTAATCCTTTCTGAGCCAGGGAGCTGTCCCTGTCCATTCAAAATCAATAGCCTCCCAACAAGTCAGGCAATTAACAGCTCCGCCGTCTCCAGCATTCGCAGTGCAGCCTTAACACAGGCGACAGTGTGATCATTGTAATTAACTGCTGGCATTCTAGGGCATCTTGCTCAATAAAACGCTTCGGGATCAGAGCTCAGGAGCCCTGGTGTGGCTGTGTCACCTCTTCCTTCCCCCCCACGATAGAAGCTGCCTCACCTTACCCCTTCAGTCATACAGTAACAAACAACACAGGCTTGTAACAAAGGCCACACAATAATAAATCGCAGACTGAAGCCGCACGGCGAGGGAAGGGGCATATTATAGCACCAATCCCCCCCCAAACAGCAAAACAACTTTGTAAGCATCAGACGAGCGGATAGAACCGAGCGCTGTCACAGCCGCATGGTTATCCAAAGCCTCCATAAGTATGAAAATAACTATTTCCCAGGGATGGGAAGAACATGATAGACACAAGCGTTTAGCCAGAAAGTGAACAATGAATGAGGTTGTGTGAGACACGGGTTACTGGAAGGCACCAGAGAGAATACAAAGAGCTGCCTTGTGTGCTTTTCCCCTACTACTGATCTCAGCACTGGCCCAGGTCTCCCTATAAAAGCACAGGCTCAGGTCTCCCTATAAAAGCACAGGCTCAGGTCTCCCTATAAAAGCACAGGCTCAGGAGGCTGCCAGCTACATGGTGTTCCCAGGAGTGACTGCTCCTCAACTGGAGATTACTACAGATTATAAGAATATCAGGGTGACAGGACTGCTCAGCTTTCATCTACATGGAGATTTTTACTTGTTGCTGACCGACAAAAACAGTCCACATTGTGGTGAGGTGTCCTCAGCGTGTGACCGCATAGCCGGTGCCCAGATGCGGGCTCAGGAAGAGTTACATGTGCCTGTGTGGTACCTGATGACATCAGCAACGATTACCATCCGGTATGCAGGGCCATTTCTTCAATTGGGCTTGTTAGGCAGTTGCCCAAGGGCCCGAAGCTTGTAGGGGCCCACCAACCCGCCCTCCTACATCCGCGAGTACTCACCTCAGTCCCAGTTTCACTTCATCCGCCGGCTTCAGACCAGTCAGACAAGAGTTCTCTCTGCATGTGTGGGAAGTCTGATGGGCATGCAGGAGGGTTTAATTTTATTGACCATTTACATTTTTTCCCGTGAATGGGTGGGTAGGGGCCCCAGTGCATTGATTTGCCCAGGGCCCACACTGCTGTTAAGACAACCCTGCCGGTATGTGCACCATATAACTCCGCCATGGCGTACAGATTACTCATGGGAAGGACCAGGGAAAGGTGGATTTTATTCTGATTCTGCACGTACAAGAAGTAGTTATTCATTTCACTATGCAAGCAAGAGACATCCCCGTCTGCCCTGAGATGTACTACAGTACTAAGTCATTTACAAGAGAATCTTGGTTCAACTAATACATATCAATCTGTGAATGTGGCCTGGTCAGAAGCCCATGGCTTTACCCCTTCTACAGTAATAGTTTATCTATGCTACCGTGGGATATAAAGTTGCTCTCAGGATGCAATTGTATCTTATTCAAAAGGCGAAGGATAAAACTGCTGGTGGATTATGTAAAGACATGACTGAGAAGCACAGACAAATCCCATCACAGAGGATCACACAATAGGATGCTAACTAAGACAGAAACATGAAATCATCATAACGGGATGTACTGTGATCACCCACAAGACTGTGCACCGACAGCGGCTGCTGTCCCGTCCTATCGTACTTATCTACACAATGTTCAGCTCTCTGTGCAATGGCAAAGTGGATTTATGAGATATGAGAAGCCAGACAGAGCCAGGGTCCTCCGTGATGTTTTCCCATCAGGGGTTTTATGGTGTTCTCACAGCACCAGCCGCCATCTGGGTACACAGATCATCCAAGTAAATATTGTGAGTGCATCGGTGAGTGTGTGCACCCTATACAGTATGTCTGCGACACTGATAATACGACAGCAGCCACTAAATAATATACACAGGACTGACCCATGCAGAGTGCTCTTACTGACCATGTACAAATGCTTCATACTCCTTATAATATCCTGACTGACACGTGTACGCATCTAGGGAAGGTTACAGCGAATGCACACTGACCCAGATAATACAAAAGAGACCCTCAGAACAAAACTGTCCCCCCGCAATCCCTTATACACGCTGCTCCCCCTCCCCTTCTCCAGTGCAGAGAGGGAAAGGACATAGCCCTTTGTCATCCAGGGATAGCGCAAGGAAATGAGCCAGGGAAAGCCAGCAATAGTGGTTCTGTGCAAATCATCCGAGTGGTGGTTGCAGCCGAACCAGGTAACACAGAAGGTCTTCATGATGCAGATATAAAGATGGCTCCAGGGACACCGGAACCCGTAAGATAGGTGCGCCTCATACATCACGGCCCTGCGGCCTCCTATTAGGCTAAGCCATTAAGACTAGAAAGCTTCCACCTCGCTTTAGAGTTCACACTAGTTCAGCATTCAGAGGGTCGGCACTGAGAGCAGCGCCAAACATGCGCTAATGTACAAGAGCTCCTGTACAGGGAACAGAACGCTAACCCGGTCACCGCCTCGCTGTAAGCTATTGTACCCGGTTATCAGCCATTTTAGCCTCTGGAAGGTTTCCGGCACATTCCTTTGCTACATTTTACAGAGCTGAAGTGAGATTAACCCACCACAAATATATTCAAATCGGAGAACATTGTGAAAGGACAATTTCTTACAGGTAAAAAGTCATTTTCATTAATGTAATGGTGCCGAGAGGGGTCAGTGATGATTGCACCAGCTAGATAAGTGTTGGGCAGTGGTGCAGGCTGCACATTTACAGAGGAGCTGGGGGTCCGTGACGTAGAGCCCCCCCGATCGTCACACCAGGAGCAAAGACCCAGTGCCAGCTGCGGAATTACAAAGGATTTAGCTGCACCCCTCCTCCTCCTCCTCAGTATGCTACAGCAGCACCCAGCCCAGCCCTGCTCACATCACACTAAATGGGGCACTTATGAGATTAATGTACTCTGCAAACGACCGGTAATTTCTACCTTAATTATGAAATTAATTTGCTGCTGCTAAATTCTCCTTCTTCACTGGAAAACAGGCTGTCAGTTCAGATCGCGCCGTCAGCCACCCTAGTGAGAGGGAGCGCACGGGCGCCAGAGCCAGGGGAGGGGGCTGGGTGCTCACACCAGGCTGCTGTTCCAAGAGCAAGTAGATGCAAAACAAGGGACACCTGTAGCCGAGGCCGTACGGCAAACACAGGAGATGAAACACGGCACAACAATGGCAGCGAGAACAGGTGCAGCCAGACGGGGACAGAACAAAGGGGGATTAGGGGAGGACACAGCAAAGAGGCACAAATATAGAAAACAGGAGGAGGAGGGGGTTTATGTACACATTTGCATTGTATGTCGGCTTATACCACAGAAGCGCCACACTTCTCGCACAAGGACTATTACGGACGTTCATGACCTGGGGGTGCTCTACAGCTGCTAAATACATTCACAGTGTCACTCATTAGAACAGACAGGTGAAATGGCCGGGTATAGCTGCCCACCTTCAATGGAATTCAGTGCCAAGACCAGAGCCAGGCCGGTTATGCTCTATATAATCACAGGCCCACCCTGGGGCAACACATGCCGCAGCGCTCTCTAGAAAGGAGATATATACATATATCTATGGTTTTATATATATATGGTTTATGGTTAGAAGCTAATCCCAAGATCCAACATGACCGATATCTTACTGCCCAGTGCATGGTGGTAAATAAGGATCTTCATACACAGTACAGGCTCCAACCCACTCACACGTCATCTCCTTATCCAAATATCACACTGCGCCCACTCTAACACCGCCTGGTACATCTGCTACCCGGTACAAACTGCACAAAGGTAACAAGTCCACGGTGTCACTCGCTTTGTGGCGGTTAGCGCAGTATATTGCCTTTATTATCATTACAAAATAACATTTCACACAACACCATGACCACAAAACTGGTCAAATACAGTATAGTTCACATGCAACATCACTACCCAGTCTTCTCCCCAGGCTGTTTTCTGCGGGCGCATCGTCCGGCGGAAACAGCCTACCGCCCGGCACTTTCCCCCGCCGACCCCTGCTGTGGAACGCTGGCCTTTGAAGTGACTGGAGGTTAAAGAAGCCTCCGATCGCTCCAGAGGCCAGCGTTCCCAGTGATGCACTGTGCGGACGTCACCTGCGACGTGAAAAGCCTGCCCCGCGCGCCTGCGAGGCAGCTGTGATCAAGTTAAGGTAAGATCTGGGATGGGACTGGTCTGGGAGCACTGCCTAAGGGGCCCAATTTAAGCCTGGGGGCACTACATAAGGGACCAGTCTGGGGGCACTACATAGGGGCACTACTTCAGCCGGGGGCACTGTATAATGGGCACTTTTGACTGAGAGCCAGCGGGGGAGCAGCCTGAGACCTGTCGGGTTGGACTGGTAAGCGAGATACCCCTTTTCGCGACGCGCGCATAATTGCGAAGACCCCTACCCGGCTACTTTTTGATGCCACCCGGCTGGAAAAAAATTCTGGGGAAAATGCTGCTACCAATATGACTTCTAGTACGATGTCAGGAACACTAACAAGAAACATACATGTAGTAACCTCTGCAACGAGACCACGGGACAGTAGGGAGTGTACAGCCAAAGAGCGCTGAACCCAGACGTGTGAGGTCCCCAGGCTACGATCCTCACCTTAAAGGTGAAAACAAACTGATCACAACATTGTCCCTGAGGAAAGCCGTGTGCGTTTCATTTTATTTACATCATAATTCATAGCGGTGTCTGCCGCGCTCTGACAGCGGGATCTCTGCCGCGTGAGAGGAACGCCTCCATTTTATACGGGCTGAACATATGGCTTCCAGCAGATTACAGGAAAACCTGCAGCGTTCTAGGAGACCTTGTGACCTCGGCCTTATGGACTGAAATAAAGCACTTCTCAATGTGGTTTTTTGGGGGTATTTTTAAATGCATTTGTTTGAATGACCGCAGGCAGCTGATTACTATAATACAGGTTTTCACAACCACCTACTACTTCTGGCTCAACAAAGCACTAGAGGGCTGCAGCACAGGTAACCCATAATATTACAGATGAGACATTTAAACACTGTATTAAGGTCGTAGAACAATTAAGAATGGTGCAAATGATTTTTTTCGGCAGCCTGGTACTTCTTATTTTCTTGGTAAATGATGATGAGCTGTAGAACTGTGACAATCACCTCCGTAGTTACTAACTGTGCAGACAGAAACCACAGTAACCAACATCCGAGCTGACAGAGGGGAGAGATGCAATTCACTGCCAAGATGAAGCTCTAGGAGAGGAAAGGATCCACCTCACATTGCATTGGAATTCCCGAAAACATGCCCCCAATGGCAAACGATCAGGGCCCCCACACCCCTATGGGTACTAGCCACCGTGATCGCCAGCCCGATTTCCGACCGTCTGCTAATTGTTCTGTGTGTGATCTCCAGGAGTCGCAGTAATATTTAGCCTGTAAAAGTATCAACCCTTGATTTGCAAGCTGTAATTATTCTAGAGAGTAACATCTCCATTGGCAGCAGAGGAGAGGAATCCCCCCCCCCCCCCACACACACATTCACAAGACACAGGATCCGGCTTACCTCTTGGCTCCTCTGCCTGTTTTGCAAGTTTACGCAGCGCGGCAGCAAAGCTGGAGGAGGGTGCGGACTGGACTGAAAGCGCGCTGCTGGCCGCCGGGCTGCCATTGGGTACCAGGGAGCCATTGAGAGGGGAGGGAGTGAGGGGGCTGACCGTGGCCGTGGTCCGGGAGGCTGTAGATAGCATTCCTATGGAAGGTGACTTGGGCTCATGGTTCATGCCTGGAACAAGGGAGAAAAAAAAAAATATAAAAAAGGAAAATAAAGCGATTGAATGGTTGAGAATAAAAATTAGACACATTACAGAGAGTCAGGCTTTACATACTACAGTGTAATGACTAGCAGCATTCAGCCACCACACATTACAGAAAGTCAGGCTTTACATACTACAGTGTAAGGACTAGCGGCATTCAGCCACCACGTATTACAGAAAGTCAGGCTTTACATACTACAGTGTAAGGACTAGCGGCATTCAGCCACCACACATTACAGAAAGTCAGGCTTTACATACTACAGTGTAAGGACTAGCAGCATTCAGCCACCACACATTACAGAAAGTCAGGCTTTATATACTACAGTGTAAGGACTAGCGGCATTCAGCCACCACACATTACAGAAAGTCAGGCTTTACATACTACAGTGTAAGGACTAGCGGCATTCAGCCGCCACGTATTACAGAAAGTCAGGCTTTACATACTACAGTGTAAGTACTAGCGGCATTCAGCCACCACGTATTACAGAAAGTCAGGCTTTACATACTACAGTGTAAGGACTAGCGGCATTCAGCCACCACGTATTACAGAAAGTCAGGCTTTACATACTACAGTGTAAGGACTAGCGGCATTCAGCCACCACACATTACAGAAAGTCAGGCTTTACATACTACAGTGTAAGGACTAGCAGCATTCAGCCACCACAGATTACAGAAAGTCAGGCTTTATATACTACAGTGTAAGGACTAGCGGCATTCAGCCACCACACATTACAGAAAGTCAGGCTTTACATACTACAGTGTAAGGACTAGCGGCATTCAGCCGCCACGTATTACAGAAAGTCAGGCTTTACATACTACAGTGTAAGTACTAGCGGCATTCAGCCACCACATCCTGGTCATCAGCAAACCACAGTTCCCTGACTCACTTCTAACACTGAAACCAGAAGAATTCATAATGGCTTTTAGCTAAAATTTTCATTACAACACAAAGTCCTCCCTCCCGGCAGTGGTACTATACACAGCAAGGCACAGTCCTCCCTCGCGGCAGTGGTACTATACACAGCAAGGCACAGTCCTCCCTCGCGGCAGTGGTACTATACACAGCAAGGCACAGTCCTCCCTCCCGGCAGAGGTACTATACACAGCAAGGCACAGTCCTCCCTCCCGGCAGTGGTACTATACACAGCAAGGCACAGTCCTTCCTCACGGCAGTGGTACTATACACAGCAAGGCACAGTCCTTCCTCCCGGCAGTGGTACTATACACAGCAAGGCACAGTCCTCCCTCCCGGATGTGGTACTATACACAACAAGGCACAGTCCTCCCTCCTGCCAGTGGTACTATACACAGCAAGGCACAGTCCTTCCTCCCAGATGTGGTACTATACGCAGCAAGGCACATTCCTCCCTCCCGGATGTGGTACTATACACAGCAAGGCACAGTCCTCCCTCCCAGATGTGGTACTATACACAGCAAGGCACAGTCCTTCCTCTGAGATGTGGTACTATACACAGCAAGGCACAGTCCTCCCTCCCAGATGTGGTATTATACACAGCAAGGCACAGTCCTCCCTCCCAGATGTGGTACTATACACAGCAAGGCACAGTCCTTCCTCCCAGATGTGGTACTATACACAGCAAGGCACAGTCCTTCCTCTGAGATGTGGTACTATACACAGCAAGGCACAGTCCTCCCTCCCAGATGTGGTACTATACACAGCAAGGCACAGTCCTCCCTCCCAGATGTGGTACTATACACAGCAAGGCACAGTCCTTCCTCTGAGATGTGGTACTATACACAGCAAGGCACAGTCCTCCCTCCCAGATGTGGTACTATACACAGCAAGGCACAGTCCTTCCTCTGAGATATGGTACTGTACACAGCAAGGCACAGTCCTCCCTCTGAGATATGGTACTGTACACAGCAAGGCACAGTCCTCCCTCCCAGATGTGGTACTATACACAGCAAGGCACAGTCCTCCCTCCCAGATGTGGTACTATACACAGCAAGGCACAGTCCTTCCTCTGAGATGTGGTACTATACACAGTAAGGCACAGTCCTCCCTCTGAGATATGGTACTGTACACAGCAAGGCACAGTCCTTCCTCCCGGCAGTGGTACTATACACAGCAAGGCACAGTCCTTCCTCTGAGATGTGGTACTATACACAGTAAGGCACAGTCCTCCCTCTGAGATATGGTACTGTACACAGCAGGGCAGAGTCCTCCCTCCCGGCAGTGGTACTATACACAGCAAGGCACAGTCCTTCCTCTGAGATGTGGTACTATACACAGTAAGGCACAGTCCTTCCTCTGAGATGTGGTACTATACACAGTAAGGCACAGTCCTTCCTCTGAGATGTGGTACTATACACAGCAAGGCACAGTCCTCCCTCTGAGATGTGGTACTATACACACCAAGGCACAGTCCTTCCTCTGAGATGTGGTACTATACACAGCAAGGACAATGGATTTTGCAATACACAGTAGCATGATCTCCCCAAGTCCATTGGAATATACACAAATCCCCTGAAGCTTACCATGGGCCTGCTGTAGAATTCGGAGCAAATAACGTAGCTTGTCCGGCTGTAAGATTTGCTCTCACTCTGAATGAGGCCCTTTATGTCTTCTCATGGACACAATTGCAACACGAAGCTAAACGGCCCTAAATCACCCCTATACACCACGCGTTTCATGGGACGCACCATAAGCTGATTTACCAATTAGAACTAAGCGCTGTAGTGATTTTGCCTGCGGTATACTGTATACCAAGTGCCAGGTTCTGTTTGGGAATCAGTGTGTGTGTGTATATGTGTGTGTATGTGTATATATGTGTGTGTATGTGTATATATATGTATATGTGTATATATGTGTGTGTGTGTATATGTCTGTGTGTATATGTGTATATATGTGTGTGTGTCTGTTGTGTGTGTGTGTACTCTGACCCTACAAAAGCTTGTCCCAGCAGCAGTCTCCGAGTGGTATCACTAGTGTTATGCACTTACAGGGTCTACCACACAGACCATGAGCGACAACACTACCAGCTAATTGCTAATTAACAGAACTACTCAGAGAGCGGCAGCGCTAAGCCTCTAGTGATTACTGTACAAACGGAGACCTTGTATTGATTTAGCCACATAATCCTGCTCTTCTTAATGTCAGAGTGGTACGTACTGTAAGACCAGGCTGCCCATAGGGGACCAGTGTTCTCCCACCTATTGTACCTGGCTAACAATCCATCGCCACGTCGGCCTACACTGACACTGAAGAGCTGGAATGTGAAATGTAGCCGGTTCTTACGTGGATACCGATGGAATAGAAGAGTTTACTCTGCTGATCAATAATGTGTAGCTCGTGTCTGCTAGAGGAACGGAGCGCTCGCTGTATATGAGTGCGGGGGTTTCTGTGAGGGTCTTTGGCCATGTGAAATGTGACGCATGTAATATTCCCCACAGAGGTAGTACTGAAATGATGCTTCCATGTTTGCCGTATAAGTCACCTTTACGCCCTGGCGTTACCTAGAGTACTAGCTGCAAAAGGCGACATAAGATGATGCATGGCCGTTCTTTGGGCCTGATTCAGAGCCGGACGCAATTAGCGCTCGCTCGTCCAGAAAATAGGGGTGGCTATTCAAATGAACCGTTCGCTCTTTGCGGTCTGTTCAAGCCTCTAGGTCTGAACGAGCGTACAAAACTTGCGGTCGTTTTTTGTGAAACTACGCCCCCTGGCCGCTCGCATCCTACGTCATGTCCGCTATTTATTAGATTAATCGAGTACATCGACTAGGGTATGAGCTGCTCGCTATTCTTGTGGTTGGTTTTTGCTACCACAATTTTGCGAGCAGTTCTGGCTATAAAATAACCCAGTGACGTGGTCAATGACGCTGCTGTTTTAATTATGCACACCCATAAAACGCCCGTTTTGACCTTTAAGCACGCCTGCGTTCGGATCTCCACTCCCCGTTTTCAAGCACCTTCCCACGTTACCACCCACATACGCCTTATTCTGTCACTCAAATTATCAGGCATTCGCTATTTTGCGAGCACATGAATTTCGACCGCACTGACTGGTTCGCGCATGCGTATTACAATCTGTACGCATGCGCAGTTGGGCAAACATCGCTCGGAGCTTACGAGCGGCTCTGAATCAGGCCCTTTGTCTGCAGTAAGTTACAGAACACAGTGACAGCTGCTCAGGGGTAAATATTCCGGGATAGGCCGCATGTTATCAGAAGCGGTCTCCGTAGTTATATCCAATCAGAACATAGGTGTATATATGTATCAGGGAAGTGTCAGACTCTCACAGCCCAGGATTACAGAGTAGGTAAAATAAAGCTATAATACAACTTTCGCCAGCTTCATGCTGACATCAGAGCGCGATACACACTCCCCAGTCTCTGTACCTGCCTGGTTACCAGTACGGCCGCTGGGGCAGGAGAATATTATAGGCTTCCATAGCAAGGGGAGGGGAAATAGGGTGATATTTCATCAATATGGGACCCGTACAAAGTAATAATTCTCCCAAGCCATTCAGGGTACCAGTGTCAGTCACCCTGCCCCATACATTATAAGTAATATCATAGCATCTATCCAGCTGCAATAAGCAGATACCAAAAATTAGCACATAAAAAAGCGGGTTATGGATTCTAAAACTAAATATTACAGTTGGCATCATTGCTGGCTGGTGTCACACTGGTGCTCCCAATGTTAGCGGGTTCCACATAGAAAAGTGATACAGGGAATGCTCATCCCATTACACCACAGCACTTATATTCAGAAAACACTGTTCTGTGAGTGTGATCACTTAAGTGCGTCGCCAGAGGGGCGCTTACAGCGGGCGTGCGTCGCCAGAGGGGCGCTTACAGCGGGCGTGCGTCGCCAGAGGGGCGCTTACAGCGGGCGTGCGTCGCCAGAGGGGCGCTTACAGCGGGCGTGCGTCGCCAGAGGGGCGCTTACAGCGGGCGTGCGTCACCAGAGGGGCGCTTACAGCGGGCGTGCGTCGCCAGAGGGGCGCTTACAGCGGGCGTGCGTCGCCAGAGGGGCGCTTACAGCGGGCGTGCGTCGCCAGAGGGGCGCTTACAGCGGGCGTGCGTCGCCAGAGGGGCGCTTACAGCGGGCGTGCGTCGCCAGAGGGGTGCTTACAGCGGGCGTGCGTCGCCAGAGGGGTGCTTACAGCGGGCGTGCGTCGCCAGAGGGGCGCTTACAGCGGGCGTCTCACTAAACCGTTATTGGAAAGGTTGGGGCTTTGTATCGCTGGTTACAGAGATGATAGATAAACAGAAGTAAAAGGTGACAGACACTTCCTACTGCCTAGTGACCTCACACACAGGCGGCTGACATCACTGTCACACAACACTTCCTACTGCCTAGTGACCTCACACACAGGCGGCTGACATCACTGTCACACAACACTTCCTACTGCCTAGTGACCTCACACACAGGCGGCTGACATCACTGTCACACAACACTTCCAACTGCCTAGTGACCTCACACACAGGCGGCTGACATCACTGTCACACAACACTTCCTACTGCCTAGTGACCTCACACACAGGCGGCTGACATCACTGTCACACAACACTTCCTTGTTGCCATGTTGGATTGGGCAATGAGTTTACGCTCACAGACTGCAATTTTCAGACAAATTTATTCAACGAGGGTACGCGGTTACCAGATGCGCTTAATGTTCTGCACTCACTCGCTCTTACATCTGTATACCCATTACCGTTTTGTATGTCTGGTGTAACATTGGGCCAGGCAGTGATCCCAATAATAGTGCGGGCAGCTGATCCCAATCACACAGGGACAAAATAGACATAATAAAGCATTCTGAAGACCACGGTCATTATCAATAGTGGGCGCACTAGAGGACGTCTAGCAGAACACATGGTGGGTGTACGCTGGCACACTACCACCACAGGACGGTAGGCCATGGACCCAACATTGCTCTTCACATAATAAGGGCAATCTGTCCTACAGTATCTCATGTGTATTAGGCATATACTAAGTATATCCCCGCCTATAGCCAGGGCAGGACATGCAGAGAACTGCACACACAGCGGAGGGACAGCGCATATTATACAACTGCACCAGTCATTAGGAGGGCTCTGACATCTTATTACAACAGGAATATGTATTTACTAACGTGGCAGATTAAAATGACACTGATACATACAGAGCGGAAGCCAGCTGACACACACACACTAAGCCATATACAGCCACTGCCATAAACTCTGATCCTCACATCCGTAGAGAGGAACAGGAGAGGCGGCCAGGTCCTTCAGCTCAGGAGTCACTAAGCGGCTCGGAACAAAAGAGGAAGCAGCCAGAATGTCCCAGCGGCTAAAGTGCCTGACAACTGCGCGCTCGGAGAGACCCGATGTGCGAGAGCAGGGAATCCAGGAGAGATGTCACCGCTCTACAGGAGAATGGAGGGGGGAGAAAGAGCGGAACAGCAGGAGCCACATCCAGGGTGAAGGAAGGGGGCACACAGCACCAGTCATTCCGCACGAGGGGCAGAGAGACACAACAATACATGGGAGAGAGGGAGAAAGTCATGGGAAAGTGAGGAGGGGGAGAGAGACCCAATCACAGCTTATAAGACAGACAAAGAGATAGGGAGCACATAGTACAGGCTGCCTCAGTCACCTTTATATTACCATAGAGAACCCGGCTTACTAGGGAGCGCAGCAGAGGGGCGGCCGTCATGGAGCTTCTCTCTTCCTCTTTTTTTGGGGGGGTTAATTTCTGAGCCGATGGACTAAATCGCACGCACGCTCCGAGGAATGGCTCCGGGACTCAGCATTATCTGCAGCCAGCGTCCCAGGCTTATCTAACAAAGCAGCAGCACACTCGCCTTGTGAGAACAAGCTGATACTCAGCCTGCAACAGCTGCCACCAGAGTCACGTGGGCTCAGCCCCTCTCCCCAGCCAGGCGGCCTGCAGATAACAGGGACCGTTTTGTCAGGAGACTGCCAGCAGTGGGGTCTATTCAGAGCGTCTGAGGCAGCACTGATCAGGGGGCATCTGACCCCACCGCATCCCCCCCCCCCTCTCCCCTCTGATTGTGGCAGAGAGGAGGAGGAAGATACAACAGGTTCCCCATATTGTCCTCAAATCCCCCCCCCCCAAAATAAAATAATGATTTTCCCTGCTGAGCGACTGATGGTATAATACAAACCAAAGGACCCTATAAGATGATCTGTCACATTTATCCTATTCCGTGGTTTCGCCACCCTGGGCCAGGAGAATGGCGCACCCATTGGGACCCAAGTACCCCCAAAGATGTCACCCCAGGGACTTATTTTCCAGGAGCTGTCTGGCCGATGGGGGAATGTTCATTCACTGCAGTTTTACTGATAGGGTTATCTAAGAGTTGTATCCGATATAGAAAAGACGACATTGGCGATTATAGTGCCCATCTCGGGCATCATTTCCCTGGATGTTAGTGCCGCTCAATGCATACAGATTCTTCGCTGGCAATGGAGGAACGTAGGCAAATCCAATGGGCACACGTCATGGAAATACTCTATAGTATGTAGGAGGCTCTCTGTAGTCCGTGACCCGGCCCCCTCCCTCCAGCTCACAGAAGCGGGCACTGAGGGCAGGGGGCACTGAGCGGGAGACATGCTGAGAGTTATAGTAGGGACATGTAATGCATCGTACACGTGATCTGTACCCACGACAATGGCCACAGACATCTACATCTGCTCTCTGATGACCCGGCCGTTACTGACCACACAGTGTACAGAGAGGAGACCTATAGTACAGGATGACCCGGCCGTTACTGACCACACAGTGTACAGAGAGGAGACCTATAGTACAGGATGACCCGGCCGTTACTGACCACACAGTGTACAGAGAGGAGACCTATAGTACAGGATGACCCGGCCGTTACTGACCACACAGTGTACAGAGAGGAGACCTATAGTACAGGATGACCCGGCCGTTACTGACCACACAGTGTACAGAGAGGAGACCTATAGTACAGGATGACCCGGCCGTTACTGACCACACAGTGTACAGAGAGGAGACCTATAGTACAGGATGACCCGGCCGTTACTGACCACACAGTGTACAGAGAGGAGACCTATAGTACAGGATGACCCGGCCGTTACTGACCACACAGTGTACAGAGAGGAGACCTATAGTACAGGATGACCCGGCCGTTACTGACCACACAGTGTACAGAGAGGAGACCTATAGTACAGGATGACCCGGCCGTTACTGACCACACAGTGTACAGAGAGGAGACCTATAGTACAGGATGACCCGGCCGTTACTGACCACACAGTGTACAGAGAGGAGACCTATAGTACAGGATGACCCGGCCGTTACTGACCACACAGTGTACAGAGAGGAGACCTATAGTACAGGATGACCCGGCCGTTACTGACCACACAGTGTACAGAGAGGAGACCTATAGTACAGGATGACCCGGCCGTTACTGACCACACAGTGTACAGAGAGGAGACCTATAGTACAGGATGACCCGGCCGTTACTGACCACAGTGTACAGAGAGGAGACCTATAGTACAGGATGACCCGGCCGTTACTGACCACACAGTGTACAAAGAGGAGACCTATAGTACAGGATGACCCGGCCGTTACTGACCACACAGTGTACAAAGAGGAGACCTATAGTACAGGATGACCCGGCCGTTACTGACCACACAGTGTACAGAGAGGAGACCTATAGTACAGGATGACCCCGCTGCTGAGTGGCTTCATTACAGACTGATTGCTTCCTGCAGTGACAGAGACAGACAGCCCGTCTCTAAGCATCACCCTGATGTGCAGTATAAGCAGCACGATCTCTAGGTGGCAGACGCTTTATACGGTCAGGATGCCTTAGCTGACTAATGACGGGCCCTACCGAATGCCAGAGGTTTGTTCATGGATGGCAAAGTTCCTGAACACCAAATGATGTGAGGACCAACAAACAGTGGCACGGTTCTATGGGGGGTGGGGGTCAGGAGTAGGCCACAATGGACACGTAAAATACCTTCCCAAAGCTTTCTAAGGCAGCGCAAAACCATGTCTGTTGGGAATGCACCTCAACGCCGCAGCTGTCTGACCAGCTTATTCTCTGTGGGCTGGGGAAGTACATTAGCGAGGAAATAATGAGAATAAGAGTCACTTCTGGAGCATACTGACAAGGCATCAATATTACTGTGATGCTCCGTCGGCCGTGGCAGTCTGTGCGGCTCCCGCGTACAGGATATTGGATTTCTCCGTTGCCCGCGGGTCACACCAGAAGTCATAGTCTCAGGAGAACGGAGAAGGTTCATCGGAGCCCCCCAGATAAGGCAGAACCTTGCAGCTACATTAATCTCCCGATGACTGGACCAGCTGCACTTGTCACGGCTAATCATCCATGCAGCGCGGCTCTGCCATGTAATATTACAGGCCAGAGGAGGCCGCACATTCTCACGAGACAAGCGCAGAAGTCATCTCCTAAACTGGGCCGCTGGGAGCAGACGTACGCCCCATATAATGAACGTCCTGGAGGGATGCTGTGGGGAGGAAGACTTAACACAAAAGTACAAATATTTTATAAATTGTAAAAAAAACAAACAAAAAAAAACAAAACATAAATAGGCTTTAACGTAATTAATATGTACTTTGTGCAACTGGGATGGTCTTTTAACTTGCCAATTATAATCCCCCCAATTCTGATATTCTACTAAACCTTCTGCCACGAACCCCGTTACTTGTATCCTGTCATAGAACATGAAAAGACGCCGCACACTAGCAGGCGGAATACGGTAATGGGGGGTCTGCACACGCCTCAGGAATCACTGTCACCTCTCTGGGCCTTGGCTGGTATAATGATTACACTTCAGCCTGTTCTAACTCTTTCTTACCACAAAATGCCTTTAAACAGCTTGTTACAATGATGTTATCGCATATTAAGCTGGGTACACACTATACGATCTATCGTCCGATATATCACTGACACGTATGGAAACAATATATGGTACACATCATAGCGTGTATGCCCAATCTGTTCATGTTACTCTGGGTACACACTATACGATCTATCGTCCGATATATCACTCTGACACGTATGGAAACAATATATGGTACACATCATAGTGTGTATGCCCAATCTGTTCATGTTACGCTGGGTACACACTATACGATCTATCGTCCGATAGATCACTCTGACATGTATGGAAACAATATATGGTACACATCATAGTGTGTATGCCCAATCTGTTCATGTTATGCTGGGTACACACTATACGATCTATCGTCCGATATATCACTCTGACATGTATGGAAACAATATATGGTACACATCATAGCGTGTATGCCCAATCTGTTCATGTTACGCTGGGTACACACCTCTGCGTTGGGATTGGCTGGCTGCCTGCCCAATAAAATGATTTGGTAAGTGCTATGCCCAGACGATATTGTCCATACACACCAATATGTTGCCCGCCATAACTGGCTACAGGGACCGGTAGGGACGTCATTGTTGGCGGTTCCGAGAATAGCATATGGTTTGGTCGGCCGTACAGACATATCTGCAAGATGCCTCGGCTCACTGCAGGGACCATGCGATCGCTCTGAACGTCGTCGTTCACAGACATATCTTCTGTACACAAGTACTATACATATCGCATAGTGTGTACCCAGCATAACATGCAGCATGTAATTATATACTGCGCCGTCGTACGCCGAATCGTGTACGATCACAATGTATCGTTACCTTTCCTCGCTGCGTCATACAGTGTGTACCCAGCATAACATGCAGCATGTAATGATACACTGCGCCGTCGTACGCCGAATCGTGTAGTGTGTACGATCACAATGTATCGTTACCTTTCCTCGCTGCGTCATACAGTGTGTACCCAGCATAACATGCAGCATGTAATGATACACTGCGCCGTCGTACGCCGAATCGTGTAGTGTGTACGATCACAATGTATCGTTACCTTTCCTCGCTGCGTCATACAGTGTGTACCCAGCATAACATGCAGCATGTAATGATACACTGCGCCGTCGTACGCCGAATCGTGTAGTGTGTGCGACCACAATGTATCGTTACCTTTCCTCGCTGCGTCATACAGTGTGTACCCAGCATAACATGCAGCATGTAATGATACACTGCGCCGTCGTACGCCGAATCGTGTAGTGTGTACGATCACAATGTATCGTTACCTTTCCTCGCTGCGTCATACAGTGTGTACCCAGCATAACATGCAGCATGTAATGATACACTGCGCCGTCGTACGCCGAATCGTGTAGTGTGTACGATCACAATGTATCGTTACCTTTCCTCGCTGCGTCATACAGTGTGTACCCAGCATAACATGCAGCATGTAATGATACACTGCGCCGTCGTACGCCGAATCGTGTAGTGTGTACGATCACAATGTATCGTTACCTTTCCTCGCTGCGTCATACAGTGTGTACCCAGCATAACATGCAGCATGTAATTATATACTGCGCCGTCGTACGCCGAATCGTGTAGTGTGTACGACCACAATGTATCGTTACCTTTCCTCGCTGCGTCATACAGTGTGTACCCAGCATAACATGCAGCATGTAATGATACACTGCGCCGTCGTACGCCGAATCGTGTAGTGTGTACGATCACAATGTATCGTTACCTTTCCTCGCTGCGTCATACAGTGTGTACCCAGCATAACATGCAGCATGTAATGATACACTGCGCCGTCGTACGCCGAATCGTGTAGTGTGTACGATCACAATGTATCGTTACCTTTCCTCGCTGCGTCATACAGTGTGTACCCAGCATAACATGCAGCATGTAATGATACACTGCGCCGTCGTACGCCGAATCGTGTAGTGTGTACGATCACAATGTATCGTTACCTTTCCTCGCTGCGTCATACAGTGTGTACCCAGCATAACATGCAGCATGTAATGATACACTGCGCCGTCGTACGCCGAATCATGTAGTGTGTGCGACCACAATGTATCGTTACCTTTCCTCGCTGCGTCATACAGTGTGTACCCAGCATAACATGCAGCATGTAATGATACACTGCGCCGTCGTACGCCGAATCGTGTAGTGTGTGCGATCACAATGTATCGTTACCTTTCCTCGCTGCGTCATACAGTGTGTACCCAGCATAACATGCAGCATGTAATGATACACTGCGCCGTCGTACGCCGAATCGTGTAGTGTGTACGATCACAATGTATCGTTACCTTTCCTCGCTGCGTCATACAGTGTGTACCCAGCATAACATGCAGCATGTAATGATACACTGCGCCGTCGTACGCCGAATCGTGTAGTGTGTACGATCACAATGTATCGTTACCTTTCCTCGCTGCGTCATACAGTGTGTACCCAGCATAACATGCAGCATGTAATGATACACTGCGCCGTCGTACGCCGAATCGTGTAGTGTGTACGATCACAATGTATCGTTACCTTTCCTCGCTGCGTCATACAGTGTGTACCCAGCATAACATGCAGCATGTAATGATACACTGCGCCGTCGTACGCCGAATCGTGTAGTGTGTACGACCACAATGTATCGTTACCTTTCCTCGCTGCGTCATACAGTGTGTACCCAGCATAACATGCAGCATGTAATGATACACTGCGCCGTCGTACGCCGAATCGTGTAGTGTGTACGATCACAATGTATCGTTACCTTTCCTCGCTGCGTCATACAGTGTGTACCCAGCATAACATGCAGCATGTAATGATACACTGCGCCGTCGTACGCCGAATCGTGTAGTGTGTACGACCACAATGTATCGTTACCTTTCCTCGCTGCGTCATACAGTGTGTACCCAGCATAACATGCAGCATGTAATGATACACTGCGCCGTCGTACGCCGAATCGTGTAGTGTGTACGACCACAATGTATCGTTACCTTTCCTCGCTGCGTCATACAGTGTGTACCCAGCATAACATGCAGCATGTAATGATACACTGCGCCGTCGTACGCCGAATCGTGTAGTGTGTGCGATCACAATGTATCGTTACCTTTCCTCGCTGCGTCATACAGTGTGTACCCAGCATAACATGCAGCATGTAATGATACACTGCGCCGTCGTACGCCGAATCGTGTAGTGTGTACGATCACAATGTATCGTTACCTTTCCTCGCTGCGTCATACAGTGTGTACCCAGCATAACATGCAGCATGTAATGATACACTGCGCCGTCGTACGCCGAATCGTGTAGTGTGTACGATCACAATGTATCGTTACCTTTCCTCGCTGCGTCATACAGTGTGTACCCAGCATAACATGCAGCATGTAATGATACACTGCGCCGTCGTACGCCGAATCGTGTAGTGTGTGCGACCACAATGTATCGTTACCTTTCCTCGCTGCGTCATACAGTGTGTACCCAGCATAACATGCAGCATGTAATGATACACTGCGCCGTCGTACGCCGAATCGTGTAGTGTGTGCGACCACAATGTATCGTTACCTTTCCTCGCTGCGTCATACAGTGTGTACCCAGCATAACATGCAGCATGTAATGATACACTGCGCCGTCGTACGCCGAATCGTGTAGTGTGTACGACCACAATGTATCGTTACCTTTCCTCGCTGCGTCATACAGTGTGTACCCAGCATAACATGCAGCATGTAATGATACACTGCGCCGTCGTACGCCGAATCGTGTAGTGTGTACGACCACAATGTATCGTTACCTTTCCTCGCTGCGTCATACAGTGTGTACCCAGCATAACATGCAGCATGTAATGATACACTGCGCCGTCGTACGCCGAATCGTGTAGTGTGTACGATCACAATGTATCGTTACCTTTCCTCGCTGCGTCATACAGTGTGTACCCAGCATAACATGCAGCATGTAATGATACACTGCGCCATCGTACGCCGAATCGTGTAGTGTGTACGATCACAATGTATCGTTACCTTTCCTCGCTGCGTCATACAGTGTGTACCCAGCATAACATGCAGCATGTAATGATACACTGCGCCGTCGTACGCCGAATCGTGTAGTGTGTACGACCACAATGTATCGTTACCTTTCCTCGCTGCGTCATACAGTGTGTACCCAGCATAACATGCAGCATGTAATGATACACTGCGCCGTCGTACGCCGAATCGTGTAGTGTGTACGACCACAATGTATCGTTACCTTTCCTCGCTGCGTCATACAGTGTGTACCCAGCATAACATGCAGCATGTAATGATACACTGCGCCGTCGTACGCCGAATCGTGTAGTGTGTGCGACCACAATGTATCGTTACCTTTCCTCGCTGCGTCATACAGTGTGTACCCAGCATAACATGCAGCATGTAATGATACACTGCGCCGTCGTACGCCGAATCGTGTAGTGTGTGCGACCACAATGTATCGTTACCTTTCCTCGCTGCGTCATACAGTGTGTACCCAGCATAACATGCAGCATGTAATGATACACTGCGCCATCGTACGCCGAATCGTGTAGTGTGTGCGACCACAATGTATCGTTACCTTTCCTCGCTGCGTCATACAGTGTGTACCCAGCATAACATGCAGCATGTAATGATACACTGCGCCATCGTACGCCGAATCGTGTAGTGTGTGCGACCACAATGTATCGTTACCTTTCCTCGCTGCGTCATACAGTGTGTACCCAGCATAACATGCAGCATGTAATGATACACTGCGCCATCGTACGCCGAATCGTGTAGTGTGTGCGACCACAATGTATCGTTACCTTTCCTCGCTGCGTCATACAGTGTGTACCCAGCATAACATGCAGCATGTAATGATACACTGCGCCATCGTACGCCGAATCGTGTAGTGTGTACGATCACAATGTATCGTTACCTTTCCTCGCTGCGTCATACAGTGTGTACCCAGCATAACATGCAGCATGTAATGATACACTGCGCCATCGTACGCCGAATCGTGTAGTGTGTACGATCACAATGTATCGTTACCTTTCCTCGCTGCGTCATACAGTGTGTACCCAGCATAACATGCAGCATGTAATGATACACTGCGCCGTCGTACGCCGAATCGTGTAGTGTGTACGACCACAATGTATCGTTACCTTTCCTCGCTGCGTCATACAGTGTGTACCCAGCATAACATGCAGCATGTAATTATATACTGCGCCGTCGTACGCCGAATCGTGTAGTGTGTACGACCACAATGTATCGTTACCTTTCCTCGCTGCGTCATACAGTGTGTACCCAGCATAACATGCAGCATGTAATGATACACTGCGCCGTCGTACGCCGAATCGTGTAGTGTGTACGATCACAATGTATCGTTACCTTTCCTCGCTGCGTCATACAGTGTGTACCCAGCATAACATGCAGCATGTAATGATACACTGCGCCGTCGTACGCCGAATCGTGTAGTGTGTGCGACCACAATGTATCGTTACCTTTCCTCGCTGCGTCATACAGTGTGTACCCAGCATAACATGCAGCATGTAATGATACACTGCGCCGTCGTACGCCGAATCGTGTAGTGTGTGCGACCACAATGTATCGTTACCTTTCCTCGCTGCGTCATACAGTGTGTACCCAGCATAACATGCAGCATGTAATGATACACTGCGCCGTCGTACGCCGAATCGTGTAGTGTGTACGACCACAATGTATCGTTACCTTTCCTCGCTGCGTCATACAGTGTGTACCCAGCATAACATGCAGCATGTAATGATACACTGCGCCGTCGTACGCCGAATCGTGTAGTGTGTGCGACCACAATGTATCGTTACCTTTCCTCGCTGCGTCATACAGTGTGTACCCAGCATAACATGCAGCATGTAATGATACACTGCGCCGTCGTACGCCGAATCGTGTAGTGTGTACGACCACAATGTATCGTTACCTTTCCTCGCTGCGTCATACAGTGTGTACCCAGCATAACATGCAGCATGTAATGATACACTGCGCCGTCGTACGCCGAATCGTGTAGTGTGTGCGACCACAATGTATCGTTACCTTTCCTCGCTGCGTCATACAGTGTGTACCCAGCATAACATGCAGCATGTAATGATACACTGCGCCGTCGTACGCCGAATCGTGTAGTGTGTGCGACCACAATGTATCGTTACCTTTCCTCGCTGCGTCATACAGTGTGTACCCAGCATAACATGCAGCATGTAATGATACACTGCGCCGTCGTACGCCGAATCGTGTAGTGTGTACGATCACAATGTATCGTTACCTTTCCTCGCTGCGTCATACAGTGTGTACCCAGCATAACATGCAGCATGTAATGATACACTGCGCCGTCGTACGCCGAATCGTGTAGTGTGTGCGACCACAATGTATCGTTACCTTTCCTCGCTGCGTCATACAGTGTGTACCCAGCATAACATGCAGCATGTAATGATACACTGCGCCGTCGTACGCCGAATCGTGTAGTGTGTACGACCACAATGTATCGTTACCTTTCCTCGCTGCGTCATACAGTGTGTACCCAGCATAACATGCAGCATGTAATGATACACTGCGCCGTCGTACGCCGAATCGTGTAGTGTGTGCGACCACAATGTATCGGTTACCTTTCCTCGCTGCGTCATACAGTGTGTACCCAGCATAACATGCAGCATGTAATGATACACTGCGCCATCGTACGCCGAATCGTGTAGTGTGTACGACCACAATGTATCGTTACCTTTCCTCGCTGCGTCATACAGTGTGTACCCAGCATAACATGCAGCATGTAATGATACACTGCGCCATCGTACGCCGAATCGTGTAGTGTGTACGATCACAATGTATCGTTACCTTTCCTCGCTGCGTCATACAGTGTGTACCCAGCATAACATGCAGCATGTAATGATACACTGCGCCATCGTACGCCGAATCGTGTAGTGTGTGCGACCACAATGTATCGTTACCTTTCCTCGCTGCGTCATACAGTGTGTACCCAGCATAACATGCAGCATGTAATGATACACTGCGCCGTCGTACGCCGAATCGTGTAGTGTGTACGATCACAATGTATCGTTACCTTTCCTCGCTGCGTCATACAGTGTGTACCCAGCATAACATGCAGCATGTAATGATACACTGCGCCATCGTACGCCGAATCGTGTAGTGTGTACGATCACAATGTATCGTTACCTTTCCTCGCTGCGTCATACAGTGTGTACCCAGCATAACATGCAGCATGTAATGATACACTGCGCCATCGTACGCCGAATCGTGTAGTGTGTACGATCACAATGTATCGTTACCTTTCCTCGCTGCGTCATACAGTGTGTACCCAGCATAACATGCAGCATGTAATGATACACTGCGCCGTCGTACGCCGAATCGTGTAGTGTGTGCGACCACAATGTATCGTTACCCTTTCCTCGCTGCGTCATACAGTGTGTACCCAGCATAACATGCAGCATGTAATGATACACTGCGCCGTCGTACGCCGAATCGTGTAGTGTGTACGATCACAATGTATCGTTACCTTTCCTCGCTGCGTCATACAGTGTGTACCCAGCATAACATGCAGCATGTAATGATACACTGCGCCATCGTACGCCGAATCGTGTAGTGTGTACGATCACAATGTATCGTTACCTTTCCTCGCTGCGTCATACAGTGTGTACCCAGCATAACATGCAGCATGTAATGATACACTGCGCCGTCGTACGCCGAATCGTGTAGTGTGTGCGACCACAATGTATCGTTACCTTTCCTCGCTGCGTCATACAGTGTGTACCCAGCATAACATGCAGCATGTAATGATACACTGCGCCATCGTACGCCGAATCGTGTAGTGTGTGCGACCACAATGTATCGTTACCTTTCCTCGCTGCGTCATACAGTGTGTACCCAGCTTTAGCAGATTATTTTTTTTTTTTAAATTAAACTGGAAGTTAAATCAACTAAACCAATGTTCTCTCTGGAATCTGGTGATGTTCTATGCCGGATTGTAAAGATTGAACGTTAAAGAATGCCAATTCAGCCATATTCTAATTCCATATATAAAGCATAGCGAGAAGCAGTATGTAGTGACAGCGCTGCGTGCACGGTAGTCGCCACAGCGATGGCGTCCGCTACAATTACGTCAGTGACGACATAAATATAGGTGTCTTCATTCCTTGTAGTAGGCGACAGGTGCATCTGCCTACCAGGAATACCCGCAGTCTCCCGGATGGCCAGCAGGGTACGCTGCAGTCAGAGCAGCCTGAGATGGATTATCAACGCGCAAAAGCTAAACGAAGTAGCAGGAACTAAGCAGGGATTAGCGAGAGGGAGTGAGGCTGGGAACGCAGAGCTGCCTCATTACAGGGGAAGGACGGAGATAAGAGGAAGCAATGAGTGAGATGGAGTGTATTAAAGAGCCAGTGCCCTCAGTATACCGTGCATACTATATACCTACTGTACTCCCTAACATTACATAACCAGCCTGTGCACGGTGGGAGGCCATGCTGGGGCTTGTAGTTTCACAACAGCTGGAGAGCCACAGGTTGGCTAGGCCTGCTGTAGGGGAGAGGGAGACAACTTTACTTCTATTGAATAGGTTCCTGTCTTCTGGGCCAGCTCCCCGCTGCTAAGCATGTGCCCCAATAGCCTGCAGCCCTCGCTGGCAGACATTTATATAGTGCAGCCTGTCAGTGATGTCACAGAGGCACGTAATACAGCGTGCCCCCACTGGCTGGCAATAGGCAGCTGGCACAGGTTATTCTCCCAGATTAAATATACACTACGCAGGGAGGAACACAAATCGTCGCATAGTGAGGCAGCAGGAAAACCTGGCATGCACGTTATAATTAACACTGTATTCAATTTGGAGGTTTTTGCTGCAATTGAGGAACAAAACTCCATATTGTAACTGTTGGATCATCTGGGCATTAAAGCATGTCCCGTAGCCTGCATCCCCTCACGCTGGTCCTTCTACTAGAACATCGCCGTCATGCCAGGACTGATCCGATTGAAAGCCCAGTGCGCAGATTAAGGAGCTATTGCTCAGAGCTCGTTAATGGCTGAGACCTTCAACAAGTGTCTGAGCAATGCATTGCTAATTAGCAGCTCTGCCCTAATGATGCAGAATACATGTACATAGCCATGGCCTGTTCTGTGTGTAAGCTGGCTCTCCTCCTTACCATTCTCCCCTCCAAGAGCAATCACTAATCAGCACTCTGCCTGCCTCCTGCAGATCCAGTAATTACTGTCTCCTTTCATCCACAGCTCCTCTGACACCAGACCTCAGGCCCACTACCTCCCTTCTCTGTAATTACAAGCTAATAGTTTCAAGGGGTTTTTTTTTTCTCCCCTCCTGACGGGTCCCAGTTCAAGCACCAATTCCCTCCTCTGCCTCCCCCCGATTCTGCTCGACTCTCCTGACTAATGATACCCTGCAATGTACATCACAGCTTGAGCGCGGGTTAAGTCACAAGAGTGCCAGGACAGCTCGTAATACCCTTCACCAACGCGGCACACATTTCTGCACAGGCCACGAATGTCACCCTTTCCTTGCCAAAGAATAAAGGGACCAGCAGCGCCCAGCAAACCCCTCCGAGCTCACAAAAAAGGACACTCGGGGGGGAGTGAGGGGGCAGCTGGCGATGGCGGAGGAAGCCGATGTCCTTCCATAGTTGTGGAATAACCGGGTTGGGCTGTCAGAGAGGACAACCACAGAACGTGGTCTAGCTAACCAAGAACGTGAGGCGACACCAGGTACAATCAATTGTCCACATTGCAGTGATGAATAAAGTTGTTGAAACAAAAGTTCTTTTTTTTTTTTCTTTTAAAATGAAAAACAGGAAGACATATTTCCGGTGCAGTTTACAAAACTAGAAACCATTAACCGATTGGTCGCTGCACATTCAGTCCATATTATTGGCTACGTACACAAACAGAAATGGGTACTGATATATATATATATCTACTTTAATTCTCCTCACAGCTCCGGTAGTCTGTATGTACCCTTTGCTCTTTTCATACTACTAGGCTTTCTGCTGCGTTCGTCTCCTCCCTGTTGCGAGAGAGATGGCCGCCAGTAACGGAGGAGGATGGCAGAGGGGTCAATAGCCAAAATGAACGTATTCTGGAAACAAAGAGCTCACTAAATAGATGTTGTTATGAAACCCCTACTCTGACGACACTTTAAACCAGCGGTAAAGTAACATCTCACAGACTATTCCAGCGCAAATCAGACGCCAAAGGTTTTACTCCTGCGCTGGATCTGTCCGGAACGGCTCCATCTCGCGGCATGAGGCTACGTTGCCATTATCACGCTGCATATGACACCATGCAAAGCAGCCAGTCTCTGTACAAGACACTCATTGTATACAGAGCCCGCTGGCATGTTCCCTGCTGCTGACAGCGCATCGCGTGCCCTCAGGTGTGGACTGTGACACACACAAACCATCCTGTATTATCACACAACACGCACAAAGGGCCTCAGAGATGGATACAAACATTACAATCTGCGCTTGCGTCTAGTGTCATTACCGATTTAGCTCCTAATGAGGATTTATTTGCAAAGTGACTGACAGGGACCGTTTTGTAGGCGGCAACGGGGAGGTGGCGACTCGAACGCCGACGCAATGCGATGGTTTTCGGGGAGTGTTTCTGCCAGCGACTGTGATCCCGCACGCAGCGAAAACGTCTCCAGCGTCTCAGCTCCTGCGCCCATTCTGCGCGACCACAGGGTTACTCAGAAGTCCGATAATCGACTGACTTGCGACGGATGCTGCGTCTTTGCACGCAGTCGTTTGGAAGCGCAAAGCCGCCGGTGGGCGCCTCGATACAATCCCCGTCAGCTGCGACATTTGCCTATTTTCGCAGAGCCGTTGCGTACAAATTCGCAGCTGCATGGCGTCCGTCTCTGAATTAGCCCAATGTATCGCAAGGAACGATAATACCAGGGTACATGTGGCGCTGATGAAACAGGCAGCGCCCAGTTACTGCCGGGGGACGTACAACATTCCAAATGCCCAACGTGATGCAGCCGGGTCCTCTCCTGTCCTGTTTTATCTGGATACAACAATAACATAGCGGGGAACCAGCCGCTCCCCATCCTAATCCCTCACACAGCAGGCAGCCAGCAACACATCCCCAGCAGCTCCTCTGTGCATCTATCTGACACTGCTCTCCAGGGCTCTCATCTCAGGGTATTACAGACCGGGAAACGCTGTATAGGAGGACACGGTGACTGGGTCACACACACACATTATATATATTATATACACCACATACATATACACACACACACATATATATACACCCCCATACATATACACATTATATATATTATATACAAACACATATATACACCCATACACACCACATACATATACACACGCACGCACACACACACACACACACACACATTATATACACACACACACACACACATATATATATATATTATATACACACACATATATACACCCATACACACCACATACATATACACACACCACATACATATACACCTATACACACCACATACATATACACACGCACACACCACATACATATACACCCATACACACGCACATACATACACACCACATACATATACACCCATACACACGCACATACATACACACCACATACATATACACCCATACACACCACATACATATACACCCATACACACCACATACATATACACCCATACACACGCACATACATACACACCACATACATACACACGCACATACATACATACACACGCACATACATACACACCACATACATATACACCCATACACACGCACATACATACACACCACATACATATACACCCATACACACGCACATACACCCATACACACGCACATACATACACACGCACATACATACACACCACATACATATACACCCATACACACGCACATACATACACACCACATACATATACACCCATACACACGCACATACATACACACCACATACATATACACCCATACACACGCACATACATACACACCACATACATATACACCCATACACACGCACATACATACACACCACATACATACACACGCACATACATACACACGCACATACATACACACCACATACATATACACCCATACACGCACATACATACACACCACATACATATACACCCATACACACGCACATACATACACCCATACACACGCACATACATACACACGCACATACATACACACGCACATACATACACACCCATACACACGCACATACATACACACCACATACATATACACCCATACACACGCACATACATACACACCACATACATATACACCCATACACACCACATACATACACATCACATACATATACACCCATACACACCAGACGGACCACTCACGGCTCAGATGCAGAACGCGAGTGGCTGGAAAGGATTTGGTCGGCCATTTCCATTGGCCTATGAAGAGCAGTTTAGTCCAATGTGGCCTAAAATGACCAGATTGGTTGTCACAAATGTCAGCTGTTACCATCTGGTAAGACCATAGTGCCGATCATTTTCCAACGTGGTGTTATAGGCACCCTCCCTGTGTAACACACTCATCCGTCTACATGCCGCTAAATGAGACCACAGCGATGACCTTGCGCCATCCTCCCTCATCCGCACGCCCATCTTGCATATGACCACAATGCGGGACGCTTAGAACATGAATACATACATTACCTAGGTAACTGGGTGTTTTTGATGGAGACCCCTAATGAGGGGAAGGTGGGGATCAGGGTCTGGAGTAGGGGGCTGTGCGGCTCAATGATTATATAGATGCAGCAATAATCGCATGCGATTCTAAAGCGTGCGCGGGTTCATAGGTCTCCTACTGCGTCACAGGGAAAGCGCAGGACACAGACCAGTGCCTTTCCTCCCTGTACATATGAAGTTGCCTCAGTATCTCAGCGTCCGCTCGTCTTCAGCACAGTTTTGCACACATTACACCCCCCCCCAGGTTTCTATACAACAATTTTACATCTCATACAACCACAACTGTTGTGACCACACTGGATGAGAGGGGTGAAGCCTCCACCATAGATTTTGGCCCAGTTTAAGGGAAGCGGCTGCCTTGACTCTCTGCTGCGTCTGTACTGTAACACCAAGGTAAGTCAATAGCAGCGACATCTGCTGCGAATTGCTACACAAAGGGGTTAACACAAGCTCCAAACGGCCAGGCAGACATCTGTGCGGATCAATACCTGTCAGGACAATAGGGGCAAACAGGAGCAGAGAGCATCTCGCAGGAGCACAGAGGTGCTGATTATTCGGGGAGCGAGGCTGGAGGTCCAGAAGCCAATTAACCTCTCCAGAGCCAGAGGGCCCAGGCACACATTTCCTTCCCCGCAGATGCCCGGAGCCAGGTGCCAGCCTAGGAGCGGTGTACCCCAAGATGTAGCAATTGGAGGCACAGACACTCACACTCCTGTACATAAACTATTCATGGATGGGAGTCTGCGAGGATAGAATATATAATGATTGGAGGCTGATGGAGACACACAGCAGGGTTAGGTACCTCTGGGGCATGCAAGGGAAAATGAGGGGGGGTGGGGGCTTCGCTGCTTATCACTGGGGGGGGGCTATGTTCTCTTCAGCTCTGTCACACACATTCCAATTAACTTCTCCACAATAGGATCAGGAAGGCAGACACAGCGGGTCTCTGGCATATGTGATGTGCCCTGCAGGCAGGGCAGGGAGTGGGGGCACCTCTTGGTATCTACCACCATTGGCTTTGTAATGCTGCTTGGTCCAATGGTTGGGCATAACCCTCTTACTGTGCCAGGGTGACAACCTGCGCCCACTTTGCTGAATAAAACGTATAAAAGGGGGCACGCGCTGTGGTCAGCATGTTATGGCCGAAACGACTTCTAGAGAGTCACTAATCTGAGACGCAGGAGAGAACAAAAGGCCAATTTATCACACACCATACACCGCTGACCTATACAACCAAATCAGTCCTCATCATGGTCTAATCTGTTCCACACCTCCCCAACCTTCTGTCATCGATGTGAGCAGGCCATAAATCAGGCCGACACAGCAGCAGCACTTCCGCTGACCTGACCAATCTGCTCATTGTTCCCCGATTCACCCTCCCTCCAACGCCCCTTTCTTTTCACTGCCACTCAATGAGGCATCTGGAGGAAGGGGACGCGTGCTGGATCCAGAAACAGTATGACAGCAGTGCACCGTCACCGTACTGTGACCACTCGTCACCGGGCGCAACAAAACCACATTCCACAGGCAGCAGCTGAACATCACCCAAATCCTGGGCGGAGGTGGATTTAGTTGGGTAAAAGCTCAGAACACCCGTTTGAAGCATTCAGGTCATATCAAGGTTTACCCGTCGCCCATAAAATGTCAGCCTGCCCTGTATGTAGGCCACAGAATCACTCGCTGCCATATCCCTGAGTGACCAGATGGACAGGGCAGGAGCTGGACAGCCCCAGTGTAGGGACACCTGGCCCCGCGGGGCAGCTGCAGCCGATCGGTCACTGCCATTTGTTAGGAGAGACAATGCCTGTCGCCCGTGAGCAGGTGGAAGGTACGAAGCAAAAATACCCACAGCAGATTCTCCTGTTTCCCTGATCCCAATCCGGCTAAACATTAATACTTAATTATGGCTTTGGCACAGACGCCGAACCATAATCCTACACTCCACCCAGAAACACACAGCGGAGGCACAGCAGCAGGAGGAGGAGGTTCTCACTAGCAGGAGTCATTCCAGACCTCTCCAAAACACAAGCTGGAACCTACAGGACTCCGTCCGGCACACTACAATACCACCGAAGGGTTATTCTTACACACCTGATACAGGACACCTATATGTACAATATACAGCATTTCCCCACTACCGGACTGAGCCTAAAGTTGTCTAATTCATTGATTTGTGCTGTTTAAAAAGAAACAAAAAAAACACAAACATCTTATCAAACTCAATCTAGGAATGATTATACACCATACGGTGTGGTTACTGATGCCCTTCAGCTGCTTTATAACTACAAGTCCCAGCACAGACTCCTCAGCTGATGCAGGGTCTACTGGGACTTGCAGTTCAAAGTCACCTGGCGAGCGGCAGGCTATCCTAGCTCCGATGTAGATAAAGCCTGGCAGCAAGTATTCAGTCAGTGGATTGCCAGCTCCTGGGCTGCCTAAGGAGCCACCCCGCCTGGAAGACATAAAAGTGCGAGGCTCACCTTTCATGGCAGACGGATGCCCCTTGTGTTACATCCCGCAGCACACAGCCATAGTGTCTCCTGAAGATTCCCAGAGCAGATGACCCAGCGGAGAGGTGGAGCCAGAGCCTGCAAATACCTGATGCTCTGCACACACCCAGCAATGTTCCAGGCACAACCTCTCTCCTCTCTGCAGCCTGCAAGCTCCCTGCAGCCAAACCTCTGGCCATTAACAGACTGACAAAAGGGATCAGGTTTCAGCTGCTAAACCTCAAACTCCCTCACCAGTCATTAGGCTTTAAAGAGATCCCTTTAACCCCTTAAGTGGGGAGGAGATTGCACAATTCCTGGAGACCAAAACAAGGCACCAATGTTATCAGATGGGACGCAGGGAAAGGGGGTCCCCACTGGTGGCTGATTATTATCTATACATGCACACATCCAATAGAGAACCTCAATTATCGGTCAGTTGTCCAGTGAGGGCTCCTGGGTCGGCCACAAAATATGTATGAAGGCTCTGGGGGGATGAATGCAAAGGTTCAGTATAAAATGTATCTCCTGATAGAGGCGACGCTCACAGTGCATTACAGCTCTATGCAGAGGTAACATCCCCTATACCTGCTAATCTATTGTGGAACCCTGAAGCCACAAATACACTTATAATCATATAATCACACATCTCAGGTGATAGCTGTGCAGAGCGATCACAGGTAATCTGACTGCACTCTCCATGCATCCTCCTGATCCACACAGCGCACACAGGGGGTGTAGTCGGTATGGCCGGCGGTTCAAATCCCGACAGCGGCAGCCCGGCAAGAGTGAAAATCCTGATCGTCCAAAGGCAAGTATCGCTAACCTAATTCTACCCCCTAACCCCCCCCTTCCCCGCTGCCTAAACCCAAGTCTCCCGGGGGGTGCCTAACCCGAACCTCCCCCGGGGGTGCCTAACCCTCTAGGGGGGGGGGGGCTGCCTAACCCTAAGTCCCCCGGGAGCCCTAAAACTTAACCCTCCACCCCTGCGGCTGCCTGCACCCAGCTTACCTTTGTTCGGTATGCCGGGCGTCGGTCTTCCGGCGTATGGATGACAGGCGTCGAGTTTGACGCCTGTCATTAGTACCATGCCGGGATTAGAGACTCGGGAAGCCGGTGGTCGGTATTTAGATCGTGGGCTTCCTGACTACATCTCCACACAGGGGGAGAGCGATCACAGGTAACAATTATACAGGCGTCCTAATCTGAATGCATAGTGTGGGCAGCACAGACGGTGTAATGGTTAGCGTTACTGCCTCACAGGACTGAGGTCATGGGTTCCATTCCCACTACGGCCCTAACTGTGTGGAGTTTGTATATTCTCCTTGCGCTTGCGTGGGTTTCCTCCGGGTGCTCCGGTTTCCTCCCACACTCCAAAAATATACTGGTAGGTTAATTGGCTCCTAACAAAAATTGACCATAGTGTATACGTGCGTGTACATGTGATAGGGACTATAGATTGTAAGCTCCACTGGGGCAGGGGACAGATGTGAATGGTAAAATATTCTCTGTAAAGCGCTGCGGAATATGTGTGCGCTATATAAGTGACTGGTAATAATAAAAATATTTATATATATATATATATATACAGTCAGGTCCATAAATATTGGGACATTGACAGAATTTTCAAATTATGGCCTCTATTCACCACCACAATGGTTTTGAAATGAAACAAACAAGATGTGATTTACCTGCAGACTTTCAGATTTAATTTGAGGGTAATTACATCCAAATCAGGTGAACGGTGTAGGAATTACACCGGTTTCTATATGTGCCTCCCACTTTTTAAGGGGTCAAAAGTAATGGGACTATCAACTCAAAAGCTATTTCATGGACAGGTGTGAGCTATTCCCTCGTTATTTCATTATCAATTAAGCAGGTAAAAGGTCTGGAGTTGATTCTAGGTGTGACATTTGCATTTGGAATCAGTTGCTGTCGACTCTCAATATGAGATCCAAAGAGCTGTCACTATCAGAGAAGCAAGCCATCATTAGGCTGAAAAATCAAAACAAACCCATCAGAGAGATTGCAAAAACATTAGGTGTGGCCAAAGCAACTGTTTGGAACATTCTTAAAAAGAAAGAACGCATCGGAGAGCTCAGCAACACCAAAAGACCCGGAAGACCATGGAAAACAACTGTGGTGGATGACAAAAGAATTATTTCCCTGGTGAAGAAAAACCCTTTCACAACAGTTGGCCAAATCAAGAACACTCTCCAGGAGGTAGGTGTATATGTGTCAAAGTCAACAATCAAGAGAAGACTTCACAAGAGTGAATATAGAGGGTTCACCACAAGATGTAAACCATTGGTGAGCCACAAAAACAGGAAGACCAGATTAGAGTTTGCCAAACAACATCTAAAAAAGCCATTACAGTTCTGGAACAACATCCTATGGACAGATGAGACAAAGATCAACTTGTACCAGAGTGATGGGAAGAGAAGAGAAGGAAAGGAACTGCTCATGATCCAAAACATACCACCTCATCAGTGAAGCATGGTGGTGGTAGTGTCATGGCGTGGGCATGTATGGCTGCCAATGGAAATGGTTCCCTTGTATTTATTGATGATGTGACTGCTGACAAAAGCAGCAGAATGAATTCTGAAGTGTTTCGGGCAATATTATATGCTCATATTCAGTCAAATGCTTCAGAACTCATTGGACGGTGCTTCACAGTGCAGATGGATAATGACCCGAAGCATACTGCAAAATCAACCAAAGAGTTTTTTAAGGCTAAAAAGTGGAATGTTATGCAATGGCCAAGTCAATCCCCTGACCTGAATCCGATTGAGCATGCATTTCACTTGATGAAGACAAAACTGAAGGGAAAATGCCCCAAGAACAAGCAGGAACTGAAGACATTTGCAGTAGAGGCCTGGCAGAGCATCACCAGGGATGAAACCCAGCGTCTGGTGATGTCTATGCGTTCCAGACTTCAGGCTGTAATTGCCTGCAAAGGATTTGCAACAAAGTATTAAAAATTGAAAGTTAGATTTAGGATGGTTTAGTTTGTCCCATTACTTTTGGCCCCTTAAAAAGTGGGAGGCACATATAGAAACCGGTGTAATTCCTACACCGTTCACCTGATTTGGATGTAATTAACCTCAAATTAAATCTGAAAGTCTGCAGTTAAATCACATCTTGTTTGTTTCATTTCAAAGCCATTGTGGTGGTGAATAGAGGACAAAATATGAAAATTCTGTCAATGTCCCAATATTTATGGACCTGACTGTATGTATGTATGTATGTATGTATATATATATATATATATATATATATATACACATACACATACATACACACACACATTTCACACATGGTGTTTGCAGCAACTGAAAGTGCAGAACTAACCTTCTCATCACTTCAAGACTAATTTCGCAAGATACTGATCGATTTGAAGTTTTGTAAAGATCACGAGCTGCATTGCATCAATCCCAGACTATTTACCAATCACCCATTTGGCTAATTTACGCCCCCCTCCCCCTCACATCATATGGCGCATACACACAGTCAGATCTGTCAGATGAACGATTTTTACAAACGATTCCAGACAGTATTAAAATGAATAAAATACACCAAATCTGACTGCAAACACATCAGATGTCAGATATCGTTATCTGACGATCGGGAACGCGCATCGTTCATCATTGCAGGATCACAAGTCAGATATGAACGATTTTTAAAAATCAATATAGTTCAAATCTGACAGATAATCTGACCAATACTGTCTCACATCATAGTGGAACCCCCAGGGGACAGCACAGATGGTGTAATGGTTAGCGTTACTGCCTCACAGCACTGAGGTCCAAAAATATACTGGTAGGTTAATTGGCCCCCCACAAAAAATTGACCATAGTGTGTATGTGCGTGTGCATGTTATAGGGAATTTAGATTGTAAGCTCCACTGGGGCAGGGACAGATGTGAATGGTAAGATATTCTCTGTAAAGCGCTGCGGAATATGTGTGCGCTATATAAATAACTGGTAATAAACAAATAATAAATAAGTAAAAAATTAAACTCTTAATGCAAAGATAGCAATACCTAGAAAAGCCACTAGGAGGCAGCAGATAGTTGTGAATGTTACTGCGCAGCGTTAGGCCTAGGAAGTAACTGAATATCTGTTTGCACACAGCTCAGTCTTTTCCAGGTATTAGCTGTATAGGGGTGCACTGAGATACCCAGCAGCTGGTTTGTTCCCCGAGTCTATAATACTACATTATATAAATCACACTACATGGACCAGCAGGGCCGTCTCAGGGCACGTTTATTTACATTTGGTCTTTCAGCATTTTCCTTCCAGAGAATTGTGTCCTAAAAACGGCAGGAAATCCTATTGCACAAATCTTACCGCCTAGATCTAGTTTTAAGCTTTCACTTATTCTACAGTTTTATGACAACATAGCAATGTACTAAAGAATGACAAATAACTATTGACGAGCTCTCAGGCTGCTAAAGACGAACTAAAACATTTCATGCATTTGATGGGTTAAAACTAAAGTGTACGGGGCGGAAGTTTCCATCAGGGCACCTTGTTCTGATCTCTTTTGTTTTATGATTTATCAGAATAATGGCGTTTCTGGCACTCCGCGCTCTCCTGTAAAATATGGACGGGCAGGGCGATGCCTGACATCAATTATCCCCAGTCTGTGCTGAGGAGTGTGCAGATGGCAATACCACGATTTACTGTCCATGTAAGAGAGACACCCGGCACGAATCACACTGCTGGGTAACCGATCTCTCCCTCGGCCCAGTCTTCCCAATTTTATGCTCCACCTAAAATGTAGACAAAGACTCAGGGGATTCTAACGTTTCACCCGCTCAGTGCCACCACCGCCAGCGGGAAACCCTCTTCCCTGGAGCGTAGAACTTGCAGCTCTCTTACCAAGGTTCCAGGAGACAGAACAGGACGCTGCACTAAGCTATAGAGCGATGTGGATCAAAAGGTGTACAGTAAAATGATAGACCATGTCTAGATAGACACCAGATGATACAGGCAATAGGTCGACAGGGATAAAGGGTCGACATGTAAGAAGGTTGACAGGTATAAATGGTCGACAGTCAAAAGGTCAACATGCATATGGTCGACACTTTTTTTTTTTTTTCTAACCCTAATCTTCACCCTAACCCTCCCCTTGGTGCCTAAACCTGTAGGGGTAGGTACCTGACCCTAACCGTCCCTTCTAGTGCCTAACCCTAACACTCAGGTAAGTGTCTAACCCTAGCCCTACCTCCTGGTGCCTAACACTCAGGTAAGTGTCTAACCCTAGCCCTACCTCCTGGTGCCTAACCCTAACACTCAGGTAAGTGTCTAACCCTAGCCCTACCTCCTGGTGCCTAACCCTAACACTCAGGTAAGTGTCTAACCCTAGCCCTACCTCCTGGTGCCTAACCCTAACACTCAGGTAAGTGTCTAACCCTAGCCCTACCTCCTGGTGCCTAACCCTAACACTCAGGTAAGTGTCTAACCCTAGCCCTACCTCCTGGTGCCTAACCCTAAGACTCAGGTAAGTGTCTAACCCTAGCCCTACCTCCTGGTGCCTAACCCTAAGACTCAGGTAAGTGTCTAACCCTATAAAAATAATAATAAAAACATCATGTGTCTACTATTTTCGTGTCGACATTTTGACCCTGTCGACCTTCTTACATGTCCACCTTTAGTCCCTGTCAACCTATTGTTTGTCTAACATCTGGTGTCTATCTAGACATTGTTTACCTTTTTACTGTAGACCTTTAGACCGGATCCCGCTATAGAGTGCATGTGAACCAGGATGACACTAGAGACCGCCCCATCTGCAGTGATAAATGCCACTTTGCAGATGGAGGGTACGGTGTCAGTAAATCAGTAAATGTGGGTCTAAAAATCCAATTATTCTTCAGCCTAATGTCATTTTGGTAAACCGTCACTGTATCAGAGAGGAGGTCTATGGTCATGGCAAGCAACAAGAGATAGAGATGTACCATTGTCACTCCATACCGTATCTTTAGGTCTCCTATCAGTTCTCTAGGACTAGGTGACAGGTAACAGCCTCCCTCCAATATGGCGGCCTCCACTGTGGCCTCTGCAGGTGGCTGGGGCACGTAATTAGGACTGGTGGATGACACGGCTCCACACACAGTCGCTGCTGTTGGATTTGGCGCTAGGCCGTACTGATAACTCCCTATGAAATATTCTAAGCTTTGACAAGGTTATCAGGCTGAAGTGTGAACAAGTGACTGAGATCTATGGCCAGAAAATGAGCTTGTGAGAAGCAGGAGAACTTCAGTGTAATATGGTTCCATATCTCCAATCCCTCCCCCCCCCCCCCCCCCCCCGCAGCCAGGACAGATCATAGGACACAATCCCTTATTACTTGTATAGATAGACGGACAATCCGATGAGCAGGTAGAAGCTGACTCACCCTGACTGCTGCCATAGAAGTTATTCTGGATACTAGCGAAGGCCTTAGCCTGTCATTTTATACTGAGAATGATACACAGAAATAAAAACATTAAAATGGCACTTTGGACAATCTCTCTGTAATCATGCAAGCCCCCCCGTGTATACCGAATACATAGATCCCCAATCCTTACATGGCAAATGGGTCGGTGCAAGCGAGGGGCAACTTCAGGGTACTTTTTCCGTTCCAGCACTTGGAAGAATCGTCCACAATGCTCAGAGTGCAGCAGTGAGTACATAGCACGCACAGACACACACACACAGACACACACACACCCTGCTAAACAAAGAACACAGTATTTGCATGTAACCTGCACCTAGGAAGCTGTCATGGCAGACAGTGAGCGCAGCATCCTTCCTAAACTCCTCGCTGTACGGTGGCGGTAGGCCTCTCGCCGTATACTGCCGCTATAGCTGTCCTGGTGGGCACTCGGCTTATTGCAGCTGCCATATACAACGTAAACCTTCACCTGTCCGCACAACACCCCACAGGCCAATGTTACGCAGGATGGAGGAGTCCCGTGGCTCATGTAACCTGCGACGAGGCTGCCTCTTGTATTTATATAATGGGCGTGGGAGATACTCTGCTGGGTAAACACGGATCCGACATTGTGGCTGACAGAAAGGCAGAGAATTATAAAGTGACACAGTATTCATCATTCCCCAGCTGCGGAGAGAGTGAGATGGGATCTGAACCAGAACCCAAGACACACACACACACAACACACACACACCATACATACAACATACACCATACACACACACACAACACACAACATATACACACACCATACACACACAACATACACAACACACACAACATTATCCTCTATGTTCCTAGAATCTTAATATCAGGTCTCACGATCATTATCAGAGACCAAAGGTAGACAACCTGCGGCTCCCCAGCTCTTGTAGGAAATCAGATCAAAGCACACCCAACAGTCAGAGGGCATGGTGGGACTTGTAGTTCTACAACTGCCGGAGAGGCACAGTTTTCCCAAGTGTCCAGTAGCCCTGACACTGCTCTCTGGAAGCAGCACTGCTCTTATGACCTGAGGGGGATTCTTGCCCAATACCCCATGTCACATACAGATATGTTCCCAATGCGGACGCCATAGACAGAACTGTAGTATGAGGTCGTGCCATCAGACATAAGTCAGGTGTGTGACATAAAACCGGATCATCCCCCCCCCCCCCAGATAACCTCAGCAAACACGTCTTTAGTCGCATGTTCTGAGCTTCTCCATTGTACAGAGCACATCTGCAATGATTGTCCATCCCCTAAGACTGAATAGTGTGGGATACAGGTGTAAGGCACAGAAATATGGCAGCATGCGCTGCGGACAGCACTTTTTTTGCACAAATTTTCCATTGTAATTGTCCGCTGATGCAGAAATGTGCAGTATATCTGTATACACACACGTACTGTAACATACACACACACAAATCCCTCCTAGTACGGGCCGCCCGCCCTGACGCTGTCACAATCTGGTTTGCATATACAATACAGTACGAGCCCAGAGGAAAAGGGAAAAACACGCATATACTTTATAAGGTGTGAAACCTCTGCCAACGGAAACAGGGGGGGGGGGGGGGACTGCGCTTCAGCCTCAAGTGCGGCTATTAACACCTCTTGGTGTGAAGTTTTTAACCCCTATATTACCCGCCTGTCAGCGTTGGGCTGATCTAACTGGGAACTAGATGCAGCGACCAACCAGAACAGCGCCGGGAGCTGCACGTTATCCGCGGATTCCCGCAGTGCTCGGATTTCACGGCCTTCCGGCCATCTCAGACCATTGCCCAGAAAATGTATGGATTTAACCCCTTCCCAAGTTATTCCTTATTTTCTAAACATTAATTTGCTGCAGCCAAACCTCTTTTCTGCCCCATAATATAACCACTGTACTGTGTAACCATCGTATGCTCCGAGCTTAGATCCTTACTGATCCCCACAACCTTCGTGTTGTAAGAGGAAAACAAAGGATCAGACACCGATTGCCACAGCTCATAAAACACTTAGTAGCGTGTACAGTCACACGCGTGTCCTGGGAAAACTGGCCAACATGTGAGCACTAACATGTAATTTAGAGGTTTGTATACTAAGCAAGTGTTAGGAGAAAGAGTGAAAAGTGATAAGGTACCAGCCAATCAGCTCCTAACTGTCATCTCACAGGCTGTGTTTGAAAAATGACAGTTGGGAGCTGATTGGCTGGTACCTTATCACTTTTCACTCTGTCTCCTAACACTGCTGAGTAACTAGACCCCTTAATCATGTATACGAACCTATTCTCCATGCACTTTTCCAATACAATATATTGTACTGGAAGCGAGTGCGTTACCCTGAGACACAGACACTATAACACAATGGTGGGTACAGGATCAATGCCGCCAGGGATAAGTCAGACTTGCTGCCATCTCTAGCACTTCTCACCCATTAAACGTGAAAAGTGCATGAAAACAGGATAAAGGTGTCAGTGCTGCGTCTGCCACTATTGTGTTCTAAAATATAAACTCTGCATTTCATCTCTCTCCAGCGTAACATGCGTGTTGCCAGTATAACAGACTGCGGGCCTGATTTAGAGGCGCGCGCAAGCGACCAATGTTCTCAGTCTGTGTACGCGTCCGAGCTGCGTCCTGATGGTGACCAAAATTTGAACGCAGTTAGAGGATATTTCAGTGGGCATTTCTGGGTGGTAACTGGGGTGGCTAGCCAGACGCGGGCATGTCTCAGTCAGCGACTACTTCTAAATACGCAAAGCTGGTCGTGTTCAGAGACGGAGACTCCGCGCCTCCATAGTGCTATGGGGAAAAAAAACTGTTAAAAACCAGTATAGCTGGGGTTAGTTCCATGTCTGTCCCATATGTGAATGAGCCCTTATCTGTGCATCTAGAGGAGAACACGACGAGGGACAGGGGTGACCGAGTCCTGGGAAACTACAAGATTAGATGTGGCCCCTACATAATGTACGTCTAGTCCTCCCTGACCGCCATGCATATCATCGGAGTCAGCGCTACAATCGGACGCAGCGTCACTTCAGATGGCAAAGCACGGGTAATAAGCCCCCTGAGAGACACCTTTATAATCAGAAGGTAGGAGTATAATTCATCCATTTCTCATTGCAGCTCTGTACAGGAGACACGGACAATACATAGAGGTCTCTCCCTATTGCAGCTGATACGAAGAGCGCCGTCATCTACCAAATCTATAGATCCATCGCATCTATTCATCCATCGGCCTGTCCTCAGCCCGTCACATGAAAGAAATGGTGGCCGCCAATCGGACAGCTGAACCACCAATCAGATGCCGCCTCTCCACCAGTGACATGACTGAAAGGCCAGGCTGCACCCTTGTTATTACTGGTCTGACCCCCACCATTGCTCTCTCCTCTGCATGTAGCTGATTGGACAATGGAGGTTATAAATGTCCTCTCTATGACAGAACGGCCCCTATGTCCTGAAACCAGGGCACTGTAACTTTAATGGTGCATACAAACTGGGCGATAAAGTGGACGACTGAACGATAACAGTCGTCCACTTTATCGTCCATTTTTAAGCCCAAAAAGATGAACGATAACGACGACGCGCGTTCCCGCGGGTCGTTCGTCATCCGCGTTCATCGGGCTGACATGCAGGCCAACCTGACGATCTCGTCAGGATGCTGCATGTCAGGGAATGGGGGAGAGAGCCCGGTGCTGAACGATATCGTTAATGATATCGTTCAGCGGCTGTGCTCAATGCCATGAACGACATTGAGCACAGCCTGCCGGGGACACACTAGACGATATCGCTCAGGGAGCATATCGTGTAGTGTGTACGCACCTTTAATCTTTGTGAATGAGATTTGCTAATAGTACAAAGAATAATGATATGACTCCTTTCTATTCTGTGATGCGACAAGACCTCACAAAACCTTCATCCTGGGGCAGATAACGTGACATATGTGATATATTCCTCCCAACATTGGGCCCTCCAGCCTGGCTCCCCTAGACAGCGAGTAACAATGTACGCTCCATTCATACAGACTAAAATAGTGCATCCAGGGAATTTCTAATAATGTACAGTAAAACATATGTTCCTATAGCTGCACACAGTTCAATCATTGGGAGTTGGGTCCCACAATTTCTTGATGACGGAATAAAAGGCGCGTGAATGGGCGGAGCCAGTTTCCGGATTACAGGAGGACAGGTCGGATAGTAACGTAACTATTGTGATCTATGGAAGCGTGCGCAGATTGTATTATTTGTATGCGCGTCTCACTATAAACCATCAGTGACGCATCTATAGCTTTAGTATCTGCGCACTAAGAGCCCATTGGGGCGAAGGAGGCGTATAATGCAGGACAGGGATTCCAGCTGGGGAAAGATTGTAATCTAAGTGAATAAGTACTTCCTGTGCGATTGTTCAGTACCGCGCTGACAATGTGATGGAAATAACGGGGAGGAGGAGGAGGACTAGAAGGTGGGAGACAGAGCCGCGAGGGGGAAAAAAGGTGGATTCCTGATAAATGGAAAGAACAGAGAAAATGAACAGGGAAATTGTGTGAAGGCCTCGCCGGTCTGTCTGTCCGTCCACCCCCCTCCGTCACCAGATGATAGGGCTCTATCTCTTTTATCATGGGCATTACCGAGGCAGCGAGCACCCCATTAGCCCATTCAATTTTCATTGTCCCTTTCATCGATCACTAGGCCATGGATCATTGATCTGGGAAATGACAACAAGCAAAGTAATAAGAGCTTATCTGAAGCTCACTGGGGGGAGCTCCAGCCGCCCCGCGCTCCGAGCATCACCAGATACACGGGCTGCATCTCTTACCGCAGCCTTGCTCGCGAGAACGTCAGGATGGTAAAATTATTGCATTTACACTTTTACGGATGATACATTTGGAGACAATTTCTAGTGGGAAATTCTGTATGTGCCCAATAAGTACCCAGTAATGGGCACTCATACAGGCTGTGTGCAAGGATTTACCGCACCCGTATCATTAGCCCAGGGTCACCGCGTCTCTGCCCTGATGGAAACCACCTGTTAGTGCTGCCTTCAGGTCATTTATTCTGCCACATAATACTGCAGACATCACTGGGGAAAGCACCTAGAGTCCCAGCAACGCCTGGTAAGGGGTGTCACCTGGGGCAGAAGCCATTGCTCTAAAGCCGACTGACCAGGCTGTATGACGATGACAGGATTAGAGGGGCCGTAGGCCGCAGGCAGCGTGTCACATGCTATTAATCCCATTTTAACAATTTGTACTGTGCAATAGCGCGGAGGGGGGGGGGAAGGAGTCCTGCAACCTAATGTAAGACCCTGGCGGCCATAACCCCTCCATGGCGGCAGAACAGCGACAGACCCATCAGTGCTGCTAGTGGGGAAATGATCATTACTGTATTATTGTCTACAAGTAACGTCCCTGTATCAGATGCAGGAAACCACAATGTAACGTTACTCAAATTAAACGACCCTCACACAGAGAGGGAATAAAGAGAGTAGAAGCCAGAAAATAAATGGTCTGGGGTCTGCCGCCTCCAATATATGGGGATGGGAGGGGTAAGTGAGGTAACGGTTGTTGTGTGAGTGTTCTCAAAGTCCTGTAGTATATAAAGTGCAATGTTCCCCCCCCCCCTATGAAGCAGTGCGCTAGTATCTTGAAGCTACCAGCAGCTGATTGCTCTGTAAGAGTCATAATCCCAGTGCCAAGTCCCTACTGCTCCTTCCCTACTGCTGATAAGCACGCGGTTATCTGCGGGATCACAAACCACACATTATGTCACCTCATTTACAACTCATTCAGGCCTCGCTGCTGAGCGCTGTGGGCGATGTCACTGATCCAGTCAGCGAACGCCATGTACTGTAGCCTTTATATGGGAAGGGAATAACCAGAGGCTATTGTCACTTACACCTGTGCTGCAGGTCAGACGCAGAAAGGACCTCTGTAGACCATGTGGATATTTAGAAGTATAAGAATGACCGCGCTCCCGTATTCATACCTTCACTCTTGTTTACTTACGCTCCCGGAAATTGGATTTACGTTTGAATGATTTCATTGCTTTGCTCAGCGAAGGGACAGCTAATGACTCGGTTTGTCTACTTGATCTCTTAAAGGCAAAAGGTTCCAAGGCAAGGGGGAGAGGGAGGTGTGGAGAGAGACCGCGGGCAGATGGAGCATAGAAGGCCCTGCATCTTGCTGTGGCCAAACCAATTATTTATCTAATTATGATTTACCACTTAACCACATGATCTTTCTGCAGAGTAGTGGGCAATTAGAGCCAGGGTGATTATGTGGATTATGCAAATGAGCTGGATGGAAGTGAGGAAAATTGGAGATTACATATTGGCAGGAGCCTGGGGCTGGCACAGAGCAGAGGGTGGCAAAGGACAGCGGAGGTTATTAATGCGAGGGTAGCAACCAGGTGATGAGGGGGGAGGGGGGGAGGAACATGGCAGGGAAGCTGGGGGAGGGGATACAGAACAGAACCAGACAGAAAGATAAATAGACGGATGAGCAGGAGGGAATGAACATGGTGCGATGATTCTGCGGAGCCTTTTATTATACTGGCTGTAAGGGTCACACAGGGGCTTAGCTACTGATCTGTAATCACACAGAGAGACAGGGCACACAGGGGTGTCTGCCCACCAGCACAGAGGGGCATGGCAAGCCATTCACATCCTGGGTTGGTGGGAAGTCTGATGTTTCAGCATATTAGCATTCAATAGCTAGAAATGTGACAGAGCCTCTAAAACCGACTTATGTAAGTGCATAGACCCCCTACCCATAAGAGCGGGGCCCACCCATTCACTGGGGACACACTGCCTCATTGATGGTCATTGTTCCAAGAGGTTCTCATTGATTCACCTAACAAAATGGCTGCCTCAGTGAGGTAACTGGCACCTGGAGCATGGACAGGCTACATCTGCCCGCCTGTGCTCTGTGCTGGTGACCTCTGCATTTCTCAGTATTCAAGTATTCGTCAATCAACATGTCAACACTCAGGTCGGGGACAGCGCCAGGCTGAAGCCGTAATGCAGACCTGGTAATAATGGGACAGCGCCAGGCTGAGGCCGTAATGCAGACCTGGTAATAATGGGACAGCTCCAGGCTGAAGCCGTAATGCAGACCTGGTAATAATGGGACAGCGCCAGGCTGAGGCCGTAATGCAGACCTGGTAATGATGGGACAGCGCCAGGCTGAGGCCGTAATGCATACCTGGTAATAATGGGACAGCGCCAGGCTGAGGCCGTAATGCAGACCTGGTAATAATGGGACAGCGCCAGGCTGAGGCCGTAATGCAGACCTGGTAATAATGGGACAGCGCCAGGCTGAAGCCGTAATGCAGACCTGGTAATGATGGGACAGCGCCAGGCTGAGGCCGTAATGCATACCTGGTAATAATGGGACAGCGCCAGGCTGAGGCCGTAATGCAGACCTGGTAATAATGGGACAGCGCCAGGCTGAAGCCGTAATGCAGACCTGGTAATAATGGGACAGCGCCAGGCTGAGGCCGTAATGCAGACCTGGTAATAATGGGACAGCTCCAGGCTGAAGCCGTAATGCAGACCTGGTAATAATGGGACAGCGCCAGGCTGAAGCCGTAATGCAGACCTGGTAATGATGGCACAGCGCCAGGCTGAGGCCGTAATGCATACCTGGTAATGATGGGACAGCGCCAGGCTGAGGCCGTAATGCAGACCTGGTAATAATGGGACAGCGCCAGGCTGAAGCCGTAATGCAGACCTGGTAATAATGGGACAGCGCCAGGCTGAGGCCGTAATGCAGACCTGGTAATAATGGGACAGCGCCAGGCTGAAGCCGTAATGCAGACCTGGTAATGATGGGACAGCGCCAGGCTGAGGCCGTAATACAGACCTGGTAATGATGGGACAGCGCCAGGCTGAGGCTGTAATGCAGACCTGGTAATAATGGGACAGCGCCAGGCTGAAGCCGTAATGCAGACCTGGTAATGATGGGACAGCGCCAGGCTGAGGCCGTAATGCAGACATGGTAATAATGGGACAGCGCCAGGCTGAGGCCGTAATGCAGACCTGGTAATAATGGGACAGCGCCAGGCTGAGGCCGTAATGCATACCTGGTAATAATGGGACAGCGCCAGGCTGAGGCCGTAATGCAGACCTGGTAATAATGGGACAGCGCCAGGCTGAAGCCGTAATGCAGACCTGGTAATAATGGGACAGCGCCAGGCTGAGGCCGTAATGCAGACCTGGTAATAATGGGACAGCTCCAGGCTGAAGCCGTAATGCAGACCTGGTAATAATGGGACAGCGCCAGGCTGAAGCCGTAATGCAGACCTGGTAATGATGGGACAGCGCCAGGCTGAGGCCGTAATGCATACCTGGTAATAATGGGACAGCGCCAGGCTGAGGCCGTAATGCAGACCTGGTAATAATGGGACAGCGCCAGGCTGAAGCCATAATGCATACCTGGTAATAATGGGACAGCGCCAGGCTGAGGCCGTAATGCAGACCTGGTAATAATGGGACAGCGCCAGGCTGAGGCCGTAATGCAGACCTGGTAATAATGGGACAGCGCCAGGCTGAAGCCGTAATGCAGACCTGGTAATAATGGGACAGCGCCAGGCTGAAGCCGTAATGCATACCTGGTAATAATGGGACAGCGCCAGGCTGAGGCCGTAATACAGACCTGGTAATAATGGGACAGCGCCAGGCTGAAGCCGTAATACAGACCTGGTAATAATGGGACAGCGCCAGGCTGAGGCCGTAATGCAGACCTGGTAATAATGGGACAGCGCCAGGCTGAGGCCGTAATGCAGACCTGGTAATAATGGGACAGCGCCAGGCTGAGGCCGTAATGCAGACCTGGTAATGATGGGACAGCGCCAGGCTGAAGCCGTAATGCAGACCTGGTAATGATGGGACAGCGCCAGGCTGAAGCCGTAATGCAGACCTGGTAATGATGGGACAGCGCCAGGCTGAGGCCGTAATGCATACCTGGTAATAATGGGACAGCGCCAGGCTGAGGCCGTAAAGCAGACCTGGTAATGATGGGACAGCGCCAGGCTGAGGCCGTAATGCATACCTGGTAATAATGGGACAGCGCCAGGCTGAGGCCGTAATGCAGACCTGGTAATAATGGGACAGCGCCAGGCTGAGGCCGTAATGCAGACCTGGTAATAATGGGACAGCGCCAGGCTGAGGCCGTAATGCAGACCTGGTAATAATGGTACAGCGCCAGGCTGAAGCCGTAATGCAGACCTGGTAATAATGGGACAGCGCCAGGCTGAGGCCGTAATGCAGACCTGGTAATAATGGGACAGCGCCAGGCTGAGGCCGTAATGCAGACCTGGTAATAATGGGACAGCGCCAGGCTGAGGCCGTAATACAGACCTGGTAATAATGGGACAGCGCCAGGCTGAGGCCGTAATGCAGACCTGGTAATAATGGGACAGCGCCAGGCTGAGGCCGTAATGCAGACCTGGTAATAATGGTACAGCGCCAGGCTGAAGCCGTAATGCAGACCTGGTAATGATGGGACAGCGCCAGGCTGAGGCCGTAATGCAGACCTGGTAATAATGCATTTTAACATTATTTGGTTTTACAAACCTGCCGCTTTGCCATCATGTGGTCCTGACGCTGACCCCGTTCCGAGTGCCGACGTGGGAAATGCATACCGTCTTACTACTAGCTACCAGTGCATAGGAAACATCAGCCTTGTATATGGACACATGACTGAGGGCTTGGGGATAATCTTGCAGCCGGACACCAGGTACAGAAAGCATGGTACTAGCACCAAGACGTTCGGCTTCCTGGCTATTGGGATCTGAGCAACCCCGTATAAAGACAAAGCACCCTCATCCTCCTGACGTCAGGTTCCGAGTGTGGTTTCATGTCCTAGTATAAACAAGGTCATTTAGAGATTACAGAACAAAACACAGGGCGACTGTACTCATTACACTGCGTGCGAGATAAGGGCACCTCTAATCCACCATCAACTCAGGGATTACAAACACTACACTGTCACAGGAAGGGTTAAATGTTAGGGTGAAATAAAACTATTATTCTTTTTCTCATTTGATGGTTTATTAGTGAACGTGATCTACGTATCGAGATTGGGTAGTTTTGCTGTAAATACGGTGGGAAATGAAAGCGCACAATGTAAGGTCCATCGTGTCATTTTATTGGCTTACCCAACGTCCTAAGGCGCACGATTCCAGGGATTGGCTGGCTCTCTGGCTATTGTATTGTGACGTTTGCAGAACTGCTAACATTGGGAAAGGATCGGCAGCACCTTCTACCCAAACACGTGCCTAGTCTGCGGAGATCATATACTACATGATGGGCCTCATTTCCTGAGGGCTCGTTCACAGTATGTCGTAAATGAGCTAATTAGCGCACAGATAGCATTAAAGATTTACGGTAACGTACTTAAAGATGGCTCCCAGCTTTAAATGTGTGTTACTTTTAGGGGCATAAGTATCAAAGCTTGATGTGAGATAACATTGTGAGATATAGATCACCAACCAATCAGCTCCAAACTATCATTTCTTAAACACAGCCTGCAAAATGTAAGTTAGAAGCTGATTGGTCGGTGTTATATATCTCCTTTGATACATATGCCCCTTAGAACGGGAGGTATACCAACCTAACTAAAACCATACAATGTGCTATTTATGCATTAATCATTTTGGAGATTTTACCCATAAGTCGTATTTCCTGTGTGTCATAGGCGATGATATAGGCGCAGATCAGTCTGACAATCAATATAGCGACTGCTAAAAACTGATATCACACACGCATGTAAAATTGCAGCGCACATAAACATATGTGGTCATATAACCATTAATCAAAACAAACCGCGTGTAACTGGCAGCGCGCTGTATAAGATTGCGCTTCCATATAGCGTGAGCGAGCCCACGGGCTGCCCTATGTTGTGACCATCTTGCGAAATTGGACCCTGCACACAGAGCACACGCCAGTTCCCGTTTACACGGAAAGGGTATAATATGTAAATATAACAGGAACCTGACAAGTCTCAGGAACCAAACACGACTATTTTATTCTGCGCTGACACTTCCAAAGTCAACACACGGCCTCTGACACAAACTGCGCCCCGCAAATCTCTGACCTCTGTCTGCTGCGTGTGTTAGGAGAGAGCCGGGTGCCAGGATCAGCCGGGTAAACAGCGGCCGATTATCAGCTCCCGCCCGGCAGACAAAAGATTTCCATGGCAAATGTAACTCGACAAACAGCAGCCTTAATCGGCTCTCCAGGGAGAGGTGCTGGGGCAAGTTCCGGCAGTCTCTCAAAAATTAATTAATCAAGGCGCATTTACCAGCCTGACCTGGACGCTGCAGATAGGCTGTTGGTAATATTTATAGCCTAGATAAAAGAAAACATTGACCATTTTGCCCTGTGGTATGGTAGCATGTATAAATGAGTTGTTACCGTTGTATATGATAAAAAAAACCCCTCTAATTAAATATAGAGCATAGTCACGTGTGTGATTGTAAGCTCTTCGGTACAGGGTATTTCTTGCTTTTGATTCTGTAAAATCACTGCGGTCTTCTTTATGTTTATGGAACTGCCGTTTAGCTACTACGTCTCCATACTTCTGAGCTACAGAAACACTCCGCTACATTATTGTTATATCAATATATTAAGGGGTATATATAATAAGGTGAGAGTTTTCAGAAATGGAGATGTTGCCCATAGCAACCATTCAGATTCTACTTAACATTTAACTAGCACATTCTAGAAGATAATAGCTAGAATCTGATTGGTTGCTATTGGCAACATTTCCACTTCTAAAGACTCTCACTTTAGTAATTGTACCCCTAAATATTCACCTGCCGCTCGTCTGTGGGTAACCTGTTTAATAAAAAGGCTCACAGCAGCACAGCATATTTTGGGGGTGCAGTATATCAATCTCCTGGGGGACTCATGATGTGAATCTGTGTGTGAGGTCGGCTGTAAGTGACATGATGTGAGGAGGGGAATGCAGGTAGCAGGAAGCCACAGACAGAGTTACATAATGGAAGGAGCAGGGTTCCCAGCAGCACAGAGTATATAAGAGGTGCGAGGACAGAGCTGTATGTCCCCAGCAGCACAGAGTAGTGATGTCAGGCGCCTGTCACACTGATACAGGAAGTCACAGACTGAGAGTTATATAGTGGGAGGAGCAGGGTCCCCAGCAGTACAGAGTAATGATGTCAGGCCCCTGTCACACTGATACAGGAAGTCACAGACTGAGAGTTATATAGTGGTAGGAGCAGGGTCCCCAGCAGCACAGAGTATATAAGAGGTGCGAGGACAGAGCTGTATGTCCCCAGCAGCACAGAGTAGTGATGTCAGGCCCCTGTCACACTGATACAGGAAGACACAGACTGAGAGTTATATAGTGGAAGGAGCAGGGTCCCCAGCAGCACAGAGTAGTGATGTCAGGCTGCTGTCACACTGATACAGGAAGCCACAGACTGAGCGTTATATAGTGGGAAGAGCAGGGTCCCCAGCAGCACAGAGTAGTGATGTCAGGCTGCTGTCACACTGATACAGGAAGCCACAGACTGAGCGTTATATAGTGGGAAGAGCAGGGTCCCCAGCAGCACAGAGTAGTGATGTCAGGCTGCTGTCACACTGATACAGGAAGTCACAGACTGAGAGTTATATAGTGGGAGGAGCAGGGTCCCCAGCAGAGAGTAGTGATGTCAGGCTGCTGTCACACTGATACAGGAAGCCACAGACTGAGAGTTATATAGAGGGAGGAGCAGGGTCCCCAGCAGCACAGAGTAGTGATGTCAGGCTCCTGTCACACTGATACAGGAAGCCACAGACTGAGAGTTATATAGTGGGAGGAGCAGGGTCCCCAGCAGCACAGAGTAGTGATGTCAGGCTGCTGTCACACTGATACAGGAAGCCACAGACAGAGTTATATAGTGGGAAGAGCAGGGTCCCCAGCAGCACAGAGTAGTGATGTCAGGCTGCTGTCACACTGATACAGGAAGCCACAGACTGAGAGTTATATAGTGGGAGGAGCAGGGTTCCCAGCAGCACAGAGTAGTGATGTCAGGCTGCTGTCACACTGATACAGGAAGTCACAGACAGAGTTATATAGTGGAAGGAGCAGGGTCCCCAGCAGCACAAAGTAGTGATGTCAGGCTCCTGTCACACTGATACAGGAAGTCTCAGACTGAGAGTTATATAGTGGGAGGAGCAGGGTTCCCAGCAGCACAGAGTAGTGATGTCAGGCTGCTGTCACACTGATACAGGAAGCCACAGACTGAGAGTTATATAGTGGGAAGAGCAGGGTCCCCAGCAGCACAGAGTAGTGATGTCAGGCTCCTGTCACACTGATACAGGAAGCCACAGACTGAGAGTTATATAGTGGAAGGAGCAGGGTCCCCAGCAGCACAGAGTAGGGATGTCACAGACTGATACAAACGTACGTGTTTCATTTGCAGAAGAATTCAAGGTTTGCAGTTTTCTACACCATGCAAAACAAGACTAATATTTTCATCTCTGTGATTATCCCAATTTTGGCAGTCTAGTTGTCTCATGGTCTAAATAGGAAATGTTCTCTTCACAAGTGGTGGGAATATAATTGACATATCAGAATACATGTATATTGGTGCTATGCATGCCCACATATGTTATCACAGATTACACTTGCCACTCTATGCCTGGAGGTGCGAGGTGGTGGAGGGAAGTGGGGAGCTCAATTTATTATAGATGATTACATTTTAGACTGAAACAAGTGTACAGAATTGTGATTTGTAGTTTCCAAGGATTCTAAATTGCGGACAGTTTATCTACACAAAGCACTTTCTTTAGATTGTGGTTGGTAAAATAGAACAGTATATATGTTATATAGAGATGAGAGGTACAAAGTTCTATACAATTATCCTTATTCATGTATCGCAGCTTGGATTGTTTTATAGATTTACTGGAATAAATATTGTGAGACGAGTATGTGGTCATGAATGGGAGCTGCCATATTCATTGCCGCAGTCAGTATGTCTGAATAAATGCTAGTGAGAATACAGTTTTGTAGGCAATGGGTAAACCTTAAAAATAATCAGACGTGCCAAAACTTCTTTATACAATAGGTAACCTGTGGTTCTGCAGCTGCTGTGGAACTACAAGTCCCAGTATACCGCTCCTTTTCCTTTCATGCAGTCCCCATGCTAATAAATGGTGCCTGAGTGTACTGACGGCTGAGGAGGAAGGGGACAAGGCTTCTACTGCTGGGTACACACAATATATCATTTGTACAGATGATGAATGATAAATCATCCCACCCATCATCAAGTGTGCACACCCTAATGCATCTTTGGATAATGACTGTTACCAATATAAAGCATCGCCCGTGCTGCATGACAGATGCGATATATCATGCGGATGTGTAGCCAACATGCTGTGTGTATGTACAACCAAGTGGCCGCTCAGTAAGTTGGACGCAGGAACCTTTAAAAATAACATTTGGGCATAATTACATGGGTTCATCTGAACAGACAGCTGCCACCAGCACAAGCTCTCTAATAAGGCTTTTAGGAAACGCTGTTCATTGAACATTATTCTGGGAGCAGTACATTAAAATGTATCAAACACTGAGACCTACTTACTTTCTATAATACTCATCATGAAGTGGTGTTCATTCTAGCACCCTGCAAAGATAACAACCCATGCAGATCCTCTTTCCTACCTGGGGTGTCACTCTCCGCTCTGGTGCTTCTAGCACAATCTAGTCTGCATCTCAGCAGTTTTGTGCATCAGCTGAGCGTACTAGAGGCACCAGAGCAGACAGCGACACCCAATCAGGAAAGAGGAACTGCACGGGCTGTGACCGATGCAGGGTGCTAGAATGAAGCAATGTAATAAGTGACATAACAGATTTGCTAATAACCAAGGCACACATTCTGTGTGGAGGTCACATAAATAACCATACCTGTACAACAGCTCCGTAATTATAATGGAATGATGCTAATTAATACCCTGAGCCCAGGGCGTGTATACATTTCACACCCACCTACAGGAGATGTGCCTGCAATCGCCAACATTCCTCACTAGCCCTATTATTCTGTACCTGGATCCACAAGAAACTGCCGTAATCTTACATTGGTATATGGCTATAGCAGGCAGCGTAAGGGGCACAGCGGGCACATCTAGAGAGCTCCTTCCTCACTCAGAGTGACGGCTTGGCGCACGGTGTAAAGTCGCTTTGGGAGTGGTGTCTATCTCCTGCGAATGGTCTATAGATTGCACAGACTAGGTCATCCTAACCAGTGTGTTACATTGTAAAATACAGGCATCCAGGTTGTGTAAAAGGTTCCCCATTATCTAGGCTTTTTCTTTGAACTTTTAAAGCTTTGAATTTCCAATTTATAGGAAAAAGAAGCTAATTTGTCGTTAACAATGTTTACTCACTTTTAACATAGTTAAGAGCAGTCCTAATATGCAGGTGTTTCAGGAGGAGAGGGTATGTAACTCTCAGCACAGCTCTGTATATCGCCATGTATTATTGATTAACAGTTTCATTGATCTGAGCTGGATGTCACACATTCCTCCCTCTCCCGTCTTACATAACCTCCCTCTCCTTCCCTGACTGACGGTTACACAGTTATTCCTAGCACAGAATGGGATTCCCCTATACTAATACAGAAAAAGATTTATCTTGCTGCAAACTGTAAGGAAATTGAAAGAAAACAGAATTATTAAACATCGCGGCGAATCAGGGGGTCCAGACCGAAACAAGGTTAGGAACTTCTACATTAGCCTGTCCTTTACTGCACGTCCCATGGGAAGGAGCCTGGATACAAGAAGAAGCCATTATCGCTCCCTGTAGCACAGATCTCTAATGCCGACGGGCTCTAGCTGCCGCACAGTCAGGGAGGAGTGAGATGATGGAGGAAGGAAGGAAGATATTGCCCCCCCCCCCCCCCCCTCCTCCTCTCTGCGCCCATCAGAGAACCTGCCTGCCAGGTGGTTGGACCAGAGGTTCCCATCCTCACTGAAATGCCCACATACAAATTGCTCAAGGGATGGCAGAACTAGGGCTGACAGCAAATTTACATTTGGATAAAAAGAAAAAAAAAAAGAAGAACATTGGCAAACAGCAAATTATGCGCAAGGATTTTCCTGTTCCTAATACCGCGCCATCGGCTTACAGTCGCCTAGTCACATACACAGAGGAAGGGCCCTGAGAGGAATGATTTAAATGCCGACCCGCCACAATTGTTGGCGGGTATAAAACTGGGCAATTGCAAACTGGCACATAGGGGTATAACTGCTGGAAGAAGAGGCCTAAGTAAGTGGCAAAGGACTGTCAGACATAACACGATACAACCACGGCTACAAACACCGCCGGATCCTTCACTCCTAGGTCCTCCGGGACCTGACAACTCATATCAGGACACACGGAGCCTGCGGAGGGGCTGTAAGGGGACCTGGGGGGTGGGCTGGGTAATGGTTTCTCTGGCAGGAGTCCCCCCCCCCCTGGCTGGGCTGAGCCTTAACAGAAGCCCCAGTTTTTTTTTTTTTTTAGAGTTAACTGGTTACAGGAAAAGGTCAATATGCCCGTGTATTTAACAAGCTTGCTTATCTGCATCAGAATGACTGAGCATCTGCCAAACGCCACCGATAAGCAAGCGGCTGCCGCAGGTGAGATTTAACCCTTTCCAAATATCTTAAGATGCGTGTAAAATGCATATATACGTGGATGCACCATTCTGCTCATACACAAGCGGGATAACCATGTTACTTTCTCAGCCAGGCCTATGGGCATACATTCAGCAGCACCCGCTCTCATCATTGGCACAACATTATTCATCTCAGCAACATCCAGAGAGGAAGGGCAAACGCACGGCATGTATGCCCCAACCTCACCCCGTCCACAACAGAAGGGGTTAATGGGAGCACGGGGCATCTAACATTTGGCACGGGCTGCCAAACGCACAGCTGTTTGCTGTGTGTGGTGGCAGCCAGATCAGCCGCCTGCCAACCATATGCCCAGATCTGCCAGCCAGTTCTCTGCTGTGCTGCCCACTGGGAAACCTGCATGCTGCACGAGAGAATGGAAACTGACAGATCTGGCTGGTGCGAGATGGCAGGTGATAAAGGGCACACTATGGGCAGCCCAGCTGGTGAGGCTGTGCGTAATATCCATCCTTCAAGCTGATCGGGTCTCCAAGGAGCAACAGATGAGCCAGAAAACGATGGGTGGTCACGAGGCAGCAGCTGAGAGAGACAGCTCAGCCCTCGCGGTTTCCCAGGAGAGGTCACAGTTACCTGTATGGACAGACAAAGTGCTGCAGAAACCTCACCACCTTACCATGTAACTGAACGCTGCGCTATAGAGGGGAGTGACAGGCGATAACTCTGATATATAAAGTATATGAAGTGACGTTTTAGTGGTAGGGGACTGTGTCCCTCTTTCTAAGCCAAGGAAAATACACACTGAGCTTTTCTGAACCTACAATGTCCAACAACCTGCAATAGTGAAGGTCATACACACACTAACCCAATCATCACTGGGCTCATACACTTACAGCTGGAGGGCCATAACAAACCCAGATGGGTATTCCCATGCAAAGAGGAATATGGCATTAAAGGGTCATTCAACAGAATAGTACAAGACTACAAACCCATGTGTAAACTCTGCGTGTTAGATAACGCTCATCCTTTCTTCTATCAATAGATATATGTAGGTAAAATAAAAAAATATAGCACACGCTCTCATTAAATGTGCAACGCTGAGCTCCCTGTTTTCTGGGCACTTTTCCTTCCAAAATGTTGTAGCAACATGGCCCCTATTGTATTGTGCTTCAGACGAGGCAGCGCACTCTGGCGTTACTGCGACAGGGAATCGCCAGATTTCAGCATCGCACCAGCTAACAAATTACTCACCTGGCTCTTCTCTGCCACCGTTGCGCCAAATCGGAATTTGGGGGGGGGATGTCAGCGACTATCTTGTGACAGCCAGCGGGACAGCTCATTTGCATAATGTAACATAAGGCATTCCATTTCAGGGGCAGAGTCACCGCTAGCATCCTTAGCAACGCAGCGGTCCCGGCCACTAGCAACAGACGTGCTGTGGGCTGCTATAAGCTCTGGAGCGCGTTGCTAATGTTTTTTTCCCTCTGACAGCCCAGATGATCAGTCTCATGCATACAACAACACAAGACGGATTTCAGCGAGTGACAGCGTTTTGCAAGGTGTCCGGGGGTCGCCTGTATACGCCATAACGCAATTCCTGCCTGTTATTGAATGCGAGATAACATATACCATCTGGTTATTTATCAGTAGTAACTGGGAGAAATGCTCGCTACCAGTAGCCACTGGGACCCCCTTACTTGGAGGCTGTATAATGAGCCACCAACAGGATTCCCAAGTGTGCGCTCCCAAGCAATGTGAATTAATTAGATTAATTATATTCGGCCTGCAATCCTGCCTATCTGTGCCAAAACACTGTCATATGCGTGTAATTTCACTCCCTTTGCCTCTAGTAATCTTCAGACTTTACTGCAAATTATTAAAATTCACTTATATTTAATCTGCCTTCTGGAATTAATTGAATTTTTATGCTCTGCAAATGTCAGCGTTAACACTGGCGGAAAGTGTGGACCCCTGACGGGTAAGTGATGTTGTGCTGGTGCAGAATCGGCTGGATCCCGCTCAGTATCGAGGTATCACAGCAACCAATTAATCCAAGGCAATGCCACAGGAAACGGGGGAGGCTGACAGAGCCCAGCACCAGAGGCGAGGCTGTGTGCCCCAATAATTACTCCACTGCGCAAGCTACAGACAGAACACACCATCGCTGCTGGTCTTCTACAGGCCTGCATTCTATTTTGCAAAGACAAAATTCCAAGACAAGCCAGCTACAATAATAGGTGATATACAGTTTTATTCACATTAGGAGAATGTGGATATAGCGAACCTCCAAGTATATATATGTTTAAGGAATCAGTTTTGATAAGTGGTAAAACAGAGAAGCTGGAATGACTCGTTGCTATGGGCTAAGTCACATAGTTGCTCCCCCGAAATGCGTTAAGGGCCGGATAACGAAACACTCCGACATCCGACTGTTTCAGGAAAACCTGGAGGAGCTTCCACAACTGCTCAGATCAAAGCTAGTATAGCATGGAAGATGCTGTAGTGTAATGGACAACAAGACTGCGACAATCTTGTCCTACAAGAACCAACGCCACGTCCAGGCCAGTAAGATCTCCGAAGCAAGAACGCAACTCATACCGGCATGGAGTCTTCATGATCAAATTCATCCATTTGCCGTTTCAAAAACTCACCGTGCCGTGAAGGGAGGACTCCCCAAGGGCATTCCAGACATGGGCGTCGTGCCAAGGAAGACAGAGAGGGTGTTCTATAGAATTCAGCTATCAGCGGGAGTCTACCCTCCCTGCTGGGGACCTCTATAACACGGATGCCGGAGGTTCCTTACTGGTGTGCAGAGAGGAAAAGAGAACTCAGTAGGTCAGTGGCTGAATGTTAACCTGGTGCCAACACGAAAGCCGTAGTGGATAAAACTGTTCATGAGCCAGACAGTTAAATCTAGAAGCCAGCAGGATCACTGGCTCCAGAGATGATTGCAGCATTAAAGAACAAAGGTCATGTCAATAAAGCAGAGTATCCTGCAGATTACCATACTACTACCGAGGGGACCTCTGATACTGAGATCTCCTTCAGCAACAGTTTTCTTGCAGTCCCAATGGGGAGGTATGGGGAGGCGCAGAGGTGCGGGGTGATACAATCTGCACGTTCTGCTTCCCCATTTCTTGTGATACCCTTCTGTGCGGTTTGTTTTATTTTGCGGAATTTACAGTCTATGGGCTCGATTCAATTAGGTGCGATCTGCCGTGGCAACGGCGTTAAAACGCCGGCAACAGCCCGGCACATCGCACCCCTACTCGGCACTGAATTCGCCCTATGGGGCAGCGAGCACTTTCAGGCGAATCCGGGCGGCAGTCAAGCACGGCCACTGTCGCGATGACTTGCACACGCGAGTACATCGCACCTAATTAGATCGAGCCCTATGAATATAGCAAGAAAAAATGATCAATCAATATTGTCTGATTGGGGCAGGACCAGATACACCTAAAGCCAAATTGTGTAAAGGATCAGGGCTACGTGTGGAATAAGGCAAATACTTCACAGAGCAGGTTGGAGAATTTTGATGAACTCTTTGTATAAATCTTGTGCCACACGTTATGGTGCATGTACAATAGTGCCCGTTACCAAACAGCAGCACAGGGCACATGCAGTGTCACCCTGCGGCCAAGACCCTTATGTGCTGCCAATCTACTTAGGTACCTCATCCTTACTGGCTGTATATACCACCATATACCGGAGCCTCCCAGTCTACTTAGGTACCTCATCCTTACTGGCTGTATATCCCACCATATACCGGACCCTCCCAGTCTACTGGGGTACCTCATCCTTACTGGCTGTATATACCACCATATACCAGAGCGTCCCAGTCTACTGGGGTACCTCATCCTTACTGGCTGTATATCCCACCATATACCGGAGCCTCCCAGTCTATTGGGGTACCTCATCCTTACTGGCTGTATATCCCACCATATACCGGAGCCTCCCAGTCTACTGGGGTACCTCATCCTTACTGGCTGTATATCCCACCATATACCGGACCCTCCCAGTCTACTGGGGTACCTCATCCTTACTGGCTGTATATACCACCATATACCGGACCCTCCCAGTCTACTGGGGTACCTCATCCTTACTGGCTGTATATATCACCATATACCAGAGCGTCCCAGTCTACTGGGGTACCTCATCCTTACTGGCTGTATATCCCACCATATACCGGAGCCTCCCAGTCTATTGGGGTACCTCATCCTTACTGGCTGTATATCCCACCATATACCGGAGCCTCCCAGTCTACTGGGGTACCTCATCCTTACTGGCTGTATATCCCACCATATACCGGACCCTCCCAGTCTACTGGGGTACCTCATCCTTACTGGCTGTATATACCACCATATACCGGACCCTCCCAGTCTACTGGGGTACCTCATCCTTACTGGCTGTATATCCCACCATATACCGGAGCCTCCCAGTCTACTGGGGTACCTCATCCTTACTGGCTGTATATCCCACCATATACCGGAGCCTCCCAGTCTACTGGGGTACCTCATCCTTACTGGCTGTATATCCCACCATATACCGGAGCCTCCCAGTCTACTGGGGTACCTCATCCTTACTGGCTGTATATACCACCATATACCAGAGCGTCCCAGTCTACTGGGGTACCTCATCCTTACTGGCTGTATATCCCACCATATACCGGAGCCTCCCAGTCTACTGGGGTACCTCATCCTTACTGGCTGTATATCCCACCATATACCAGAGCGTCCCAGTCTACTGGGGTACCTCATCCTTACTGGCTGTATATACCACCATATACCAGAGCGTCCCAGTCTACTGGGGTACCTCATCCTTACTGGCTGTATATCCCACCATATACCGGAGCCTCCCAGTCTACTGGGGTACCTCATCCTTACTGGCTGTATATACCACCATATACCGGAGCCTCCCAGTCTACTGGGGTACCTCATCCTTACTGGCTGTATATACCACCATATACCAGAGCCTCCCAGTCTACTGGGGTACCTCATCCTTACTGGCTGTATATACCACCATATACCAGAGCGTCCCAGTCTACTGGGGTACCTCATCCTTACTGGCTGTATATACCACCATATACCAGAGCGTCCCAGTCTACTGGGGTACCTCATCCTTACTGGCTGTATATACCACCATATATCCCGGACCCTCCCAGTGTACTGGGGTACCTCATCCTTACGTCTTAGCCCACTTTGCTGCTGGATACGTGAATATACCGTTACGCAGAGCGAGTGACGTTAGGATGGATGTGAATATACCCTTACGCAGAGCGAGTGACGTTAGGATGGATGTGAATATACCCTTACGCAGAGCGAGTGACGTTAGGATGGATGTGAATATACCCTTAGCAAGAGCGAGTGACGTTAGGATGGATGTGAATATACCCTTAGCAAGAGCGAGTGACGTTAGGATGGATGTGAATATACCCTTAGCAAGAGCGAGTGACGTTAGGATGGATGTGAATATACCCTTAGCAAGAGCGAGTGACGTTAGGATGGATGTGAATATACCCTTAGCAAGAGCGAGTGACATTAGGATGGATGTGAATATACCCTTAGCAAGAGCGAGTGACGTTAGGATGGATGTGAATATACCCCTAGCAAGAGCGAGTGACGTTAGGATGGATGTGAATATACCCTTACACAGAGCGAGTGACGTTAGGATGGATGTGAATATACCCTTACACAGAGCGAATGACGTTAGGATGGAGGGAAACCTCAGAGCAGAAAGAGCAGTAACAAAGTTGGGAATTACATACAGAAATAGAGGTGCTGGCTGTACATTTGACCAGATAAAAATAAAGTAAATTAGTTTTAGGGCAGGCTCAGGACAACTGATGAACCCCATGGATGCTCAGGACAACTGATGAACCCCTGGGAGGCTCAAGACAACTGATGAACCCCTGGGAGGCTCAAGACAACTGATGAACCCCTGGGAGGCTCAGGACAACTGATGAACCCCTGGGAGGCTCAGGACAACTGATGAACCCCTGGGAGGCTCAAGACAACTGATGAACCCCTGGGAGGCTCAGGACAACTGATGAACCCCTGGGAGGCTCAGGACAACTGATGAACCCCTGGGACGGTCACTGGATATTTATAAGCGGTGAGACAATTATCCTAACAGAATGGAGAAGTGTCCTGTGTCAGTATAGGCAGTGCTGTGATAACATACGCTGCCCTGCACTACTCTGTACCACTATATACTGCTGTGCGACGCCATACAGGGGACAATACCCAGGGGAAGCTATCCGCAACACAGGAGTAGTACTTGCAGACCACGTATATTGAGTCTACAAGGAACAGAGGTTTATCTTCCGGTGTAAGACCAGGCTGGCACATTGCTCTCCAATAGCAGCTGCGTCCCAAATGCTGATTTATAGAAGATTACAGGGGTCCTGTTCATCACAATAATGTTTCCCACACATCAGACATCTCTAACAGGATCCCCAGGCAGGATCCAGGAAACGCTGCCTCTGACTTCTGCTCCTCAGTGCCGGAATCCAGCCGGCAGACTGTGCTAACATTATCTCCTGCTGTAAATCAAAGCCACAGGCGCCAGCCACTACACAGCCCTCTCCTGGTGCCTTAACCCCTACACTCCTTCCCTCACTGCATAGAAGGCCTCTGTGGCTAGCTGGGATAGCACCATCATCAGGGTCACACCAGCTAAATCGCAGATTCTGGAGCAAATAAAGCAATCTGAGTGAATGCTGAGATTTCCAGACTTTGTACGGTTCTTGTATTTACAGCCCCCTCTATTACCTAATACAGGATATCACAGTACCTGCACTCTTTCTGATGCTGGCTATAGGCATTGGCTCAGGCCGGGATGCTGCCTGCAGAGTTATTGGCAGGAGACCCCCTGCTCTCTGGGGATCTGTCAGAGACTTTCAGGCCGCTGACAGAATGGTGAAAGGACAGAGCTGTATTGTTAGTAATGACCCGGTATATACCCTGATGGGGGGGCAGATCCGGGAAGTTACCCACCCTCATACCACTATGGCTCATATCTGGCAACTGAGGGGACATTTTCTTTGGCGCAGGCAATGTGGGAGATGGGGCAACACTAGTAGGAAGAAACCAACTCTGTTCAGAGGCTGCTCTGGTAGGATAATAGATTATATATCCTGGAGGACTGTGCAATGTACAGTACAGAGGATTACAGAACCTGATGAGAGAGTGTACGGGATTGTATAGCCTGGTAAGCTCTGTAAATTAAACACAATGGTGTAATGTACAGTAAGTGGTGTTACAGTAAGTGATGGGAGATTGTACTGCACACTGGGCTGTAATAACCAGGTGTAATGTACAGTAAGTGGTGACAGTATATTGTACTGCACACTGGGCTGTAATAACCAGGTGTAATGTACAGTAAGTGGTGACAGTATATTGTACTGTACATTGGGGTGTAATATCCTGGTGTAATGTACAGTAAGTGGTGACAGTATATTGTACTGTACATTGGGGTGTAATAACCAGGTGTAATGTACAGTAAGTGGTGACATTATATTGTACTGTACATTGGGGTGTAATATCCTGGTATAATGTACAGTAAGTGGTGTTACAGTAAGTGATGGGAGATTGTACTGCACACAGGGCTGTAATAACCAGGTGTAATGTACAGTAAGTTGTGACAGTGACGGTATATTGTACTGTACATTGGGGTGTAATATCCTGGTGTAATGTACAGTAAGTGACGGTAGATTGTAACAGTAGATTGTACTGTACACGGGGCTGGAATACCCTGGTCTAATGTACAGTAAGCGACTGTAGATTGCACCACAAAATAGACTAATACTGTTCTAATGTACATTAAGTGACTGTAGATGGTAATGTAATGGACAGGAAGTTATAGTAGATTGTACTGTACAATGGGCTGTAATACCCTGGTGTAATGTACAGTAAGTGACCATAGACTGTACTGTACACAGATCTGTAATACTCTGGTGTAATGTACAGTAAGTGACCGTAGACTGTACTGTACAAGTGGCTGTAATACCCTAGTGTAAAGTACAGTAAGTGACGATAGATTGTACTGTACAAGTGGCTGTAATACCCTGGTGTAAAGTACAGTAAGTGACCGTAGACTGTACTGTACACAGATCTGTAATTCCCTGGTGTAATGTACAGTAAGTGACCGTAGACTGTACTGTACACAGATCTGTAATACCCTGGTGTAATGTACAGTAAGTGACCGTAGACTGTACTGTACACAGATCTGTAATACCCTGGTGTAATGTACAGTAAGTGACCGTAGACTGTACTGTACACAGATCTGTAATACCCTGGTGTAATGTACAGTAAGTGACCGTAGACTGTACTGTACACAGATCTGTAATACCCTGGTGTAACGTACAGTAAGTGACCTTAGATTGTACTGTACACAGATCTGTAAGACCCCGGTGTAATGTACAGTAAGTGACCGTAGACTGTACTGTACACAGATCTGTAATACCCTGGCAGAGAGCAATGAAGGAGGTCGGCCTGCTTTCCCTCTTGTACACTCTAGTGTAGGTCTCTCTTCATCAGGAAAGACAGCAATGCGTTTCTCCATCAATGACAAAGTGTTGGGGGCCATAAGTGAGATGTCAGATCCAGGTGGTCTCTACGTAGACGGAGAGGAAACGCTGAGACCCTCCTAATGCACCCAACTGCACACAATATACAAAATGATTTTCTAAATTCAGCAGCAGTGTCGCCACCCCCCATCTACAAAAAAGACTGCCAGACGAGGGGTGAGCGCAAGGAAAGAAAAAACAAATCTGCAATTAAGGCATTTTTTGCAGTATCCTGATAATTACCTAATTATACTATTAATGACAGTACAACCTGCTCTGGAAACAGAGTAAGAAAAAAAACAAAAGAGTAAGAAAAAAAACAAGATTTTTCCATTCCACATCGCGCTGCCAGCTGCCTCTCACAGATGTCCGTGTTCTTTTGTGCGACACCATGTGACCTATCGCACACACTGGCGCTGCCATCAGAACAGCGCCGACAGGCTGTAGGGTCATTACAGAAATGACCCAATATCACAGACTTCCTACAGCAGCTCGGTTACACGGTCTCTCGCCATGTAAGCCAGCACAAACACTCCGGTAGCTGCAGATAATGAACAGATTGGGAGCCCTGTCCGGTCACACATCTTTACTGTACAATCTTGCACTCTCTTCATAGCAGTTCTGTGACCTAGGAGCATACAGCTTTCTTATAACCCGCCCAATTCTCAGCGGTTCCTGTTTGGCAGCCCACGTGATTGGCCACATTGGACAAATAGGTCCGTTGAGCACCACCAGATGATACCATGCCTGGCAAAGTCGGCGTAGGTCATCTGCAACATGAGGACTATTCTGGCAGCACAAATGGGTCAGTGTTGTACTTGGGTGGCAGAGTGTGCCCCCTAATGTCACCCATCTAGTGCGTTTATGGTTTCCTCTTCAGCGTCCCCCCCGCATGGAGCACCAGCCGCAGACACTCTGTTGCTCCTCATTGTCAGTGACGGGAATGTGAGGCTGGGCTGTGATGAAGGTAAGGAGCAGTGCTACTCTATGTGGCCCAATAAAGACCAGCCCAGTATGGGCATTGGACATCTCCCATCAAAACAGTGGGCATTCATACTCTTAGCAGCAAATGGAAGACCAGCTATATATCAGTCACCAGTAAAGAACCCCGTAGTGAGTAGCAACCGAGGACAGATGGGCACAATAGGTGCACAATATAAGAATGCCGATTTCCTGGTAAGTGGGGTGGGCTGGCGTCAGCCATGTGACTGATAACCCAGTCAGGAGGGGGCCAGCGTGCGCTATTCAGCCATATCCTCAGTCTGGTCACCTGTCTGACATGTTTGTGCAGCTGACCTCAGTCTATCCGTGTCTGTAATTTGCCAATACACGTGTGACCAAAGTGAGAACGTGCTCCTTATGACATCATTTGTGGCGCGGGTCCATGGTGCAGTGCTTGGCGATTCTAGGGGTTAGGTTTGGCCTATGTTCAACCGTATGAATTGGTCGATGTGGGTAAAAATGTAAGTGCTGGTGTATAGCAATATCAGTGTGTATTGTTATTTGGTTTGTGTGGGTTCTGCTGGTGGCCTTGCATGCCTAAACCTTGGGGAGCTTATATACGATTGCGGTTGACTCAGTGGGTGGTCTTGGTGTGGTTGGTACTGTGTGTGTGTCTAGATGATCATGGCCTGGACGTGCTCGGTACGAGTGCCCATCATATACAAGTGTCTGCATAAGAGACAGGTCTATGATCTTGGTGTTGGTTGTTGAGGTTCTCAGACGATGGTTTCATACATAGGAGAAGGAGAGGGTTAATGGTTGTTATCCAATTATTTGTGTATGAGACCAGAGCAGAAACATGACGTCATGTTAGTGAGGTGGCATATGGCATATGACTGATAATGTGCGAGTATGGAGAGTGCATGGCTGTATACTGAATTTCATGCACCGGTTGCCGTACGCCAACAGTACATAGGTACATCTGCAATACATATAAAAGGTCATGGGCCTTTGAGAATGCCGGTAAAAGGGTTAACATTGTGCAGAGTAAAGTAATCAGATGTAACCAGAACACTACTACATCAAGTCTTTCCCCTCTTTTATATGGATCATTAACCCCTCGCCTGCTACCAGGCCACGCAACATTTCACAGGCACCCACCTGTCACAGGTGAGCTAATGGGTTGTAAAATTGCCCGACGTCGTTAACACGAGGGTACTAGCAGCCGCCATCAACCACTAATTACGACATTCCCCTCTCCCCTCGGTATGGAACACTGAGTGAACAGATTTTCGTGACAAGATGATTTGTTTTATCCCACAGGCTCCGATGGGGTTTACTGCACTTATTATAATACACCAGAGCGCAGTGTACGCGTGCGGATGGGATAGACTGGCGATGGCACTATAGATAACGTGACGGCTGAGTATAGGGGAACGGGGGCTGCTGCTTCCTCTCCTGTGGTTGTATGATCAGCAGTAACAGAGGAAATGCCCTTCTCATCTATACAATGTATTTACCAAGATCACAAGTCCCAATACAACACACAATAAAACCCACTGGAGCCATCATTCACATGGGGAGAGAGGGAGCCCTTAGTATACCAGCAAACTCCTACATAGAATTCAGTCACTGTCTCATCCAGTTAGTGCAATAAAACAGGGATAATGTGCAATGCGACGAACGTCAGGAATATCATTAATAGTAAATATCACACACTCTGCACCAATGTCTGTGCTGGGTCTGATATACGGACAACGCGACTGCCAATCGCTGAGGCTTCTGGATCACAACCATTAACCTGCGCGGTGAGGGTGTCAGAACACGGACGCACATGAACGGCGGAGGGGGCACAACACACTAAGTGCATAACAAAGCAAATCATTGGTGCTAACAGCTCAGAGGTCACATTACACCTATAGGACCTTCATGTTTGATGGATCCAATCAATAACAGGAAATCAATATCAGAGAACAGAACATACAGAGAAACGGCGGCCGGGAGGAGGATACATCAGGGATATTGCACTGAATGTGGGATAAAATAAGCTAGCAGCAGGCAGACGTCCTGGTGTTACAGGCCCCTTCCTCCAACTAAGCACAGGTGCAGGAAACTCACCCTATACAGCATGGCTGGGCAATAAGCTGCCTCCGGCTGCTGTAGGACAACACATCCCAGCATGCCCTGCCACAGATTTGCTATCAGGGAATGCAAAATGTATGGCTGGACATGTTGGGATGTATAGTTCTACAGCAGCTGTAAGAGGCTCATTAGCCCGCCCTGCTATAGAGGAACGCTTCCTGCTCCTTACAGCTGCTATAAGCGGCATATTACCCAGCCCTGCTATAGAGGAACGCTTCCTGCTCCTTACAGCTGCACTCGTGTGCTAAACTGACTCCATCCAAACACATGTAATACAGACAGTCCCGGTGTCCTCTCACTCTCAGGGCACATGTAATACAGACAGTCCCGGTGTCCCCACACTCTCAGGGCACATGTAATACAGACAGTCCCGGTGTCCCCTCACTCTCAGGACACATGTAATACAGACAGTCCCGGTGTCCCCACACTCTCAGGACACATGTAATACAGACAGTCCCGGTGTCCCCTCACTCTCAGGACACATGTAATACAGACAGTCCCGGTGTCCCCACACTCTCAGGACACATGTAATACAGACAGTCCCGGTGACCTCTCACTCTCAGGACACATGTAATACAGACAGTCCCGGTGTCCTCTCACTCTCAGGACACATGTAATACAGGCAGTCCCAGTGTCCTCTCACTCTCAGGGCACATGTAATACAGACAGTCCCAGTGTCCTCTCACTCTCAGGGCACATGTAATACAGACAGTCCCGGTGTCCTCTCACTCTCAGGACACATGTAATACAGACAATCCCGGTGTCCTCTCACTCTCAGGACACATGTAACACAGACAGTCCCGGTGTCCTCTCACTCTCAGGACACATGTAATACAGACAGTCCCGGTGTCCCCTCACTCTCAGGACACATGTAATACAGACAGTCCCGGTGTCCCCTCACTCTCAGGACACATGTAATACAGACAGTCCCGGTGTCCCCTCACAGTTACAGTTATACAAACGGCTGGGAGGCTGCAGCTAGCCCATGACTGCCGGTGACCTCTGAGCTGCCTATATCAGCGCTACCTGCACAGACAGGACTGACGGCGCAGCGCCGAGATGAATGGTTCCCGTTCCAGAATGCAACATGAGAAGCCGCTTGTGTGGATATTGATGCTGCAATATGCGCCATTTGAAAGTGAGGGGCAGTTTAGCTAGGTTACCCCAGTAACTGCTGGACAGTGGTGTCTGAACCCATTACGGCTGGTTGTTACTATATCCATTTCTGTGTGACACTGACAAGTGTACAGGAGACTAGGTTGGGTGTAACCTTCAGTAACAGCCGGCTCTTATCTGACCCGGAACACACAGAAGGCTGCACAGCACAGTACGTTACATGTGTACACAGGGACACTGACAGGTGAGTGCACCCAGATTACAGGTCAGTCTAGGTGCCATCTGACACCGATAGCCAAAGATATGGGGCAGTCTAGGTGCCCTCTGACACAGATAGCCAAAGATATGGGTCAGTCTAGGTGCCATCTGACACCGATAGCCAAAGATATGGGTCAGTCTAGGTGCCATCTGACACCGATAGCCATAGATATGGGGCAGTCTAGGTGCCATCTGACACCGATAGCCATAGATATTGGTCAGTCTAGGTGCCACCTGACACCGATAGCCAAAGATATGGGTCTAGGTGCCACCTGACACCGATAGCCAAAGATATGGGTCAGTCTAGGTGCCATCTGACACCAATAGCCAAAGATATGGGTCAGTCTAGGTGCCATCTGACACCTATAGCCAAAGATATGGGTCTAGGTGCCATCTGACACCGATAGCCATAGATATGGGTCAGTTTAGGTGCCACCTGACACCGATAGCCAAAGATATGGGGCAGTCTAGGTGCCATCTCACACTGATAGCCAAAGATATGGGCAGTCTAGGTGCCATCTGACACAGATAGCCAAATATATGGGTCAGTCTAGGTGCCATCTGACACCGATAGCCAAATATATGGGTCTAGGTGCCATCTGTCACCGAAAGCCAAAGATATGGGTCAGTCTAGGTGCCATCTGTCACCGAAAGCCAAAGATATGGGGGCAGCTGGTTGGTCACAAAAGAAAAAAGGGAAAAAAAGAAGAAGTAACATTTGTCAACACTCCCAGATGGGCTGTGAAAGCAATGGTAGGAGGGCTAAACACGAGACGTGTATAGCAGAGTACCTGAGGCACAGTTCCTCCATACATTATACTAGCTATACACAAAAGGCTGAAGGGGGCCCTGTTAAACATACAGCATAGCCACATGGGAGAGCCTCCAAAAAGATCATGGCAGTAGGAACCACTTAGAATGAAGGGGAAAGGGAACGTAACCTCTGTAACAATGTTACATTACATGGTCTCATATCCAGGGTCCATTTGCCATAGGGCTGAGATTATGGTTCATTATAGTAAAAGCCAATGTTATGCATCTTGCACTGATCAGCGCCAATAAGCTGTCTGCCAGGGGGGTTTCTCTGTAAAGCGCCGAGTAATACGTTCGTACTATATATAAATAATAAAAATACATATAGTACCATGTGCTATAACCAGCTGTTTTGATGCATAGGAACTGGTATTGTGATTTACCAGTTCACATTGACAGCAACAAACACATTATATATATATACACACTCACACTTAATCCTTCTCCAAAGGCAGCTGCAGCCTGTGCCAGATGATGAGACGAGAAGACCTTGTCTGTAGCTGGCAGCCCCTTCATGGGTAACATTATATCCCAGCCCTGTATTATGCAGTATGATTATATAACACCTCTTGTCCTTATTATAATAACCGCTCTCTCTGATGAATAGTTACCCTGTAAAAAATTACACTTAGCAATAAAAGACTGAAGACACATGCCTCTATATATGAAATACAGCGATTAGCACATGGGTTCGGGACATAAAACAAGAGGTACAGAAAAACACTTATTATTGTATTTTAGCTGTGGTGCTACTGAATATAAAACAGGTTATGCTCAGGTCTGAAAGATGCTTTGTTTAAAGTTACAGCTAAGTAAAGCTCAGCAGTGATTCTACCCTTCAGATGGTAAGTTGGCCACTAGGGGCAGTGTTTCATTGTAGTCTATGGCCTGATGCCTCATGCTACCAGATTAATATGGCGACTTACACATGCGGAGACGTCATGTAACACACTGGCAGGTTCCTACGTCTCACAATATAAAAGGCCATACATTCCATAGATACATGGATATTACACGGTGTAACCTGCTCAATATAGTGTGTTCTAGTCTTGTTAGCATTCAGGCTGCCCAGGCTGTATTTATCATATAGGCTACCTATACGCGTGTATGCCTCTGGTCTCAGCGTTACAAACTGATGTGCCATCATACACCAACACCTTTTGCGCCATATGGTGTGCGACGCCTGGCGTGATCTCCGTGCTGCAACACTTTTTTCTCAAATTTGCGCTTTAGGGCTAAAGCAGAGACGGACGCAAAAAGTACAGACAGCTGTGCATTTGTATGTGCGCTGCCGTGCGAAATTATGCCAATGCCGCAGGAGGCACATAGTGTAAAATGACACCTACTGCCGGCACCTCCGGTCCAAAGACGCAGCTTCGGATCTGCATCGCGACCATTGGCCATCTGAGTGAGCCTGAGGCTACTTAGAATGGGGGCCCCATCTCCAATGCCGAGGCCAGTAAATCTGCATCAGGTCACGGCCCTGGGCACTCCCACAGAACGGTACGCCTTCTTCGTTTTGGGAAAAGGCCCCCGGCCCCACCCCATAGGGTTGCGAGCAAACATGTGCGTGTCCTGTATGAGATCGGGCCACAAGCGTATTGCGGTGCCATTGCTGGCGTGTCTATACTGTTGCAACAGCAACTCTCCCCCTTTGCACCAAATTGGATGTGCACTAGGTCCTTAGGATTAGTGTTATTGTAGTAAAGGATTTGGCGCAAAGTCCCAGGTTAAGCATAACAATGCCTGGCGCGGATCGCTTGTATCTGACCTGTCTTAGGCCGGTTTAACCTAAACCGAGTACTTTTGCTCAGTGTTGCATCTTAGTGCACCTCTTAGGTATTGATGATTAGTGCTTTGGCGCAGCGGATAGGGGCATGTGGGCACATCTGTAATAAACCCTTATTTTTGTTACCACTTGTATTTACCAAACAACTATGTTCCGCAGTTAAGGTCTAGGACGAGAGAGAGGTGTCAGAGGGACACAACCACTTTATCAATACAAGAAACACAGTGCTGTACCCCAGAGCGGGTATATACAATGTAACACATAGGTAATCTGCACCATACACAGGGGGTATATACGATGTAACACATAGGTAGTCTGCACCATACATAGGGGGTATATATAATGTGACACATAGATAATCTGCACCATACACAGGGGGTATATAAGATGTAACACATAGGTAGTCTGCACCATACACAGGGGGTATATACGATGTAACACATAGGTAATCTGCACCATACACAGGGGGTATATACGATGTAACACATAGGTAATCTGCACCATACACAGGGGGTATATACGATGTAACACATAGGTAATCTGCACCATACACAGGGGGTATATAAGATGTAACACATAGGTAGTCTGCACCATACACAGGGGGTATATACGATGTAACACATAGGTAGTCTGCACCATACACAGGGGGTATATACGATGTAACACATAGGTAATCTGCACCATACACAGGGGGTATATACGATGTAACACATAGGTAATCTGCACCATACACAGGGGGTATATAAGATGTAACACATAGGTAGTCTGCACCATACACAGGGGGTATATACGATGTAACACATAGGTAATCTGCACCATACACATGGGGTATATACGATGTAACACATAGGTAATCTGCACCATACACAGGGGGTATATAAGATGTAACACATAGGTAATCTGCACCATACACAGGGGGTATATAAGATGTAACACATAGGTAGTCTGCACCATACACAGGGGGTATATACGATGTAACACATAGGTAGTCTGCACCATACACAGGGGGTATATATAATGTAACACATAGGTAGTCTGCACCATACACAGGGGGTATATACGATGTAACACATAGGTAGCCTCCACCATACACACGGAGCAATGATTTATGACAGGTAGACCCCTCGCACTCCATCATATAAAATCATCTGTGAGGGAATGGAAACCCCCCCAGGAGTGCAGTATGTACAGTGCATTAGGGCCTGAAAAGGAACAAGCTGTAAATGAAGGCCAGGTCAGCGCCCCCCCTGTCTGCGCCGTCCCCCTCCTCTGCCTGCACCACAGTTAATCCATAAATCAGATCAGAATATTATTTTCCTGGCTCCTGGGGAAAGAACCTCCTTTATGCAATTTGCTTTGCACAGAGCTGCTGAAATGCCAAATAATATTAGCATGGTAAAAGCGGGAAGCTATTCCCCCGACGCGCTGCTCTGGTCAGACAGGGATTAGCATGTTAAATATAAAGTGGAGGTTTGGAGACAGAGCGCTGCGTCTGCATGTTCAGTAGATGGAACTGCTGCACGCTGAGAGCAACGCTCCGTGCCCGGGAGAGTACTCTGCACTGTACAGGCCCACATCCACCTGCGCTATTAGCATTATTCCAGAAGTACAAAGGTTCAGGTCAATAAAACATATGCTTGCCGATAACGTATAATAGTCAGTTCTTACATCCAGAGATAAAGCACGGATTATAAAAGGTGGCATTCCTATGGGATCACATACTCCTCTCTGTGTACTAGAGCTTCATTCATGTCTGCCCTTCGGCATCTGGATTGGCGTAGCCCGCGCGTCCTGGTTTCCACCGTTAGCAGTCTTTCATTTGTGATGCGGATTTCTCCTGAAGTCAGATGGTGGCGTACCACGGCTAGCGGGAATAAAGACCTCCAAGCGTCTAGGGAACATATAGGTGCCATTTAAATCTTTATATTATAGAGGTCAGGGATTCCATGGAGGCAAATGTGTGCTCCATCCTGAAGGGACATTGATTACGCTTCGAGATATATTAGGCTTATTGCATGGGGAATATCTAATTATCAAAAATAAAAAAAACAGCAGAGGATAGTGTGTGACAGAGCATTACCGCGCTGTCCTCGTACGTTCATATACCAGAAAGACGGTTCGCCTGTGAGCGCACAGGCGATATGCCAGCTGTCAATCATCCCCTAATGGCTACACACAGCTGCACATCCAGGGGCTCCGGAATAGAAATCTGTTTTCTAGGTTCCTTGTTAAGCAAAATGCAAAACATTCTAACATCAACCACCTGCTTTGGGGTCCCGGAACGCCGACACTTGGGGTACCACAACAACGGCACGCTGACTCTCAGGGAGCGCCACTGGACTATTTGCTAGTTATTTACCCAAATACTCCCCTGGTTCCCCGTGCCAGCAGTCCCAAAGTCAGACTGTACGCTGCCATTATGCCTTACGCTACAAGCACTGTAGCTGTAGAGGGACCTGAGATCAATCTCAGCTGGAAGGACAGGTCTTCAATCAAGCTGAAGACCTGGGACATGGATTAACCCGAAGGTTAGGAATCTAGATCAGTGCGGTGCGGCGAGACTGATTATCGCTCAACAGGTCTCTTCTCCATCTCTCCATTGATGTTTGTGTGAAGCCCTAAAGGCTTGTGGGTGCTAAAAGCCCTGCCACTTCTGTCATATCGCTGGCACTGGATTAGCTTCAGACCTCCTCAATAGTCCCAAATTCTGTTGTCATGGAAACGGTGTCAACTGCTGCCTGCTTCACCCAGCGAGCAGAAGAGGGGAGGGCTGGGGGGGGTTTGGAGATATAAAGGTTGGAGAATAGGAGGTGGGGGGACAGCTCAGCGGACTAATTACTACAGAAACAGCAGACGATAGAGTGTGACAGAGCATTACCGCGCTGTCCCTAAGCTCCTGAGACATTTCGGATCACAGGGGGGAGAGGAGGAGGGGGGGTGAGGAGGACTTACAGGGGATTACTGTATGGATTTATATGTATTCTGTGGTATAATATGCTGATAGAGCTGCAAGTGCTGGACGTACTACCTCTCTACACACAATCCAGCCGAGCCAACGCAGTTATCACAAGGCATCGCACACTAATGACTGTAGGCAACGCTCAGCTGTAAATGTTATTTATTGTTGTTGTATGTCCTCATAGAACAGGACACGGAGATGGCAACTTTTTACCACACCGTGACCCTACGCTTCATTCTTATGTACTGGAGTCGCAATAATTACAGCACAAATATTTGCAGGGTATCCAGCACTAATAGCTGAATGCAAAGGCTACTGGTGATCTAGTACTGGGGTCGGGATTTGAACCGGCGGCTTTTAAGTAGGGATGTGCAGGCTCGGTTCTACTCGGTTCCGTTCGGTTCTTTTTACCGGATCTTATTGGGTTTCAGCTGTCACGAGTTTTGGATAGCCAATAAGATTCGGTAAAAAGAACCGAACGGAACCGAGTAGAACCGAGCCTGCACATCCCTACTTTTAAGGCGTTGGTATTTCATACCCAACCCGTACTTTATATATGTTATACATCAGATTTAATGGGCAGCTAAACAACAATCAACTATTAGCAGTTCTTATATTAAAAAAGAAAACTAAAACCCAACTGCTTCCCTTAAAGGCATCAAACACTTTAGTGCCTGCTGGTCACCCTCTCTTCATGTAGCTGTGGGATCTGCTGACATAGCACCATATTACACAGTGCCAACTAACCTACCACTAGGTTTTTTTAGACTGTGAGAGGAAACCTGAGTACCCAGAGAAAACCTACACAAAAGGGAGAACATACAAACCATACACAGATGGAACCCTGGTCAGAACTCCGCATTGCTATCCACCTGGAAAAATCTCCGGCCTTTCTTCCACAACAGGGATGTGCAACCGCCCTACAGCATGGTTGCCATTGCTCCGGGACCCCGAGTGTCAGCATGGTGCCGTTGCTCTGGGACCCCCGAGTGTCAGCATGGTGCCGTTGCTCTGGGACCCCCGAGTGTCAGCACGGTGCCGTCGCTCCGGGACCCCCGAGTGTCAGCACGGTGCCGTCGCTCCGGGACCCCCGAGTGTCAGCACGGTGCCGTCGCTCCGGGACCCCCGAGTGTCAGCACGGTGCCATTGCCCTTGGACCCAGAGTGTCACTGTTATAGGACCCCGGAGTGTCAGCATGCTGCCACTGCCCTGGGATCCCGAGGGTCATTGTTATGGGACTCCCGAGTGTCATTGTTATGGGACTCCCGAGGGTCATTGTTATGGGACCCCCGAGGGTCATTGTTATGGGACCCCCGAGGGTCATGGTTATGGGACCCCCGAGGGTCATGGTTATGGGACCCCCGAGGGTCATGGTTATGGGACCCCCGAGGGTCATGGTTATGGGACCCCCGAGGGTCATTGTTATGGGACCCCCGAGGGTCATTGTTATGGGACTCCCGAGGGTCATTGTTATGGGACCCCCGAGTGTCAGCATGCCATTGTAATACATATGAGAGGGGATCCCAAAAAGAGTTACTAAAGCCATACTCGGGTCACAACCCACCTCTGTACAAAAAATATCCTAATTGTAAGGCCACCCTAGTAAGTGTAGGAATAATTATGTAACCACAGGGATGTACTGGCCAAATATTTGTGCTGTTAGAATCTTCATTTCTTAGCTGTCAGTATAAACATTTAAGGGTTGATTCAATTAGCTGCATATTACCAGCGACTACGATATGCCGCACTTACGCCAGCTCCGTGCTCCCAGACACATAGGACAATAACCACAAGTCCGGCGGAACATTGGGCTACGAGGGGGCGAGATGTGGTGGTGTTTTTACACTGCGACACAGGAAACTAGACTCCCTCGCATCCAATTGAATTGACCCCTTAAAACACAACGCAATATGCTAATTTACGAACAGGCAATAGACATAACAAACTAAAAAAATATAGAATTAAACTTTTATCTACTTCTTATTGTACGACGTTCTCTCCCATCCTCTGTGCCCTGAACTACAAGGGAGTCACATTAACAACTCTGGAGATCAGCTGGTTCCATCAATAAGAATAGCAATGTTTTGCACTTAGAGAGTAAGTAAACCCACTGTGTAACATTAATATATGTCAAGGTCTGAATACTAATACAGAGTTAAATATGACAAAATAGGTTTATTAAATTATATTATTCTAAATATGTGTAGCATGCTATCAGTCCCACCTTGTTCCTGAAAGTTGACCTCTATAATACTGTTATGGGGGTCCAGATGAGTAAATAGAGCGTCCACATGAGTAAATAGAAACCCAAAAATTCCTGGTTGCAGCCTCCTAGGTAACAGGAACATTTCATGTATAATAGTGCATTTGCTATGCCTGGCAATTCCAGCAAGACTATGTTGGGCACTAAATTGTCTATTACATACAGGGTGACACTGGGAAAAGTATTTCACTTGCATCCGTCACCTATGAAAATGTTACCTTGTTCCCCATTAGCACTCCTGTAATAAGCTCAGTATCATTATGTATACACTACGTTGTGTGCATTGCAACATCAGAGAGTGACATAATGAAGGTAAAAAGTGTTTTGTAACGATGAAGAAAACAAAACAGTCTTCAGATTTAGTGAGACGGGATCTTATGTATAAAGAGTATCAGACTCTCGCCGGGGGAATATGGGGCAGGGTAATGCAGGGAGAAAATCCACTTGGGAGGCTATTACCGACTAGGCCGACATCCTTCAAATAACACATCAGAAGTACCACAAACAAGACATCTCCCCCCCCCCCCCTCCCCGCCACTGATCTGGCTGTCTAAATGACTCAAAATGATAGTGAATGAGATGCAATCTGAGCAGCGGGCTATCCATTCTGACTACTGAAAGGGGGGAATCAGACCTCAGGGAGTCAGCAAGGAATAAAGTCTCCAAGAGAAAAAAAGAACCATGGCACTTTGATACGCAGCAGATCACAGCCTCTCATTACCTCCTCCCTCTGCTCTTTTCCAGCCTTTCAAGAAACAGCCTCCTTTGAAAACGGCCCCAGGTAGCTGTAAAAAGCCATCCAGAGAGGCCTACCTGGGAGGTGCCGCTTGTAAAGGCGGGCGCGTAATTTCCTTCCCTGGTACGCGGCACAGTCTCGCAGCGCTGATAACGTACGGCTATTAAATAATAATGATAATCACACAGCTGATGGCAAAATGAAGGGAAGACAGACGAACGACATCTGCGTTAACTCCTTCAGGGCACCTCCAACATTAAACCTGGCTTTGGCTCTCATATAGGTGGATATTCTCTCTGGGGGGGGGGATACAACAACTGCACTTTCAATGACTGACCAGAAATGGGACCTGTTCAGTGCTGATGGCGCCTCACCCCGGGAAAAACCGCACTTACACCGGGACGAAACGCAGAGATCTCTGTAGCTCAGGGCAATCTCTCCCGCTCATTCACACTGTAACAACTCCAACAAACTAAATAAGCCCTGACCCTTGTCAGCAAGCTGACATTTAGCGCTGGCTACCGTGAGAACCAGCAGGAGAGGCTGCCATAGGGAACTGTGATCTTTGTGGCTGCTCTGTTTTACTATCAGTTTCATTATGGTTTCAGCGAGGGACAAAGGTCTACCTTAGCAGGGACATGATAAATGTTCCATGGAGAACCGAAACACTGACGTCCCCTGAAGAAGTACTTATGGGCAGATGACCCTACTCACAAGTAAGCGTTATCCTGATGCAGGAACACATCACCTATTTGGCAATCTCTCCCTTTCTCCTCCAGCCCTCCCCAGTGTATTTATCATGCAACCTTACTCTGCAGTTGTAAAGTGAAATAATAAAAATCAGGACAATAGAACGTTGTCACACAAAGGTGAACTCGTCTGTATTGCCAAGCAATCGCCATCGGTGCTGCCAGGCAATCGCCATCGGTGCTGCCAAGCAATCGCCATCGGTGCTGCCAAGCAATCGCCATCGCCTGCACACAGTGAATACTGACAATATCAATGGAGCCAATCCTGGCTGAGGGGTTACCACTGCTTCCTGGTGAATGGATGGGCTGCGTACTTGCTCAGTAGCCAACCTGGCAGCTTCTACTATACCTCATTGATGTCAGCGCCTAGGGAACGCACAGACTGGACCCTACGGTTAGCAGCAGACCTATAGGAAAGACATAACGGGCTCCTACTGTACATAGAACAGGGGACAGGTTCTCAGATGCGGAGAGAGGAAGAGATGCATTAGGCCGGAGGGCAGATCAGAACCTTCTCATCCGTTCTGGCTTACACCTCTGGCTGCGAGGACTTTCCATGCGCCCGCCACAAAGAATACAGAACTGTTCTGAAGCCGAGAGGGAATAACCAGCCACTAATCATGGCAAGAGGTCACAGCACTTACAGCTTTATTGCTCTGACTCTCAGGAAGGTGTCACTAGCAGTCAAATCCTAAGGTTTAATGATAGCTGTTGCAGCCGCAGAGTGGAGAGCGGGGGTTAATGGAAGAGGACGTTAGTGACTCCATTTTGCTGCCTGGCTGGGCACACACACACAGCTTCCCTGGCTGATCTCCTTGTACATCACTCAGCAAACACCTACTCATGTGTGACAGGCGTCTCTGTGGGAAGGGGTGGGGCACAGCTGGAGAATGGAAACCAGTGGCAGAGTCTGGTAAATGATGGGTGCCCCCCCCCCCCCTGCACCCATCTTTTATACAGCGCTGGATTCGCCAATCGCTCAATGTATTTAGGCTGTCTGGCATTCTGTATGTTACTTCAGCATGTGCCGGCTTCTCATCTCTTATTTACAAGGGAAATCACTCATCTCCTTCCATCGCCAAGTAACGTAACGTTGCTAATGGTTTTACTATTTGTCAGCCTTACCTGTCACTCAGTCCTGCCAGCAGTATGGAGCAGACAGGCAGAGACACGGAGTAGTGTCACCATGCCCGGGCGAGGACTCTTATATATGACAATCTTCCTTACCCATAGCCAGAGGCTGATGGTGGCACAAACTGTATATGTGGAATGTAAGGAGCGTGTATCCTCTTCTTAGTTATGGGGAACGTGTCAGGGAGAGGACACTGAACAATACATTGCTATAATACGTGATCAGCAGCTTGTGACTTGTGTTATTTATACATTAATATGTACTGACACAGCACCAGCCTGTTCCGCAGCGCTTCCAAGTGGTCCTTGCTCACAAGCTTACAATCTATGGAAGCACTGCAGTTACCATTGCTCCTACAAGAGGGAGAGGCTCAGTCCCTGTCACAGGGTGTGTGTCTGTGTGTGGGTGGAATGATCACATCATGGGATAGCCTCACTCCTCCCTGGAGAGCAGACTGACACCACCATATAGCCCAGACTAGGCGTGCATGGTATGGGGCATTAACCCATTCACTGCTAACACAGCAGCAATCTCAGGCCACCAGCTTCAGGTCACCAGCAGATTTGTCACTACAAACTTCATTGGATCGCCCTAAAAAGTATAGCGAGGTCGGAGATGTGCCTGGGACAGAACACATCATGGAGTGTCCATATTTTTGCCTCCAAGAGACTTTGCAGGAGGTTCTCAATAGGACTTTAATATGAGACTTCTAAGTGGATTTTGGGGACATTCTGATATGACGCATTTCACCCGGGAACACAGAGCTCTTATCCAAGTTAATTAACTTATGTTTGAAATATATTTTACATAACTGACTTAATTCAGACCAGGTTGATTCAATTAGCGGGAGCAGAGCAATGTGTCCCTGGTGAATTGGCTCTAAGTAATAACCTGCGGCCACAGTGGACCAAGCACCCAGGATTTAGCCTCAGGGTGCACTTCTGGTACAACAGCAGTCACCACTGACAGCCCACAGTGACTCCATAGCTTTCTGTTCAGTGGGACTAAAAATCCTACTCCGGGAAGACTCACAAGAGCACAGGAATGGCAGACAGAACACGGCCCACTAACGAGTGGTATTGAAGACCGCAGCAAACCACACACATGACACATATTCAATGCATGACAAACAGTCCGAGGTCCTGGAAGCACCCTGAGGTAGAAAACACAGACGCAGGGAGAACATACAAACTGCACACATATATGGGCAGAGTTATAGTACACGCAATGACCCCAGCACGGCGACACTGAGGTGAGTGTTTAGACATGCTCTATCCAGCACACAGGTAAATAGTCCATGACCTGGCTGACACAGACTCAACCACCTTTGCGCTAATTCATTAAGCGTCTCATAGAAACACCGATGTGCAATGAGAACTGGCGTCTTCTGACCTGGGAGGTGAAAGTGCTACGAACGCCTCACTAGTGACACCATGTAATGGGCAGTCATTACCACTGTATGGGGCGGGTGTAGCACTGGAGGATGAGCAGGATGTTAATGGCTTTAACACTTTGGTGACAGGGCTGCTCCTAGAGAAGCTCCATCATGTCACATACACTACGTGACTTGTATGCACCGCAGTTACCACACACGGACACAGAGGTGACAGAGGGCTGATGTATACATGAGCTCACCGCAGACCCCCAGGAAGGGGAACAAGGAATTGTAAATACACATGTACTGAGTGACACGGGCACACTCTATCACCTGCTAGTGAAGACCATTAACCCCTGATGTGCAGTGCTTCTTTCAGGAGAAGAGCAGATTAAATACCAGTGTCACCCGGTCGCTACACCAGTAAAAGGGACCTGGTCCTATGGTGCCGTGTTTCCCGCAGTGAATGGCGCACACACACACACATACGCACCGTGTGTAGCTATGCATGTGTGTGTATGTGTGACTATCAGTGTGTGCAATCTGTGCAGGAGAACAAACACTAAGTAACATTGTCACCCCCCCCCCAGAGGCTGGAGAGTCATCAGCCTCATCCACACACTTCAACACAAACATACAACAACCCTGGAATTAGCAGGAGGAGGATGTAGTAGTAGATAAAGTAACACACTGACACATATCCAGTGCTTCCTGTCATACAATGTTACATTAATATAAATAGCTCACAGAACTATTTCACAAAGTACGAAATAATAACTCATTTACTTTCCAATAATACATTGGTAACATAATCCTCTTATACTATCCTGTGAGGCGGCTGGCATCTCAGCACACAGCCCGGCGAGGAAAGGGTGTACATGTGAAACAAACCACACTGTCTGTGTGTAACAGACATTTCCGGAATAAGCAGCCCATGTACTAAGAGTGCATGAAGGCCACAAAACCACTGAGCATAAAACAAACTCTTATCTGAACAAGAAAAAAAATAGTACATTTCATTTTACTTAGAAGCAGCAGCTGTAAAAGAGATAGATGGCTGCAAGTGTCACATTAATGGCTGATCGTCACTAGCTCTTAACCTCATGTTTGCTGGGTAGGAATTGGGCAGCTCTAGAACCATCCGATGCTTTCTATGCAGCACCCAGAGGTCCTGTGGAGGATGCTATCCTGCAGAGCTGACACTCTAATGCCACCACATTTGACTCTTTGCCATTGCAGTCAAACACCAGAGTGAATCTGCCCTAACATTTAGCTGCCCCCCTGCTGACCGCTAAGGGCGAGGTAACCCCTGATTAGCAGTGACAGCTCCCATACAGGACGGCGATATGTATCAACCAGACACTTCCCCCCCGCACCGCCTGTGCTACAATGTATCACCCAGGGATGCGGGCAGGGGATCAGGGTGCGGTGCTCACAGCTGGCACATTATATATAATATATGTACATAGGTAGAAGTCCAGGTGTGAGAGGGCTGCGCCTTACCTGGCAAGTAGTACAGCGGAGGTTTTATCCCGAACATGATCGGTCTCTGGCTCAGCAATAAATAAGAGAAGGATCAGAGTCCCACCATGGTGCGGGGAGAGGTGCGAGGCATGAGGCTCCGGGCTGCTCCGGCACACCGCTCTCTGCGGCTCTTCCGTATTCTCAGCCTCCCAGCCCAGAGATGCGAATGGTAATGCCGGAGTGAGAGAGGCAGGGAGCTGCGGGGAGAGAGGGAGGGACGGGGGGAGGGTCTCACATCAGACAGCCCAGCAACCCCCCTCCCCTCCCGGCTCTTCATTCATTTACTAATATGAATGTCAAGGGCGAGGGTCAATGATTCCCTGTAACAGGGCATCAGGGATACAGGAGGAGGAGGAGGAGGGGGAGGTGGGGAGGGGGATATGTCTTGTTGCCAGGGAGAATGCACCTATTGTGTTCCCCAAGACTTGTGTGATTGGGGCGGGGAGAGAGGTAACAAGGCAATAATACTATCACAGAGCACTGCCGGCAATGGCATCATGTCAGGACCCCTGTCCTGTGTGCCCCTGGGGGGATTCTGAGCCCTGCCATGGCTGGGAGAGATAAAGGAGCAGGCTGAGCCCCCCCCCCCCCCCCCCCCCAGCAGTTATAGGGTTACACCAGTGTATGCCATAACCTAGATGTAAGGACAGGGGTGGGTGGGAGATGACCCTGATCTCATGTGTCAGACCCTAGCAGGGAGCCCCAGAGCCCACTGACCCTCACTAGCACTGCCTGACACGTGACCTGACCCTACTGCTGGCAGGATGGTCCCAGGTTACGGACCACCCAAACCAGGCAGGGGCATATATACAGTATAGGCACACAGCGCCTTATGAGAGGAATGACGGCTCATTATCTGGATAGAAGATTGACAATGTAACGGTCGACATGCTGAAATGGTTGACACAAATATGGTCAACACTTTTTTATATTTTTTAAAGGTTTTTCAAAATGTTTAGGGTTAGGGGCCAGGGTGCCTGAGGGGACGGTTAGGGTTATGTACTTGGGGGAGGGTTAGGCACCTGAGAGAGCATTAGGATTATGGTTCAATTACAAAAAACAACAACACGTGTTGACCTATTGCATGTCGACCCATGGACTGTCGATCTCTGACGTTGATCTTTTGTGCCACGCCCCCTTACAATACGCACGTGTAACCTGAACCTGTCCAGCTAAAGTAGCCCAGTGTGTGGCAGATATGGGGGGGGGGGGCTGGTACCTTAATCAAATGTATGTACTCTCAGGACAGTTTGGAGTTTCCTTCATCACCAGTGCCGGGAGACTACACAATGTCTGTACTCTCACCCTAAACGGGTCTGTCACACAGAAAGGTCACAGGGCGTTAGGCACCTGCCAGTGTGTCCGCTATCTGTAGCGCCCGTAACATCTGTGCTGCCATTATATGTGGACAATGAGCAGACAGAATAGGGACCAAGGCAGAATTACAGGCAGGATGGCCGTGGTGTGCGTATATCCGCCTGTATGTAGAGTTGTACGCGTGTGTACGTCCAGCCAGACCGTCCCCATTCATACGCTTGGTCTCACAGCATCTGTCTGCACACAGGTGTAATCAGACGCATGCACCGCTCTGTGTAGGCCGCAATTCCATCCACACGCCCTCTCCGCGTTACACCAGACTCTGTGTACACAAACCAGCTGTCCATCAGCCCCAACATATCCATTCACCTGTATAGGAGACGTGCACCTGTACCCTGGCGTGTGGAGGAGTGACCTCTATCATTACCAGGGCCGTAGCTAGGGTAGTGCGGCCGGTGCCATGGCACAGGGCACAGCAGGACAAGGGGCGCTGTTCAGGCCTGTCAATTTTCTGTTTATTATCATTCTCACTTGTAGCTTCCTCTTAATTCATCTCCTGGCCTCCCCTATATCTTCCCTGGCCCTTCCCCATGAGGCCATGGCCCTTTTTTGGGTGCGTAATGTCCCTATTTGAAAAATATGGGGGGCGCCGATGCTCTTTCTGGCACAGGGCACAAAAGACTCTAGTTACGGCTCTGATCATAACGTACAGGCAAACAACATTATTTCCCGATACATTAACATTTCCAAAGGCGTATACAGTCCAGCAATAAGCGCTGCACCACGGTTACACAAGTCATTTCCTAGTGTACGGTCTCATTCAGAGCAGGTTAGGCAGCTGGTGGTACTCCAGCAGTTGGGGGAAACCTGGCAGCTGGCAAGCCACATATTTCCTACGCCCGTTCTACAGGAATGTGGTTTAGTTTGCGCCTCGCTCACAACAACATTAATAGCGTGTGATACATGTGCATCGTGAGAAATAGGATGTGTGCCCGCTAGCTGCGCCCATACAGGCTGATGTGCCTGCACCAACACTGCCCTCAGAACATATGCTCCATGGCACTGGCCAAAACAATCTGCATTTAAATACACACAGCCCTTAAGTCAATATTTACTTCCATCCGGACACCTTCCTATGTGTACAGCAATACAGTGTTGACATTTGGGAAGGACTTTGAGCAGAACATGTCTCGGCTTTGTCCAGAATACGTACACTGCTCCGCACTCTAGTCACACTCACCTTTACACCTCTGGGTGACAGCGTCTGCCCCCAGGGGACATACGTGACCTTGCTTGGCTCAGTGAGAATGTGTCACTCAGGGTCTAATCAGAAGAGAACGTGGCAGCCTCACTGAGCAGCAGTATGGATCCAGGTCTGTGTGTAGGAGGGTTGGCGAGGGGCAGAAATATACACAACATAATGAATGAACCTTTTCCATCTCACCCTATCCGGTTCTATCCCTGGCTGCCCCCTCTGTAGCACAATGCAGCGTTATTGCATGGTTCCGGCCCAGGCGGAGGGTATCGGCTGTGTACTCCTCCAGTGTTTTGTCTCCCACTATTGCACACCAAGCTGGGCTTCCTGTGTCACATGTAACCCGGCGGGGCGTGAAATGGACGACCCTGCTGCTTTTCATTCCCACAGCCTTGCAATGTAGGGTCCCTTTGTGAGGGCATCCCCCCCTCCCCCAATACCTTGAGAGACAAAACAAGCTCATTGCAGGGGAAACAGAAATGATTAGTGAGAATTAGAGAAGTGGGATCCGTGTGAAGTGAGGGGACTGTCATGTCCTAATTAGCCACCGAGCTCATGTTTAATTCATGCGCTACATAGAAAGAGCCTAGTGCGTGTGCTTAGTGAGGGCAGTACCTGTGACACCATACCGCATTATGTGCCCTGTTGTAGGATGACACTTCAGTGCTCAGGACTGGCACACGGCTGCAGGAACGGACATGCCCAGGACGTTAGGGGGACAATATACCCAGCACTGGGGGATATTCCTGGTGTCTCTGTATGAGCGATACCCTCATCTCCAATATCGGCTGCCATCCCTCCATCCCCAACAGCAGCTGCAGCCCCCACAGGTTACTATGGGGGGGGGGGGGGTGTGTGCAATGCTGTCAGATTTACCAAACTCCGCAATGCGAAAGCCCACCAGCTGACGCCATCTAAAACTGGCGCTGTGCTGCTGTAGCCTATGGGATACCCTTCACAAAACTCTTCTGTCCCCTTATGGTATAAGAGAGATCACAAAAACAGCATTGTGACATTAACTCCCATCATCCACAATTAGTAATTAGACTGTCATAGTATACCCCTCTTATATACGGTATGTAGTCAGGAAGCCGACAGTCGAAATGCCGACCGCCGGCTTCCCGACTGTCAAATCCCGGCAGGGGTCTAATGGTAGGCGTCGCAATGCCTATCACTAGCCCTACGTCGGGAGCCTGACGCCCGGCATACCGAAATAAGGTAAGCCGTCCGGCGGCCACGGACAGCCGTGCGTGGGGGGGGTTTGTGTTGGGGGCTCCCGGTGGGGGGGGGGAGTTAGGGTTAGGCACCCCCACCGCCCCCCGAGGGGGTTAGGGAAAGGGGGGGGGGGTTAGGCACCCCCGGGGCAAAGTTAGGGTTTGGCACCCACCAGGAGGGTTAGGTTCAGGCTGTGGGGGTTAGGTTTAGGCACTTACACGGGGGAGGTTAGGGTTAGGCACCCCCAAAAGGAGGGTTGGGGAGGGGGAGGGTTAGGGTTAGTTAATTTACTTACCCCGTCGGGATTCTTCATTTCCGGTCTTCCAGCGTTGGGATGTGAACCGCCAGACTTAGGTCCGACGGTAAATCATACTGATTTCCTTATATAAATACTGTCCTAATCTGTTGGGCTACAGGATAGAAATGGGCCCAAGTCAGCATTAGGATAGTTCCCCACATTATTGGTCTGACGGAGAAGAGTAGGTGGGATGATGGAATGACCCCAAGGCAGAAGATCTTCACCTGAGAGGTACGCCGGATACACGCCGCTGATAGCTGGGACACAATATTAAGTGATACATTTCCTTTAAAATAGAAGTACGGTTTAGTTACACTGCTCTCAGTGTAACTTGTCAGAAATGTGAACATCGTAGTGTGACCCCTGTGCCCCTCCAATATGGACTTTAAAGTCATCTTCAGCAGTGCAACAACAGCTTGTAGCACCCCCTTACCCCCCTCCCCCGAGTCCTGGCCAGGACCGGGCTGTAATTACAGGTTTATTGTCTGCGCGGCTGCTGCGTAATGACATGTTTGCAAATTAATTTTTACAGCGCCTGCCATTATCAGATACAGTAGAGGAGGTCTGACCATTAATTACCTCAGTTGTACATTTAATCCTGGGGAATTGAGGAGGGCTGTAAAAAGAATGGCAACAGGAAGCAGATGTGAGAAAGTGCTTATCGCAATCAGGAACTAAGAGGCAGCGTTTCACTGGAACTCGCCTTGCAGAGAGGGCAGGCGCACACCCCGGGGTGAGATAGAGCCACGAGCATACGTCATGTGCCTGACAAACTGCATCCCGTATACAGTAACAGCAATACCGGGAATACGGTTTATAATTATAGGAGGTGTATGTGATTATCGCCAGCTCACACTGGTTATAAATTAGCGCCACTGCCTAAAACATAGCAGGGGTGCTGTGCAATTAATCACAGTATAAATGCATGGGCGGGCTGACCCCAATATTACACACCCTATCATCGCATCATGTGCATTCTGGTCACAGAGACCCCCTAACCGAGGCATTGGCCTAAGGCACCACGGTACAGGGGGCGCCTACAATACAGAGCCAGTGATATAATGTTACTCACTCAGTGTCCTCCCTATGCTAAGCCACCAACATGGAGAGTAACTTACCTACTAAAATGAGATTATACAAACTGCTTATATACCATCACACAGTGGGCCTGATTCAGACCCGCTCGCAAGCGGGTCGATGGTGGGTTCTGCGCACGCGCAGCGGCTGCACTGTGCGTGCGCAAGCCCCGGAGCGAGAGAGAAATTCTGTCGCTCCGTAGCTCACTACAAAAGGGGCGGCTGTCGATGTTGATCGACAGCTCGTCCCGTTTTGTAGGCGTGGCGGGGGGGGGGTTTCCATCACAAACGGAGGCGTTCCCAAGTGAACGCCTGCCGTTTGTGGTCGGCCCCACTGACATCACCAGTGATGGTCGAGATCACCAGTGATGGTCGAGACCATCGCGACCATCACCTGGCTGCTCGGAATTGCTGTGGGTGGTCACCCACAGCTAAGCGGACGGCCAGGAGGCCGCACAAAAAAAAAAAAACGCCCTGATTCAGAGCGAGCGCTCTTTCAGAGTGTCCGCTCTGAATCAGGCCCAGTGTCACCACGCTATTATATTACTATCTGTTCCAATCCCTCATACTGTGCAAACTGGGCTGCAGGGGACTAATGCAGATACAGGAGCCAGCACACAGTGGACAAGCCCTGAGGAGAGATGTAGCTCTTGGGCCTGGTTCGGCTTGGATCACAATTGCATCTGCGAATCCTGACGGAACGCAGCTGCTAATATATGCCTTCTCTACTGTGAGCGAACATGCAGACCAGCGTACACATCGGCCACTTGCGGCGAGTCTGACATGTCTCTAATTATGCGAGTCTCTGGTCAGAGAAATGCAGGCATGCCTGGCTGTTTGAACGCCATTTCCTGAGCGTGCATAAATTAGCCACTGAAACGGCATACGCAGCTTGTGTACTCACTGCGTTCAAGAAGACTTGCAGTTTCTGCGGCAGGTCAGACCTACTGTAATTGTGATTGAGGGGCCGATGTTCCCGATGTATACGCAGGGCTGCGAGGTATTACGGATGTGAGATAGCGGTAGTGGGCGTCTCTATGCTGGCTGTGCGACGTCATTGCGATTGCAGTCATTACCATATTTTTGAAGCAGGCCCCCGTGCCTAATAGCATGGATCGCTATTGCAATCGCATTGCTGAATGCTGAATCAGGCCCTTAATTCATAAAGTGCAGTAAAAAATACAAAGACTGCAATAGCCGACTCTTGTCATTTACCTTTTATACAGAAACATCAGAGATGGAGACGCTTCCATGTACAGCCTGCACCATAGCTCGCCAAACCAGCCAGCCGTGCACCGATAAACCCATCGTCCAGCCATGTACAACACACCAGCTCCTGCCAAGTCCTCCTGTTATACACACAGCAGGTAACTGTGCCACTCTGCCAAGATGCCCCTTTCAGCCGTACAAACACACTAGTGCCAATGTGAAACAGAGCAAAAACCTCGGATGCAATGCACATAACTGATGGGATCTCACATATATAAAGTAGGATTGTGGGAAATTACATACTATTAATGTTAACGGATGTACTGATGGACGCGCCTGACCATAGAGGGTTAAATCCGGACCATGTGATCACTATGGAGACTAAACACTCTAACTTGCATTTAAATATATTCATCTATGCAAGTAATGACAATTATTTACTCTATTAGGTGTAAATACTTTTTTTTATCTTTTATTATACCTAAAATTTCCCCAATAAACCTAGTGCCAGCTGCTGCCCTCCAGCCGGCTGGCACAAGCTATCTTTCTCCTGCCCAGCTCTGTAATGACGTGCCCACCTGTTGTACATTACCTTGCTCTCTGCAACAGGCCCCTGTAATCCTCTCTTCCCGTAATGAGTACATTAACCTCCCTCCCCTCCCTTCTCCCCACTAATGAATCAAGTAGCAATTTTCCATTTTTTAATGAAAGCTCAGAGCCGAGTTGGAGGAGAGCGGCTGAATCACGGACTGTGCGGTTCTAGTGGCGAATCTGAACTCTTTGTCCTATTACAGTAATAGGCAATGCTGATATCATATCATACATGTATGTAGGAGGCTGTCTATAAATGCAGAATAATGTGTAATATATACATACACACACAGATAGATAGATAGATAGATAGATAGATAGATAGATAGATAGATAGATAGATAGATAGATAGATAGATAGATAGAATGATCCTGGAGTAGACGGGTGCACTTTCACACAGCAGCCAATTAGTAGCACATCAGTTGAGGGTCTTGGTATAAGTATCCACACTTAGGGGGTCATTCAGACCCGCTCGTGAGCGTCAGGACGCTCGCAAGCGGGTCAATGTTCCCCACTGCGCATGCGCATGACGGAGGGAACTCCGTCGTGCGCATGCGCGAGACACAGGGAGCGACGGGCTTTCCATCGCTCCGGGTCTTGCACCAAAGGGAGCGTGCTGTCGATGTTGATTGACAGCACGCCCCCTTTGGTGGGCGTGCCGGGGGCATGCCTGCCAGACGGAGGCGTTCCCATGGGAACGCCTACCGTCTGAAGCCGGCCCCACTGACATCACTAGTGATGTCAGTGGGAGTGATTTTGGCTCTGATAGAGCCAAAATCACTCCAGGGCTTGTGGCAGGGAGACCCTACCGCAGGGTCTCCGTCGCAAGTCCGATGGCCGCTCGCATATGCTGTGGGTGGTCACCCACAGCTATACGAGCGGCCAGGAGGAAGCTCCATTTTCATGGAGGAGGGCCCTGATTCAGAGTGAGCGCTCTGGTCAGAGCGTTCGGCTCTGAATCATGCCCTTAGTTTTATTTTGCAACATTAAGATAAATAAAACATAAAAAAGAGAATTATTCCTTCTCTCAGCGTGTTGGAACCCAAAGTGCCTCTCCCTAAACAACTCTATTACCACAGTACTTGCAGCCAGAGGGCCTGATTCAGAGCCGGACGCTATTTGCGCTCGCTCGTTCAGAAAAAGGGGCCAGCTATTTAAATTGAGCGCTCGCTCTTTGCGGTCTGTTGACGCCTCTATGTCTGAGCGAGCGAACGAAACATGCGCTCGCTATTTTGTAAAGACGCCCCCTGGCTGCTCGCATCATACGTCATCTCCGCTATTTATTAGATTAATCGAGTACATCGAAAGGTGTCTGAACTGCTCGCAGTGCTTGTGGTTGGATTTTCCTACCGCAATCATGCGAACAGTTCAGGCTAAGAGACAACCCAGTGACGTGGTCAATGACGCTGCTCTGTTAATTATGCACACCCTTAAAACGCCCGTTTTGACCGTTTGGCACGCCTGCGTTCGGATCTCCACTCCCCGTTTTCAAGCACCTTCCCCTGTTACCACCCACAAACGCCTCATCCTGTCACTCAAATTAGCAGGCACTCGCAATTTTGCGAACACACGTTTTCCGACCGCACTGACTGGTTGGCGCATCCGCATTACAACCCATACGCATGCGCAGATGTGCGAACATCGCTCGGAGCGAATGAGCGGCAGCTTACGAGCGGCTCCGAATCAGGCCCAGTAATCACAGTGTCTCTCAAAAGGACTGCTGCCTGCTCCCCAAGTAGTGAGAGACTGAGACTAACAACTGACACACCTTATATCGGGATACGTTCAAAATCTCGGCACATGGGATTCCGGCTGTCAGAATCTCGGTGCCGGCATTCAAACCACCAAAATCCCGAAGGTATGTACTGGGGCTATGGGGAGGGTTAGGCACTAGGAGTAGGGTAAGGTTTAGGGTGAGGGAGGTTAGGTTTAGGGTGAGGGGAGGGGGAGGTTAGGTTTAGGAACTGGGAAGGGAGGGTTAGGGTAGGTAGAGGGTTAGCATACCGACCGACAGGTGTCGGTATGCTAACCTTGTCGGGATGCCAGTGTCGGAATTTTGCCGGCATTCTGTACCCATACCCCTTATATCAGCCTATCACAGGTGCTCTGACAATCAATGTTGGCAATTGGCATCTGTCCAGCAAACATAAGCTAGGAATCCAGGGCACTCATAGCTTCCATATACATCCTTTTCTGTGCTTATAACAATAGAGGGACATATGAAAGCTCCTTTGATTTCCGAATTCTGGTTTGTACAATAATAAGTTACCTCTAGACAGCTTCAATTTATTTACAATATTGCTTTTTGTTTCTAGGTTTCTTTCTGCATTTTTAGCCACATCTTTATATCATCAGGTGGAATTGTTTATATTGGTAGCCTGGAATAAGATACCAAGCTGCTCTGTGGACATAACTGTAACCAAGGCAGACAGCAGATCTACCAGTGACGGATGATATATAGACATTGTTGAGGAGCACAGCAGGAGCAAGGAAGACAATGTAATGAACGATTACACAATAATATATTAAACAAGAAGAGTTTCTAATGGAATGGGTGTGTAATGCCGGCTGTCGGAATACTGACAGCGGCATCCCGATGGTCGGTATCCTGACAGGGGTCGGGTAAGTATACTCACCCTCCTCCCCCTAACCCTCCCTTCTTGTAGCCCCATCCTAACCCTCCCCATTAGTGCCTAGACCTAACTTTCCCCCCTTCGTGCCTAAGCATAACCCTCCCCCCTTAGTGCCTAAACCTAACCCCCCCCCCAGTGGTGCGTACCCCTAACCCCCCCCATAGGTGTGCCTAACCCTAACCTCCCCCCAAAAAGAATAACCCCGCTATGCTCCCTAAGCCTAACCTTCCCCCCTCCCGCTAAGGGCGCCCCGGACTTACCTCGTTCGGGCACGCGTCCTTCGGCGTTCCCGGTGTCGGGATTAAGATAGGCGTTGAAATACCGACACCTATCTTAAGTCCCTTGTCGGGATTTCCCTGTCGGTATTGAGACCGACGTTATCGCGGCCGCTGGTCTCATAGCTACATTCCATTTCTAATAATGTCCGAACTTTAACTGTGAACTATTTTCCTTTACACATTGCATTGTATGTACTATTCTCCCCACTGCTGGCAATATTGGATCCTATGTCCTACTCACCGCTGTTCTGTCAGCAGCGCAGCCTCCCGCCCCCGCCACTAGTGCACAGCTCTTCAGAGCCAACATACGGACACGCAAAGGGACAACAACACCCCAGGCAAGATGGCCGCGCCCTGTTCCAATTCCAAAAACATGATGATCATATTATTCACAAAAGGGGCTTCAGCAAATTATAGATACAGTCTAATTAAAATGCAAACTCTGCATATAACATGTATGTAATTTTACACATGAAATTCAATTCAATCACTTAAATTGAAACTACAGGTGCATATCCACTAACAGATAGTGGAACGACAGTACGATTACAACATTATAATCGTACAGTCGCTCCTCTTCCACTGTAGTGCTTACAGTAAGCGATATGTCGTTCAGTGCAGGCTCCCTCCCTCATCCCCGAACATGGGCAATCTTGTCGCTATCGGTACATTGACCTGCATGTTCAGACGATGATTGATGTAGGAAACGACTAGCGGAAGCGCGCATCGCTGGTCGTTTTCAACAGTTTCATGCCCGATTAATGAGTGATTGAACAATAACGAGATAGTTATAGCGCTCATTTTAAATCGGCAAGTGGATACGCGACTTTACAAGAAGTAATAAATGTATGTGGATGACAGTGTTTCTTTATATACAGTATATGTCAGCAGGGGATTATAGTATGTTACCTGACACTGTATCTCAGGCAGCCGACTGCCACTGGCATTGCCCCGGGTATAGAGTTAGCAGTCACATGACTGTCAGGTACCGGAACCATCGCGCCCAGTGCAAACAATGCAGGTACAGCACCTGGTTTGTTAAACAAATATTTTGCCGTCTTCATGTGAATTAATAAGATAAACCTACAAAACTGCATGTAACATTAAACACAAAGGGACATCACACTGACACACTACTCCTAGGTCTAGCAATATATGCTTAGTATTTACATACTGTCCCAGAACATCCAGGAGGGGTCCTGAACTTCAGGTAGTCCCCAGGACTTATTGCCATAACAGCGGCTCATCATCCTGCAGCCAGAGGGCTGTGAAGACACGATTCTCTGCCATGCCATGCCACCGTTCAGTGATGCTCCCACTGTGCATTGGGGCAAGGCCCTGATGACATGATTTGCGTCGCTCTGCCACCCGGCACTGGACACCTAGCTAGTGATCTGCAGAACATTGCTCTGTCCCACCTACTTCCTAACATACATAGTGGTGTATTCTGCAGATTATTACATTACTGACCTAGCTAGTGACTGCAGAACATTACTCTGTCCCACCTACTTCCTAACATACATAGTGGTGTATTCTGCAGATTATTACATTACTGACCTAGCTAGTGACTGCAGAACATTACTCTGTCCCACCTACTTCCTAACATACATAGTGGTGTATTCCGCAGATTATTACATTACTGACCTATCTAGTGACTGCAAAACATTACTCTGTCCCACCTACTTCCTAACATACATAGTGGTGTATTCTGCAGATTATTACATTACTGACCTAGCTAGTGACTGCAGAACATTACTCTGTCCCACCTACTTCCTAACATACATAGTGGTGTATTCTGCAGATTATTACATTACTGACCTAGCTAGTGACTGCAGAACATTACTCTGTCCCACCTACTTCCTAACATACATAGTGGTGTATTCTGCAGATTATTACATTACTGACCTATCTAGTGACTGCAAAACATTGCTCTGTCCCACCTACTTCCTAACATACATAGTGGTGTATTCTGCAGATTATTACATTACTGACCTAGCTAGTGACTGCAGAACATTACTCTGTCCCACCTACTTCCTAACATACATAGTGGTGTATTCTGCAGATTATTACATTACTGACCTAGTTAGTGACTGCAAAACATTACTCTGTCCCACCTACTTCCTAACATACATAGTGGTGTATTCTGCAGATTATTACATTACTGATCTATCTAGTGACTGCAAAACATTACTCTGTCCCACCTACTTCCTAACATACATAGTGGTGTATTCTGCAGATTATTACATTACTGACCTAGCTAGTGACTGCAGAACATTACTCTGTCCCACCTACTTCCTAACATACATAGTGGTGTATTCTGCAGATTGTTACATTACTGACCTAGGTAGTGACTGCAGAACATTACTCTGTCCCACCTACTTCCTAACATACATAGTGGTGTATTCTGCAGATTATTACATTACTGACCTAGCTAGGAATCTGCAGAACATTGCTCTGTCCCACCTACTTTCTAACATACATAGTGATATACTCTGGAGATTATTACATTACTGACCTAGCTAGGAATCTGCAGAACATTGCTCTGTTCAAACTAGTCCCTGATGCACACATTTTTTAAGTAAAAGCCCCCAGAAAAAAAAAAGAATATGTTGCTGGAACCCTGCTCAGTCCTACCACTGGTTTATGCTAAGAAAAACGTTCAGTATTTATCAGAGTCATTATCTACTTTGATGGGGTAAATGGTTTCAACAGGAGGTGATGGGGTTCCTCTGTGAGAGGAACAAAATATTTTACATCACTCCAATGGAACAGCGCCCCTAGTGGTCATGGTAGAGTACTTTCTGGATTTACCAGGCAATAAAAAAAATAAGCCCATCTTCAACATAGGAATATCATCATGAACACTAGTTATTATCTGTAAGGTGCCACAAAACCCTGCAGTGTGAGACCCTACAAATACAACTGCAGATAATACAGACGAGGTTAATAAAAGGAAGACAGGCCATACATGCCTACTTTGCTGCCACATCTAGAAGACTCCCACATTTTGTCTTATTTTTGGAAAGAGGACGGGGGATTGATGACATGTTTTGCTTCACCATTGCCTCTCACCCAGCAGCAACATGACGCAGCGGGGGCAGGCTGATAATGATGCAAATAACCGTGTTTACGCTCCACATTTGCCCTGTGGACCGCCACTCTGTGATGCCCCTGAGGGTAGTTCCTACTAGTTGGCATGTGTGGTGCAAACGTGAGACTTATGCTGCCCATCCACTAGGCGATTAAATCTAGCGATGGAGCGATAACGATATCGCTGCTATATTGTACCATGTGTGGGCATGATATCGGACACTGCTCGTTCCCATGCGGTCGTACATCGCACCTCCAAATCTTACTGCATTTTCAGTTGCTCTGGGGATGTGATGTACGATCCCATGCAGCGCTATGCAGGTGGGGGAGGAGGGTGTCGGCATATCGGGCAGTCAGCCAACCGATCGAACCGTGTGTGGGGACCGCCGATATATCTGCCGTCGGATCCCAAGTTGCATAGCAAGGTGGCATATCGCACCGTGTATGGGCAAGCTTCAGGGTAGAGAGGGTCCTGCTCGTGGGAGCCTGCTGTATACCATATTACTCACAGGAGACCGTGAGCATGAGAATATTCCAGCACAAAGCTAAGGTATATAGGGCGGATATTATTAGCCCTGCAGACAGAGTGTGGAATTATTATAAAAAAAAAAAAAAAGGGGGAAATTTATTGCATTTTTCCTACTGACCTTTTACATTTCCTACTAGCGGCCATGGCAGACTGCACCGCGGCGTGTGGACGGAATCACAAGTCTTATGTGCGAGCAGTAGATTTCATTCTTACTGCCAGAGCCTAATGTGTTACAGCAGGGGAGACGGCATAAATGGGATACACCTAGTGGTTTCTGCTTCTTCTCGCAGGTAAGTCCTCTGTTGTTTCAGAACGGCCACTGGAAGAATAATATCAGGGTAACAGCAAGGCTTTAGGGCAACTGCTGTGGGCGGGCGAGTCCTCCAAACATGCTAAGATTGTGGATGTCTGCGACCACAGAAGGCGGTGGCTTGATAAGGACCCCCTGGGCAGGGCAGATAAATAACCTCAGCGTTTATCAGTGTGAGGGAGGTAACAGGAAGAGTGAGAAAGGAACAGAGCAGGCTGCAGTCAGCTAGAAGCATGTCCTCCTCAGATAAACCCCTCACCGGGATAGAATAGCCAGCTAGGAAGAGCCACACTGACATCTATTGCCACACAGGGCCTCCTTATCGTCCGTACATCCTGGGCAAACCACAAACAGTCCTCTAATCCCGAAGGCCAAGATTTCCCCAACTGAACAGCGAGTTCCTACCAGCCACCAGGCAAAAACCATAGGCACAAGGGAGGCGCACACAGGGGGGGCTGCTGGTGGGAAGGCTCTTTATTTGGGGAAGCAGGATTTTTTTTTTGTAAATGTATTATAAAGTGAAATTACAACACTCAGGAGAAAAATGTGCAAATATATTATTGGAGCAACAGTTGCTGTTTGGGCACTTAATAAAAATAAGCTACAGTTGCGGAATACGGCCATTCCGTGGGCTGAGCCGTTATCCAGCCAATCAATTCAAAAGAAGAAAGTGATACCGCCGAGTCATATCCGTCACAAATAATCATGTCTGCCCAGATGATATACGGGTTTTGGTGAAAAACACAGATGAAGGCCAGACATAGAATGTAATGTATTTAATAAATGGTGGAGGAGGGCATCTATAAATCAAAAAGTCAAATTCATCAGAGGGTGGAAAACCCTCTAAATGCCGCAAAGAGAAATAAAATACACTTCACTTCAACAGTGAAACCATATAAATAAGCATATTTATAACGCCGACGTCTTGGGAGTTCCGGAGAATTACAGAAAGTCTCCTGATCTTTGCGTTGTCTCACTCCCTTCATAAGCTTGGAGATCAGACCTTGCGCTGAGCAACCAGCGTTACACTGCGTGATGCCGCACTAAAGCGACGGAGCGGCGCGATGGCCCAGTGACCTTGGGAGGGCGATCGGGTCACAGCTTCTTCCACATAAAGCTAATGATCGGTATATCTAGTACACAGCACAGATCAGAGATGTGGATCAGACTGCTGGCGCTGGGAGCTCACCGCCATTCTGCGCAGTTATCACAGTGGTGGAATCCCGTGGACAGCATAGGACAAGCGCTGCTGTCATTAGCCTGCTTCCCGTGTCAAGTGCGACGGATGTAAGATGTAACGCACGTGTTCGTACCTGTATTAAAATGTTATGGGCTGTGAAGACCGAGACAGCAGTGTCAGCCAAAATGACTCCCTATTTACTAAGGGATATACAAATCTGAAAGTAGTTTGAGTCAATAATATTGGCAGTCACCCTATATACTGAAGATGGCGGTGTGCCTTCACCAAACATCTCATTGATACACACCAGCGACCGAAACTGTAAAGACGGACGCTATGCATTGACGTACAGTGCGCCAAGCTACGTAACTAGAGCTGTGGAAGTGAAGAGATAAAGTCACATGTACATCCACTGTTTATTCCCAGGCTCCCAAGGCGTTCAGGCGCCAGGTATGAGACCACTGATATACCACTGATAAGAAAGAGGCCAATGGCTGGGTATGTTCTCTTCTGTATTACTCTGTAATTGCTATATGTGCAAGCTGGCTGTCACCTGATGTTTAATGCATTCCAGGGCTCTGACACTACGGACAGCACTGCATTGGGAGATCGGGCCCAATTCACCATAATGACCATGCTGGACAGTACAAAATATAATGTATCAGTGATGGGGGATAATTAGACCTGAAGTCATGTTATGGAGCTAGCTGCACTAGCAGACTCGCTCTCAGATATCACCCATCTGAAAATGGTCAAATACAAAACATGATGCCGTAAAGAGACTGATGTGCGCAGAGACCCCAGCGCACATTACAGGACTGATTCTGTTGGCTGCGCTGCCGATGTCGGACGCAGTTGAGCTTTGAGGTTTTGTTACCGACAGGGTCCGTGCGCACAGAATCGCAGTTGCAATTGAAGCGCGCGGTCTTGAAAATGTGCTGGGAGCTCCTGGCCGGTGGCTAAGTGGGCGTACGGAGATGGTCCCTCTTATGGGCGTTTCGCTGTAGTGGTTGCAAACGCAGACACACAATCACTCCCATTGGAGGCCATATTCTGACCGACAATCTGCACCTAGCAGGAGGCTGCTGCTAGTTTCCCTTGTGCGACTGGTGGTTGCATCTAAAGATGCGCCAAGTGGTATTTAAGCGTCTAATGTGAGCATCTCAGACCTTGCACATTCAGGCGCACCGCTGTACGTCAGGGAAGGGCTTATAGCAACATTTGCATAAAGCTGCAGACTTGCGGCTGGGGAAAGACTCAGACATGGACAGAGAATCAGCCCCTATTCTCGCTGAGTTGTATGCAGGTCTAAGAGTAACAAACACTCTTTGCGAATCCCTGGACACTCGTACGTCAGACAGATCCGGGACGCTTCTTCCAGTCAGTGAAAAGGGCATTTCTGGGTGTCAACTTGTACGAAAGTTACCCGTCTCCTGGGGATTTGGTGGGAGTGCTGTGGGCATGTGGGAGGTACACCATATTGTGACTCGTGCATTTGCATAGGTGAATCGGTGTGATTTACCGCCGGACCCATGCCCGGCAGGTTGGAATCCCAACGGTGGCATCACGGCAGAGGAGGAAATCCCGATCGTCCTAAGGTAAGTATTGACTAACCTTTTTCTACCCCCTAACCCTCCCTTAGGGGTGCCTAACCCTAACCTCTCCTCCCCGGTGCCTAACCCTTATCCCCCCTCTAAGTGTCTAAACCAAACCCCCCCTTCCCCGCCGCCTAAACCTAAGTCCCCCGGGGGGGTGCCTAACCCTAAGTCCCCCCCGGGGGTGCCTAACACTAACCCCCCCTTCCCATAGCCTAAACCTAACCTCCCGGGGGGGTGCCTAACCCTGTCCACCCCGGGAACCCTAAACCGAACCCTCCTCCTCCCACGGCTATCCGCACTCGGCGTCCCTTCGATTGGCATCCCGGGCTCCAGGCGTATGTCTAATGACAGGCGTCGGCATATCGACGCCTGTCTTTAGATCCTTTCCGGGATATGACAGTCGGGAAGCCGGCTGTCTGGATTTGGTACACCGGCTTCCCGACTGCATACCTGCAGAGGGGACACCTATTTGCAGTTCTATTGCACTCGGCAAGGGGTAGATGTAAGTGTTAATACTAGGGATGAGTAGCTGCGTGGGATAGCTCAGAGAAGGGATGTGACAGCAGGTTAGTATCGGACGTACCAAAACAGAACTGAGTTATAAGGGAGTAAAAAAAGGAAGGATGGATGAGCTTCAGATGAAAATGGACCGGCCAACGATGGAAGCAAGTGCTCTAAGGAAAGTGCGAAATCATCGTCGTTTATGTGTAAAGAGTCACAAAACTCTGCAGCTATGGATAGGAGGGTTACAAATCACACAAAATCACACACAAAAACAGAATAAGAACATCCAAGATTGATGAAGGAAGAGCAGACGTGAAACAGATCGTGGAGAGGGTCCTAAGAGCTTGCAGTCTGAAGTCTGCAGCCTCGAATCTAAATGCGCAGAGAACGTCATCTACAGAAATCAGGGAAGAGGGATCCAGGAATGAACAAGGTGAGAGAAAGAGACTGACATAACAATATGCCCAGAGACACAGGTGTACAGCGGGGAGGAGGTCCGCCGGTCCAACAACACAGAGGGAAGGTGAGGGGATACGACACCGGCCAGTTCAGATGAGATTGGTGCACTAGAAAGAATGATGGACAGGTAGTGTGGGAGCGCTGGCACTGCGTGAGCAGAACACACAGGAGCTGATTATCAGCCGCTGGCTGGCCAGCCTCACAGAGAGCAGGGCTAATAAATATCTAGCCCAGACCAGTCACACATCCCTGTTGCTCCAACAGGGGAGCCCTACCTTCCCTAACCCAGCCAAATGCCTGCTAAATTGAATCAATCCATCTTGGAAATGGTTCTTGTCAGCTTGTGTCAAGGAGAGGAGGGGGGGGGGGCGCGATAGGGAGATGCACAAAAGTAGATCTGGGGAGGGAGTAGTGGGAGGCTTAGGGGGGAGCCAGCAATCACAGTAACATTGGTGCAACACAACCGCATGCTAGCCTTGTACAACCAGAGGGAGAAAATGAACATTTTGCCTTATTCATGGTAATGACTATTTAATGAGGAACTCAGCCTGTGTGTGGGTAACAGCCAGGGGGGGAGAGCACAGTGGATAGTAAGGGAGAGGGACGGAGGGAGGGAGGGAGGGAGGGATTGCTGCCTCGCTCGGAGATGAAACAGAAAAGCTGTCACTATGTGATTCTTATCCTTCCAGGGACTCATTGGCTGACAGGTACCTCGGGAGCGTGATTATCGCAGCCAAACGCCTGGATCATACTAGTCACTGCGGTGGCCTTCAGGTTGCCCTCTTAAGGGTAGGATGTGGACAGTTAGTATTATAATGTAACTATGCTTCCTTATGAAGCCCCAGGATGCCAGCGCTGCCAAATCTCATCTAAGCCTTGTAATAGGATAAAGCTCCCTGGCTGCCAGCGCAGGCACAAGATGCCGATAAACTACAGGGCCCAGGTCTCCGGCCCAAGGGAAAATCCCTCAGCGCCGACCACCCATTATCCACTTAGGGGACAAACAATGGGGGAATGATACTGTCCGTCCTGTATGTATGCTAAATGAAGCCATAGTCAATGCCACCTCTGCTCGAGGGGCAGTGGTGGATGAGAGGGGCTAAAAACACCATAGAAAGCCACTGGTTCCATCATTTCATATAAGGGCGCACAGTATCTGGACACGCGCAGAAGTTAAAAAAAAAAAATGGCTGTAATGTGTCCAACATCGGCAGTACGTCCAACTCACATCCAGGCCCAAGGTGTCCAATACTCCACAAAACAACAGAGACATGGGAGCTGTCAGTGAACCCTGGTGAAATATCTAGTAACTTTAGCGAGAGCCAATGTCGGCTTTGGTGCTGCTCGGCGCCTTCTCGATGGAAGGGTCTATGACAGGGCTTGACAAATTTTTCTAAAATCTAGGAGCCAGGATGTAAGTGTAGAAGCCAGACCGAGTGAGTGAGGAGCACAGCTCTGTGTGTTATACACACTATACTAGTCCACAAAATGGTCACAGTTGAATAGATACAGTAGTATGGAGGCCCCCTCACTGCTCTGCACAGCTCCCCTGCTCCACCCCCCACCCTCCAGTAATAACTGACCACATTTCACATAAAATAATGGTGCCAGAAAGTACAACAAAACCCCCCTCCCCTCGTGGTCACACCATAGACCCTATTACAGGAGAGCTCTATGCAGCCGGAGATAGGAGACAGTAGACAGCCGGGGACGTACAGCGTAGACTGGGAGACACAGCCAGGATCAGAGCAGGCCAGGATGGAGAGGAGTCGTCAGTACAGGCCGGGACGGACACAGGCACAGCAGTCACCGCAGGCGACACTCAGAACATGCACTCCTGTACATGATATGAACACCGCAATACTATAGGCACAAATCTCCACCAGAGCTGATGAGGATCTGCTTCCTCCCTCACTGCAAAATCTAGTAGCAAGGCAGCAAAATCTGGTAGCCCCTGGGATTTGTCAAGCCCTGGTCTATGAACCCTGGCCCCACATGACTAGATAGGAAACATTCGCTAAGAGAGGTTATCCCAAGCTTCACCATTCCTCATACTGTCCACCACACGCCAACCCAGGGGGGAAATCTGGTTTGTGGATCTGAAGAAAGCCTCAGTCATTTCACCCTCATATCCCCGAGCTACTTCCAGCAAAAGTCACTTTGAGTCTTGTCCTCAGAAACATTTCCGGGATTAGCATGTACAAGTCTGGGACGAGCCTCTGCTTGGAATCGATAAGAGAGACGGCTACTTACAGCCTGTGATTTCATATCAATAATCTGTGGGAACAATTGATGGTCTGTAATGCGGGAGTGCAATAAATCCACAGCTGCAGGAGCCTCTAAAGTGCTTGTCTTTGTGACATATTTGGTTGGTTTGGGTGTCCGGAAGGGGAATCAATCACCCGGCTCCCTCCACACGCCGCACCCAGAACTCCATTTTAATTTGCCAGTCCGAGGGTTTCAGAGAGACGCATTCATCTATATTTGTGTCAGCTCAGATTGCCTTTGTCCTGTAACGCTGTCCTATAAATCTAATGCAATATCTCTATTCAGCAACCCTGCCTCAATCCGGTTACACACTGGAATCCTTTCTCTTTCAGGTTTAAAGGACAGTGGACCTCATTCAGAGTCGGTCGCAAGCGCTGAGCGCTCGCAACCGACCCAATGTTTTGGTCCGGCGCACGCGCAGCGGCCGCACTGCGCGAACGCAAGCCCCGGAGCGGGAGAGAAACTCTCTCGCTCCGGAGCTCACTACAAAAGGGGCGGCTGTCGATGTTGATCGACAACTCGCCCCGTATTGTAGGCGGGGCGGGAGGGGGGGGCTTTACACAAATGGAGGCATTCCTGACGGAATGCTTGCCGTTTTGTGGGCGGCCGCACTGACATCAGCAGCTTGATCAGAGCAGGAAGCTCCCTGGGGCTTAAGGTGCGGAAACTAGCATTCTCTGACTTAAGTGGTTCTAGTCGAACTTAACAGCGCAGTCAATTGAATAGGTCGAGAACTTGCCGGGGCTATTCAACATAGTGCTGAATTACATCACCCTTAAAAACTGTAGCTTGAGTGCAAAGATCAACAACAAATTAAATCAATACACGTTCTACCAAGTATACTAAAGGGCCCAGAGTTCAGCTGTATGTTATTATGCAAATGCTGATTAAAGGGTCTTCGCAGACCAATAACTTTCCCTATTGCCATGCATCATTGGATCAGCCAGTGACATTTTTAGTAAAATGTATGTTAATAACTGATGGACATACCGTGTTCAGTGCCTATACACAGGGCTGAATAGTGTAATGGACAATGGCCACTGAGTAAGTGTGTCCCATACATGCAATTTCTGCTATGCCCAAAGATCCATCCAATAAATGAGTAAATATACTATAAAGCCTCTGCCAGACAAGAGTGCTGCACTAGGCGCCTTCTGCTGAAGCCTATGACCTGATTACTGCTACCAGCCAAAGGGAAGTGCAAGGACCACGAAATGTGGCTTATGTAGGAAAGCTTCTAATAGCTTTCAGAAATATATACACGGCATGTTTGGAAGGGATCGGTATGAATGACTGCCGGACGTGAGCCCGGCGGTTGAAATCCCAATGCTGGCAGCCTGAACAGCGCAGATCCCGCCTGGGAAGGTAAGTACGCTATTCTTCCTTCTCCCCACCCCTAACCCTCCCCTTAGGGGTGCCTGACCTTAACATCCCCCCTAGTGCCTAACCTTCCCCCAGGGGTGCCTGAACCTAACCCTCCCTACCCGCACCTTAAACCTAACCCTCCCAGGGGGGTGCCTAACCATAAGTCCCCCCGGGAGCCCCTAAACCTAACCCCACCCCCGTGGCTGTATCCTAACACTGATGAAGAAGAGTAACAGGAAGAATCTGTATTCTAACACTGATGAAGAAGAGTAAGAGGCTGCATCCTAACACAGATGAAGAAGAGTAACAGGATTATGCTATATCCTGTGTTAGGATGCAGCCTCTTACTCTTCTTCATCAGTGTTAGGCTATAGACTCTTCCTGTTACTCTTCTTCATCAGTGTTAGGCTATAGACTCTTCCTGTTACTCTTCTTCATCAATGTTAGGATACAGCCTCATCGTCTTACTCTTCTTCATCAGTGTTAGGCTATAGACTCTTCCTCTTACTCTTCTTCATCAGTGTTAGGCTATAGACTCTTCCTCTTACTCTTCTTCATCAGTGTTAGGATACAGCCTCATCCTCTTACTCTTCTTCATCAGTGTTAGGATACAGCTTCATCTTCTTACTGTTCTTCATCAGTGTTAGGATACAGCCTATTCCTGTTACTCTTCTTGATCAGTGTTAGGATACAGCCTATTCCTGTTACTCTTCTTGATCAGTGTTAGGATACAGCCTATTCCTGTTACTCTTCTTCATCAGTGTTAGGATACAGCCTATTCCTGTTACTCTTCTTCATCAGTGTTAGGATACAGCCTCATCCTCTTACTCTTCATCATCAGTGTTAGGATACAGCCTCATCTTCTTACTGTTCTTCATCAGTGTTAGGATACAGCCTATTCCTGTTACTCTTCATCATCAGTGTTAGGATACAGCCTATTCCTGTTACTCTTCATCATCAGTGTTAGGATACAGCCTATTCCTGTTACTCTTCATCATCAGTGTTAGGATACAGCCTCATCCTCTTCATCTTCATCATTACTGTAAGGATACAGCCTCCTAACATCTGCTAATAATTATCTCAGTTTGGGAGATGAGAAAGTGGTTGTGTTCGCTAGCAGATAAATTATGAAATTATGACTGACAATCTCCACAATTAAGAAGAATCTCATCTATGGAGGATCACGGTCATTATGCGGTGTACGACTCCTTAAACAATAACAACAAAATCCAGCCAGGCGAGACTGACTAGGCAATAACAAAAGAATAATTGCTAGCGGGAAAGACGCAGGGATTGCCAATCAGAGCGGTAACGTCTTGGAGTTGGGTTCATACACAGGACGCAGTCTGCCAGCTCAGCAGTCAGCATCGGGTGGCCAGGTCTCATACACTCACGGTTGCCCTTCTTCACAATGTTAATGAGATAAATTAAAGGAATGAATCATCCATCGGCGTGCTCAGGCTCCTCATTAAAACTTTCTGTATTCCCCAACTGACCTGTTTGCTGTCCCCAGCACAATATTTTATGTACCGGCAGCAAACAGGCTCTGTACATAGCAGTGCACTATGGGAAGCCAAGGAATCAGTCTCACAGCTAAAGGATGCGGTAGTGAGATAGATACAGAATAAATTCCGTTAAGATGAAAGCTAATCTACCGATACAATTCTACAAACGAAAGTACACATAAACTACTTCTAAAGAACTGGCAGCAGCTGTATATCACTGAAGGTTTGTCTTCCATTAGCATCTCTGTGCGGCTTTCAAGCTTTTGTGCACCTCGGTATTGACTATGAGCTGATCCACATCAGCAGTGTAGCTGGGTGGTACGTACGTTTTTTACACGCCCTCAGTCTGGATTAGCACCCCTACCATATTGGTTTAAAAGCATGGAGTCTTGTAATGAATATGCACACTAGTAATAGGCACAATTCTAGTTAAGTCCTACAAGTTTTATATACTGTAGTGCAACTTTGGTTCATTTTTGGGGCGTGGGTCCCCCTGGATTGCCTTTGTTGATCTGTTTCAGGGTACCGCATTATAACACATTTTTCTTTTATAACACATTTTAACCCTTCACTGTTTGTTTATTATATATGTACCTCACTTTTTATTTTCATTCTTTATATGCAGCAGTAGCTGCTCCTAACTATCTCTTTCACACTGCACTTTTCTTACTATGGCGGTGCCCTGGGGTGGCTTAGCTGGGCTAGTTTGGGGGTGTCCTGCACTCTGGATTTGAATCGTAGTATGTTAGGGACCTACCCTACAGAGGTTACCTGGATATGGTGGGTAGGCCATAACCTTGGCCAAGATTATGCTAAAAACCTCTATTGATTGCAAAATTGTATTGCATTTATATATTATTAATAATTTGGAGTTGTGCACCTGAGATTTGTCTGTTTTTTAAATTTAGGCTGGGTGCACACTAGGAGACCTGCCAATGTGACGCCCAATGGCACCATATATCGCGCGGTCGGTACACACTGCACCATACGGTGAACAACCGGCAGATATATCGTTCACCTGCACCATTCACCTTCCTGGCGTCAGCAGCTGGGCCGCCCCCCCCTTATGTTGGTGCATGAGAGCGCGCATAGTGCATACACACTAGACGATCTGGATGATATATCGGTGCAATTTGGGATATCGTCCGAGAAATCTCAAACCACAATTAGTCGATACATACAGAAGCAAAGTACTGATAGGTTGATGAGCTAAACATGGGGACGTTTCCTTATATTGTAAGGGCAAACACAAACTTTTCAGGTCAAAGATTGGGTTCATTATTAAGTAATTAAGCTCAGCATTGAATGTTTAAACTTAATTTGAGATAGACTACAATCTTTTGAGACTACAATCCTCCTATATCTGCATTTTAGGGGTCTCATGTCTCCACTCTGTGATACCGGGGGTACCTTTCACTGTATAACTCAGTCTGTGGCATCCTGCGGTCTATAATCCCCTCCTCACATCATGTCACTGTCACACATGCAGCCCTGTTCTCCCTAACACACCACTCATCTCCTGATACACTCTGTGCTGCTGGGGAATCCTGCTTCTTCCACCCTATAGCTTCCACATGCAGCCCTGCCCTCACTAACACGAGCAGACAGGTCACCCACAAAATCAACTTACTTGTCACCTGAAATACTCTGGGCTGCATGAGCAGTCTGAAGATCTGATTGGTTATCACATCCTCACCTACTGCAAAACCGGACCCATCCAGGACAAGTAGCAGGGGGGGAAAACTTGATATAAAAACGTTCTGTGATTATGATGAATACAAACCTCAGTGTGAACTTGTGCGCAGAGAAGGTAATCCATGAACGGGCGAGGATAATAAACACACACAACATAGTTCATTTGCCCCTTACTTCACTGAGCTGCTTAGTAATAATTAAAGGTGAACCCAGCAATAATAAAGCAAGCAGTAATTACACAAAGGTTTTCTTTGAATGATGAGGAGGGGGGGACACCAACAGGACACAGACAAAACATAACGCTTGTCGCCCCACGCCATCAGATTGCTGTAACTGACCACTATTCGCCATCCCAGGGCGATGGTCACACATTGCTTCTCTGACCCTAAGTAAAGTGGTTTCTGCTCAACTCTGCTAGAATCTGTCTGGAGCCGCGCTCATAGGCACACAGGAAAATAATGCTAATTATCCTTTCAGAGCGTGTCAGGAGAATAAGTGCATTTAGCAGGAGCACGTTGTCGGTGTTACTCATTGTTTTAATGCTATGGAGTAATAATGCCTGGAATAGTCGGGTGTATATTTTATTATGCCAGGAGGAAGAGGGAGGGTGGGCAGCGCAGCTTACAGTAGGTACAGCCCTGCGTTTCGCTGTGACATTTCCGCTGAGCTGTTGGAAGTCTGCGAATCCGGTTAAAAATACATCTCGGCATAAGGCGCGCGCACTCATAATTTGGGTCACTGGTGTCTCTAATTAATTTAGATGGAACACTTTGGAGCGCTGGGTGGTAATTAAGGAAGGGGATGTATCAGGCTCGTACTAACATATCACCCCCTCCCACCTTGGCTCTGCTGAACTGTAATTTTATGGATGCTCTTGAAAAACACCTCCCACCATCCAGCTACTGGGAGGCTGGTGGGTGGGTGGGGGGGGGTGGGTTCTCTTTATCATATTGTTTCTGAATATTATTCTCCGCTGTGTTGTACTCTCTATGATCTCCCAGCTGCACGGGATTTAAACAGCTGGGCTGCAATAGTGAGAGATAATTGGAGAAGACTATGGGGAGCACAGCACAGCCCTCACCAACCTGCCCAACAAACCTAAGCCTGTACGTGGGGGGGGGGGGGGGTGTCTGTGTATATATATATGTATATATATATATATATATATATATACACACACATACACAGAAAAGAAACACACAGGTGTGTATTTATGTAATTATTGCGGAAAATAATCAGAGGATGTTTGCATCCGTTCATATAAAGACTAGACCAAGTCTTTCCTCGTAATGTTGGTTATGTGACCACTCTCTGTTGTAGAGGGCTGCAGGAAGCCCAGGAACCATGCCCAGAGAGCTCAGACAGGCGGTAGAAGCCCCATTCTCCAGTGTCAGTCAATGTTACGAGTCAGCAGAGCCTGCAGGTAACAGCACAGTACGTGTGTGTCCTCATATCCTATACGCTGCAAGGTGTTAATGCCAAGACAAGCGCTGCCTCATTAATCACCGTTACGTGACTCTCACAGCCTGCTGCACATCAGGGTTCCCTGCAGAACCAGCTCTCGCTACCAGAGAGCGCATTTAACCTCTTAACTTCTGTACGCAAAACCAGTGGGCCTCCAGGCTGAAGTAATGACTGAACACCTGTAACATCTGCGCACAGCCGATATCTGCAAGTTCAAATCCCAGCAGGGATATCTGCCTTTCCTCTTATGCACAGAGGGAAAATAGCATAGTCTGTAAGAGCTTGCATGGCACACCTGGCAGCCCGACGTTTTTACGCCCTGTCATTACACCGTATTCATGCGACAAAGACTCAAGCTATGTTATCAATCTTATACTTCAACGGTGGACCTCTTGCCGGCAGTGCATGAACTACATGACCAACCACCCTTAACTGAATAGACAATGCTATTTATTGTTACTAGGAATAGGATGTAGTTAGGAGACCGGCGGACGTTCCATTCCTGACAGGGGACTAAAGAATGGCGTCGAAATACAGACGCCAATCTTAATCTGGACGCAGGAATCTAGACAGACACCAGCCCGAATGAGGTAAGCCGGAGCGTCTTAGCTGTTAGCCCGCCAAGGGATAGGTTTAGGCAGCATAGCAAGGTTAGGGTAAGGTATTGGGGGGGGGGGGGGGGGGGGGAAAGAGGTTGGGGTTAGGCAACCCTAGGGGGGGGGGTCACAGTTAGGCACCACTGGAGGGGGTTAGGGTCAGGTACTAAGGGGGAAGGGTTAGGTTTAGGCACCATCGGGATGCCAGTGTCGGTATTTTGACAGTAAGCATCCCGACTGTCGGTATTTCATACCCTTTCGCCAGGAGTAACCACTAACTAGCTGACGTCTAATCTGTCAAAATGGCTGAATGATTAGAATTCTGGCCTATATGATCAGATGCGCAACGAGCCTAGATTTGTTGGGCTCCTGATTTCAGGACAGACGACAGGATTACACGTTGCCCGAACCGTGTGTTTGCCGGCTATAGTAGCCACAGACAACACTTTCAATCATGTCCTTTGATCTGGCAAAACCATTGGCTTAGTGCCCCGCAGTTTGGAATAAACATGTATAAATGGTTCGGCAAGATCTCGCAGTGTGTCGGCAGCCCGGCTGGTTTAGCTATGTCCGAATCTGTGAAATGTATTTGATGTGAGTATGTTTGGCGCAATGGTGTAAGAATCCATTATCTTAGACAAGTCCTCCGATTGTTGCATTGTCCTGTCTATGAGATGAGATATACAGCTGTATATGAAATAGAATAATGATAGTTCTTTGTACAATGGACCTCATTCAGAGTCTCTCGCAAGATGCGATCGCTCGCTTGCAAAAAGGGGCCGGGTATGCAAATCAAGCGATCGCTCTTTGCGCTGTAAGGACGCCCTCTATGTCTTAGTGAGCGACGGCAGTTAGCGTACGCTGGACAATAAAACCTCCCACCTGTCAGTCGCAGCACACGTCATCTCTGATTAATCGTGAACATCGAAGGCCATCGGAGCTGCTCGCAGCGCTTGGGGTTGACCTAACCTACCCCAAGCACTGCGAGCAGTTCAGGCTAAAAAAACAACCAAGACATGTGTGCAATGACGCTACTTTGCTAATTATGCACACCCATTAAACGCCGTTCAGACGGTCAGACACGCCTGCGTTCGCACATCCGCTCCCGTTCACAAGCACCTTCCCGTTACCACCCACAAACGGCGCAATCTGTGACTCAAAGCAGCGACCTGAAAGTGGCTTGCGAGCTAGCAAAATCAGATCGCAACGAATGACTTGCGCACGCGCACTGCGAATTATACGCATGCGCACATGTGCGAATATCGCTCCCAGCGAGCGAGCGTGCCCTAGCGAGAGACTCTGAATTGAGGTACAATGACTCTAAATGAACTGACTGTAATTTGGTAATCTGGTGAGATTTGGCTACTTCTCATCACTGAAAATTGTGGCTAAAACAGAATCTGCCCCTATGATAGCGCTGCCTTCGTTATGCTTCACGGCGCGCGTGTAGGTATATATTTAACAGATCTATACACATTCACACAGAAGTAGATGACATTCAGTCTAAAAAGGAAATTTATTTCAGCTAATTATGGGTCTGCTCTCAGCTGTCTTGGAAACCTTTTAATTGATTGAATCCTATTGAAAAGAAATGATCAGCCCTGGATATGTGCGGATATCTCTTCCCTGGAGACTAACAGTTCCTGAATGCAGATATTCTGCTTATTCCTACTTCAGTATTAACCGAATAAGCACCATTTTATAACCTGCTTTGCAGAAACTAGAAACTAAATGCTGAGCAGTAAACAATTCACACAGGATCACACATTGCTGCGCTATCATATCAGTAAATCTGACGGAACTATCGCACAAGGGAATCGCGGAGGGGAGGAAAATGGGCAAATTAAAAATGCAGAGACAGGAAACAATATATAGAAGATATATTTTATCTTAACGATGGGGCCTGGTGCTCGGTTGTCAAGTGCATCTTCAATTTTGCGAATAAATGCGAAGAAAATAATTCAGGCTTGGAATTTTAGAATGCATCCAATCCATAGACTGCTCCCTACCAAACACATTTAACCCAACCTAAACGGCTACCCCCACAATGCGGCATTGCCCTGAGTCACGTGGCAGCGCCTCTAGTTGCCATGTTATCATATGAAATGTCTTTAATGAGCAATAACAAACAGTAACCTGTAGCATCTAGGAGAAATCGCAGTACACAACATAGGTAAACCTTCGCTACAATGTAACTTTAAAGCTGCAGCGATGAAACAAGGGGTTAAACAGTGTAGCGCAGAATCCCCGCCAAGCTCATTTCTCTTTCCGTGAGACGCCACCTTCCAGTCGCTGGATGAGCTTCACCCTGGGGCTGACAACGCTGACCTCTATTCTGTGACTCAGACCAGGGTTAATTTAGCCAAACACACGCTAATCAGCCGCATGGCACCTAGGTTCAATGCAAATTGATTTACAGGAGCTGGAAATTAATACAAATGTGATTAAATGCTTTTTATTTTTCTACTTATTTTTTTTTCTTCCCCTTTTTAAAGCGAAGGATCTGTAGAAAATAATTACAGTCAATGTACCGGGACATGTACTATGGCTTTGTCTGATGATGGAAGTAATCTTACACACACAAACCTGCCCAGGCCTACGATCAAAGCACTGTGCCAGCTCAAAGGTGGTCTAATTTTAAAACCAGACTGATGTAAAAGGGGCATCACGATTTGGGCACATTTTACACGATTTGTCGTCATGATGTGTCGGAATCGGGCAAATCGTGTAGGTACCTTTGGACATGGTGGCTGGGTCACTGCAGGGGGTAAAGACAATGCAGCTGGGTCATTAATGCTGCAATGCCGACAGAGTTACGTCTAGTAAATGTACAAAAACTATACATTAATCATTTATTATAGAACTTAGGGCCTGATTCAGAGCCGTTCGCTATTTGCGGTCGTTCGTTCAAAAACAAGGGGTGGCTATTCAAATGATCCGTTCGCAAATTGCAGTCTGTTCACACCTCTAAGTCTGAACGAGCGAGCAAAACATACGCTCGTTTATTTGTTAAAAACGCCCCCTGGCCGCTCGCACCATACGTCATGTCCGCTATTTATTAGATTAATCGAGTACATCGACCAGCGTATGAACTGCTCGCTCTTCTTGTGGTTGGTTTTTGCTACCACAATTTTGCGAACAGTTCTGGCTTAAAAAAAACCCAGTGACGTGGTCAATGACGCTGCTGTTTTAAATATGCACACCCATAAAACGCCCGTTTTGACCTTTAAGCACGCCTGCGTTCTGATTTCCACTCCCCGTTTTCAAGCACCTTCCCCTGTTACCACCCACATACGCCTCATCCTGTCACTCAAATTATCAGGCATTCGCTATTTTGCGAGCACATGAATTTCGGCCGCACTGACTGGTTCGCGCATGTGTATAACGATCCGTACGCATGCGCACATGTGCGAACATCGCTCGGAACGAGCGTACTGCCGCTAGCGAGTGGCTCTGAATGAGGGCCTTAATTTTCTACAGTATAATGTGAAAACACTGCAGCCGGGGGCATTTAGGAGCTTATTCAGACCCGGTCGTTAGCTCTACGAGCTCGCAACCGGGTCGATGTTGCTTCAGTGCGCATGCACACGATGGAGCCGGCTCCGTCGTGTGCATGCGCGAGACCCGGCTAACGACGGGTGATCCGTCGTTAGGGGTCTCGTTGCAGACGGGGTCGAACTGTCGATGTTGAGTGACAGCTCACTCCATTTGCTGGGCGGGCCGGGGGCATGCCCGGCCAAACGGAGGCGTTCCTGTCGGCACGCTTGCCGTTTGGGGGCGGCCCCACTGACATCATCAGTGATGTCAGAGCAGGAAGCTCCCTGGGGCTTAAGGTTGATGAGACCCTACCTTAGGGTCTCGTCTTAAGCCATCACACTTAGCGGTCTTTAGAGCTGTGGGTGTTAACCCACAGCATAACAATCGGCATGGAGGCGGCCGTTCAGGATGCAAGCGGCCGACCTGTTTCAGAACGACCGCTTGCATCCTACGACTGCATCTGAATGAGGCCATTAGTCCTGAATCATAGCGCAGGGTCATATAGGGAATCGGTATGTAATGCCGGCTGTCACAATACCGACAGCAGCATCCCGATGGTTAGTATCCCGACAGGGGTTGGGTAATGATACTTACCCTCCCCCCTTCTCCCCCTAACCCTAATTTCTTGCAGCCTAACCCCTCCCATTAGTGCCTAAACCTAAGTTTCCCACCTTCGTGCCTATACCTAACCCTCCCCCCCTGTATCAAATGTATATATATTAAAAATAAAACTGTACCTTCCCCTGGTGGACTAGGGAAATCTGAAGCCCTCCATTTCAAGGACGTAGCTATGGTGGGTGCGGAAAGTGCCATTGTTATGGAGCCCAGAGGCTTATGAGGGCCACCTCTGGGGCCTGAGGCAACTGCACCAAGGTCATAAACTTGTCTAACAGGTTCCCAGAACTGACCACTAAGTACTGTGTGTCATAATGTGTACTGGGGGAACTGTGTGGCATAATGTGTACTGGGGGAACTGTGTGGCATAATGTGTACTGGGGGAACTGTGTGGCATAATGTGTACTGGGGGAACTGTGTGGCATAATGTGTACTGGGGAACTGTATGGCATAATGTGTACTGGGGGAACTGTGTGGCATAATGTGTACTGGGGGAACTGTGTGGCGTAATGTGTACTGGGGGAACTGTGTGGCATAATGTGTACCAAGGGAACTGTGTGGCATAATGTGTACCGAGGGAACTGTGTGGCATAATGTGTACTGGGGGAACTGTGTGGCATGTGTACTGGAGGCTGTATAATGTGGATTATTGTTTAGTTGGGGCACTACAATGTGACATAATATGAACTGGGGCACTGGGTGGTTTAATGTGAACTAGGGCACTACTATGGGGCATAAAATGAACAACAGCACAACTATGGGCATAAAATGAACTAGGCCACTACTATGGGGCATAAAATGAACTAGGCCACTACTATGGGGCATAAAATGAACCAGGCCACTACTACGGGGCATAAAATGAACTAGGCCACTACTATGGGGCATAAAATGAACCAGGCCACTACTACGGGGCATAAAATGAACTAGGCCACTACTATGGGGCATAAAATGAACTAGGCCACTACTATGGGGCATAAAATGAACCAGGCCACTACTATGGGGCATAAAATGAACCAGGCCACTACTATGGGGCATAAAATGAACCAGGCCACTACTATGGGGCATAAAATGAACTAGGCCACTACTATGGGGCATAAAATGAACCAGGCCACTACTACGGGGCATAAAATGAACTAGGCCACTACTATGGGGCATAAAATGAACCAGGCCACTAGTACGGGGCATAAAATGAACTAGGCCACTACTATGGGGCATAAAATGAACTAGGCCACTACTATGGGGCATAAAATGAACCAGGCCACTACTATGGGGCATAAAATGAACCAGGCCACTACTATGGGGCATAAAATGAACCAGGCCACTACTATGGGGCATAAAATGAACCAGGCCACTACTATGGGGCATAAAATGAACCAGGCCACTACTATGGGGCATAAAATGAACCAGGCCACTACTATGGGGCATAAAATGAACCAGGCCACTACTATGGGGCATAAAATGAACCAGGCCACTACTATGGGGCATAAAATGAACCAGGCCACTACTATGGGGCATAAAATTAACAACTGTTGTGAAAAGAATTTCTCTAGGACAAGGAAGGGGCCCTTTTGAAATGTTGCTATGGGACCCACAAGTTCTGGTGGCCACACCCCTGCTATTGGAGGGGGGGGGGGTGTCATGTGTTGCTCTAGACCCTGTCCTCGGAAAGCTGATGGTCCGGGCAGGAGTCCTCACATCCTGGCGGTGCAGTGTGTGTGTGGGGGGCTGTAGCCACCCCAAATTAACCCAAGCCATCAGCTTGTATTGGGTCTGGTAATTGTGACTCCTCTGTGTGAATGAACTCAGTAGGTATGGGACGGCTGGAAGTCCCAGCCAGCTAATTGCTACACTGGAGACTGCTGCCTCAGGGTTTGGCTGTCCACCCTCTCAAGTCCATTTTTGGCCAAAGGGAGCTGCAACACCCCAGAGCAAGGAAGTAAGTTTAGGCGCGAGAAATGGGTTGAACCTTTTCCCTCTGGCAGCTCGTGGACATGAGGAGGAACACACTTACCCTAACACTGGATACAATGTATCAAGGTGTGCATCCTATCCAGGTGGGCGCAAGTGCACAGTGCTCGCATCCACATGGATTTGTTTATAGAGACAGAGGGGCCAAAAGGGAATCGGTATGGAATCCCGGCTGCCGCAAGGACGGCAGTTCGATTCCCGGCAGCGGCAGCCCGACAGATCAGCAGAGCCCGGCAACGGAAGCCTGACAGCGCTGGAAATCCCGATCGTCCCTTCAGTAAGTATAAACCAACCTTACCTAACCCCTAACCTTCCTTAGGGGTGCCTAACCCTAACCCCCCCTTCCCCGCTGCCTAAACCTAAGTCCCCCGGGGAGTTGCCTACCCCTAACCTCCCCCCGGGGTGCCTAACCCTAACCCCCCTTCCCCTAGCCTATCCCTCACGGGGGGGGTGCCTAACCCTAAGTCCCCCCTGGGTGCCCTAAACCTAACCCTCCCCCCCCCCCGCGGCTCTCTCGATATAGAAGCCGGTCATTTATCCCACGCCGGGATAAAGCCGCCGGGAAGCCGGCTGTCGGCTGCTTTAGCTGGTTTCCTGACTGCATACCGCCAAAAGTAATAGGGTGAGAGTGTAGAAAATTTGAGAGCTTAGCAGTAATCACATTATTACATTGGTCGAGTTTTATCTTCTTAATGAGAAACCATCTGAATGAGAGTTTAAATCGTAAGTTTTTTTAATCTAGAAACAGGCGAGTTTTCATGTTCTCGGACTCTATTACATTGGGCGAGTTTACAAAGTGTGAGAGGTTACTGCTAAACTCTCATGAGCTGGATTACCCCTCAATGTATTGTGAGTGAAAAAAAAGGGTTCTGTACCTTTCAAGTGACTACAGACTATGGCCCCTCATTCAGAGCCGGACGCTCTGAGCAGAGCGCTCGCTCTGAATCAGGGCCCACCTCCATAATTATGGAGCGTCCTCCTGGACGCTCGTATAGCTGTGGGTCACCACCCACAGCATATACAAGCGTGCAGGTTGATGGTCGCGATGGTCTTGACCATCGCCACTGCGAGCCGAAGCCTGCGGTTGAGTTTCTCAACCGCAAGGCCCGGAGTGATTTTGGCTCTATCAGAGCCAAAAGCACTCCCACTGACATCACTAGTGATGTCAGTGGGCCGGCTTCTGACGGTAGGCGTTCCCTTGGGAACGCCCCCGTCTGGGAGGCACGCCCCCGGCACGCCCACCAAAGGGGGCGTGCTGTCAATCAACATCGACAGCACGCCCCCTTTGATCAGACACAACGAGCGAAGTAAAGTCCTTCGCTCGTCACGTCTCGCGCATGCGCACGACGGAGCTCCCTCCGTCGTGCGCATGCGCAGTGCACACCATCGACCCACTTGCGAGCAGACAGCCGCTCGCGAGTGGGTCTGAATCAGGCCCTATATCATCTGAGCTTCCAAAGAATCTGTATGCGGTGTATGCCAGGTACCTGCTACTGGGAATACGGTCAGGACATTTTATTGGAGCTAATAAACATCAACTGGTTTCCCTGACGCCTGCATTTGCTGCTATTCTGTGACTACCAGATAAGCGTCAAACTCGAAGTAATGGACCAATCATTACATTCACTCACATCTACTTGGATCAGGTAACCTTACATCACAGCCTACTACTTTTCCTTACACTGAATTACGTCTCTCACAGCCGGCCGTGTTCTACACTGCAGACTGGAGAATGGGTGGTGTCCGCGTAGGGTTGTGTGCGCTGTTTCATGTGAAGCGGCAACACTCTCAATTTATTAATATTTTAAAAAGAATACACAAGGTATAAGCAGTCCCGGCTCCCAGCCGCTGACCACAGTCCCGTTACGTGGATCATATGGGTAGTAGGTAGACGTAAGTGAGGAAGAGATGACAATGTTGGCAGGACATGCACGCCCGGCCTCGGGAGAGCGAGATGCAATTACGAGAACAATTATAGACACAGTGAGGCAGAGCCAGCCGTCCTCGGATGCTGAGTGACAAAGCGGAGCATCAGCAGCTTTATAAGTAATGTGTGGAAGTCTTTCAAGTGTTGACGATGCAGGACGGCTCATTAAACACATTCCATCTGTCCTTAATGCCGCGAGGATGAGAGCGCCGGCGCTGAACTGCACAGAGCAAGATCATCTCTGCAACCTGCACTTACTACAGGACTCTGGTGTCCGTCGTGTGCTGTAAGGGGCTTAAATATGACTTTCCATAACGTCGTGCCCGAGAACTCAATAAAAGGGAAATATCGCTCTTTTCGGCCAACGGTTTCAACGTATTACTTCCTTTTGTCTGAACTATTGTTCCAGGGCTTCCGCTCCGAGGATTGTGCTGTTGGGAGGCCACTAAGCTTCAGCTTATTTTGTTGGCTGAAGAGCTGATTGGTTCGGTATTCTAGGCCCGGTGATACTTTGATATTTCTGTAGCCCCCCCTCACCTGAAATACTGTATATTTATGACACAGGAGGAGGAACGCATGGGACTAATCAATGTTAAGTGGCACAAACCTCCTCTAGGATAGAAGCGCCATAGTAACCTGTGCAATAGTGATTACAATATAAATGAGACAGATAGGACACTGAAAATGTCTGCAGGCCTGTATTTGGGATAATTCAGTCCCCTTTCACGCATCCCTCAGTATCAGTCCTACCAGCATTTGGCACACCTGACATCCAAGCGTCCAATCACAGGGCTGCGGTACAACCAGGCTGGTGCACACGTCAATACTGGCTATGGACAAACCTGATTCACAGGCGGAAGCAGAAGCGGCTGCCTCTATTGGTGGTCACCCGCCTGCAACAATGTTCTTATGTGGTGTACCCCCGTGCATAGGAATCTTTAATACCGCCTGTTGCGTCATCATTGGCTGCACCATCCAGACGTGCTAACCATCCGAGCACCGCCTCCAAACTGAACGATCGAGCATCTGTGTAGGCGAACACTTCGGCCACGTGCCTGCGACATGCCCATGAGACAGGCCATCTCCCAGAATTTGTTAATCCACCTCCATGTTGCCGCCCACTACATCAGAACACTTCTCTGCGTGCCCCTGAAAAGTAAACTATGACCGCCCTGGGCTTGATCCTGAGAGGGACGCGAAGGCCATCGCAGCTGCGATTTCTCACGGAACACATTTGCGAAAATACGCTAATAGTTCCAAAGCTCACACGGGCATAGGGATGCCCACTGCTGCCTTATCATCTGCGTGATGTCACTTACCTGCGTAAGTATCGGTAACATTGATGCACATCGAGCAGCCATCTTGCCATGGCGGCAGGTCTGACAAGCCGCTAACACTGCTGCTTCGCTCACACGCAGAGATGTCTCGTGCCCCGCAGGCTATGGCTAGTCTATGCACTCCCATGTGACAGCACTGAAACGGTCAGACACACCTGCCTTTTATTGACCACCCCCAAAACGCTGACTACCTGTCACTCAGTTTGCGAATGGGTTCTCTGTGTATGTGGAATCGCAAGACATGCGCAGTGCGACTTTCACACATTCGCAATAGCAGATAAAACGCTTGTTCTGCGTAAAAAACACCGTTGCTTCCATCTCTGAATCAGGCCCAATGTACAAACACAATCGGGACGCATGCACGGAACTACTTAGACACGTGCGCAGTAGACACAAAATCCCTAAACTCTGTCGGCACCTGCACTGCGGCCGACTCAGACCCACAGGGCGTAACTCCACCGAGGAAAGGATGGACGGGAGTGAGCAAAGACTCGCTGTAAGGGATTTGTTGCACTGCATTAATAACGGTCATTAACAAATCAGTATAAGCAAAATAGCGATATATAGAGACTTGTAATCACAGCACAATAATGGCAGCTCTACAGACAGGAGTTCCACCGTCCCTGGTGAAAACAAGATCCGTGGCTTGTGACTAGATGGATCCCTGTAACAAAGGTTCAGTGTTACTGCTCTCAGTACTCCATACAGTAATAGTACCGCCCTTTACTCAGGCTGAAAGCATGATCACAGGGAATAGGATGTACAAACACGGTTAGTGCAGGGTGGCTCCGATTTTCCCGTACATGTCACAGGGCAGGCGTATTCCTGTAAGGGCTGTGTGCTCTCTTTGTCTCACACACTACCATAACACACATTTGTACTAATTACAGAGACCGACAGCCTTCCAGTGTGACACACAAGAGAAAAGGCAGAAACAGCTGACGGGAGACAGGACATGTGGGGAAACAGCCGACGTGAGAAATGAGATGAGGCTGCCAGCGGCTTAGATCGCCCAGTGCCACCTCTATCTCACCCAGCAGCTGCACAGTACCACTGCCAAGTGCCACCCAAGACAGCTCCCAGTACCCGCTCCTCCCACAACTCCGGGTGGCTCTGAAGCACAAGAAGAGAGAGAGAGAGAGAGAGCCCGGGAAGACAGTCTCCGCGGTGTGTTTGAGAGAGCCGAGCTGGCAGCAGATCAAAGCGCATTACGCTGAGTGCCGACGTGCGCTCGTTGTTCTTCAATTATTCAGGCAATAATTGCACCTTTATTTAAAGCCTGCTCTTGCACGGAGCGCGTTTCAGGCTGCCAGGCTCACCGCGAGCTGCTAGGCTTTACACAGACACAGGCATTAATTAGCAAGAAGCATTTGTTAGCGTGATATCAGGTGTACTTCCACGCAGGGCACACCCGTTGTCCTGTCTTGTCACCTCTTGGGTGACATTTATTGCTGCAGGGGGGAGGGTGGGCGCTCTGTACCAGGAAGAAAAGAAGCTGTTATGTATTAACACTAAGCCCGGCATAATGTGCTGCAGACCCCTCTAGACGAGATGTGTTAATTGATCTCGCTACACTGCGAGCTTTGCACAGAACCCATTTCACAGTCCTTTGAAAGCACCTCTCACGGTCATTCTAAATCCCAGATTTCTTACTGTAACTATCTCACTGCTAGACGGGCTGCGCTGCACACAATCAGGGACACCTGCCCAATTCCAATAGGTTCTCGCTCTAATCCCCCCCGTTATCATTATTATCTTCAGTACAGTTAATTAGAGAAAACGTATTTACTTTGTGTTCCAGGAGACGCAGCGCAACCTGGTCAGATCTGTCCAAAATCAGTATTTTATCCTATGTTAATGCATGAATATATATATATATATATATATATTTGTGTCATTGCTTTCCAACTGAAGAAGAAACTGACTACAATTGCAGCGATTTCTGCCGTGACCGTGGCATCTTTGGTTAAGAGTCTGCGTTTTGTGATGGGTAGAGGTCCGGGCAGATGCTCCATTAGTGTCCTATTATCACCTGCCTGTCAGCTGAGGTCACACCTGCATAGAGCTATGCAGAACCCAGCACTGATCCTGCAGGAAAATGCAGGACAGGAGTGAGGACATCTATAAATGTCTGGTGTCTTTCCCTGAACTCCTAGAGATGGGATCAGTTTGATAACAAATTACAAAATCAATCTTTCGTCGCTGGTGTGAGCAGCTGAACCAGATCGGTCCGACTGTGATCACACTATATAACACTTATGTTGCTGCCCAACCACATTTATCGTCGACATCAGAGGTTGGCTGGGGCCTGAAAACATAGTAATTTAGGGCCAGATAGTACATAGACCCCTTCGTTTCTGCCCTAAGCCTTGGATGGAGAAACTGCCAGCCAATCAGCTCCTGTCATTTTTCAAACGCAGCCTGTAAAGTGACAGTTAGGAGCTAATTGGTTGGTACTTTATAGCCGTCCATTTTCTCTCTCTCCAAGGCTTAGCACATGACTGTTAGAATTGCAGCATCAGTAAGCACCATTACTAGCATCCCTGCAAGCCTTCTTAGGGGCTAATGCACTTACAGTGACGTCGGAGTACACATGCCTGCATAGTGTGAAATACACAGCCTACAATGTAACAAGCGTATGCATACACCCATGTGCATTCACACAGCCTACAATGTAACAAGCGTATGCATACACCCACGTGCATTCACACAGCCTACAATGTAACAAGCGTATGCATACACCCATGTGCATTCACACAGCCTACAATGTAACAAGCGTATGCATACACCCATGTGCATTCACACAGCCTACAATGTAACAAGCGTATGCATACACCCATGTGCATTCACACAGCCTACAATGTAACCATCGTATGCATACACCCATGTGCATTCACACAGCCTACAATGTAACAAGCGTATGCATACACCCACGTGCATTCACACAGCCTACAATGTAACAAGCGTATGCATACACCCATGTGCATTCACACAGCCTACAATGTAACAAGCGTATGCATACACCCATGTGCATTCACACAGCCTACAATGTAACAAGCGTATGCATACACCCATGTGCATTCACACAGCCTACAATGTAACCATCGTATGCATACACCCATGTGCATTCACACAGCCTACAGTGTAACAAGCGTATGCATACACCCATGTGCATTCACACAGCCTACAATGTAACAAAGCGTATGCATACACCCATGTGCATTCACACAGCCTACAATGTAACAAGCGTATGCATACACCCATGTGCATTCACACAGCCTACAGTGTAACAAGCGTATGCATACACACATGTGCATTCACACAGCCTACAGTGTAACAAGCGTATGCATACACCCATGTGCATTCACACAGCCTACAATGTAACAAAGAGTATCCATAGACCCATGTGCATTCACACAGTCTACAATGTAACAAGCGTATGCATAGACCCAGGTGGATTCACACAGCCTACAATGTAACAAACGTATGCATAGACCCATGTGCATTCACACAGCCTACAATGTAACAAGCGTATGCATACACCCATGTGCATTCACACAGCCTACAGTGTAACAAGCGTATGCATACACCCATGTGCATTCACACAGCCTACAGTGTAACAAGCGTATGCATACACCCATGTGCATTCACACAGCCTACAGTGTAACAAGCGTATGCATACACCCATGTGCATTCACACAGCCTACAGTGTAACAAGCGTATGCATACACCCATGTGCATTCACACAGCCTACAGTGTAACAAGCGTATGCATACACCCATGTGCATTCACACAGCCTACAATGTAACAAGCGTATGCATACACCCACGTGCATTCACACAGCCTACAATGTAACAAGCGTATGCATACACCCACGTGCATTCACACAGCCTACAATGTAACAAGCGTATGCATACACCCACGTGCATTCACACAGCCTACAATGTAACAAGCGTATGCATACACCCATGTGCATTCACACAGCCTACAATGTAACAAGCGTATGCATACACCCATGTGCATTCACACAGCCTACAATGTAACAAGCGTATGCATACACCCACGTGCATTCACACAGCCTACAATGTAACAAGCGTATGCATACACCCACGTGCATTCACACAGCCTACAATGTAACAAGCGTATGCATACACCCATGTGCAGAACAGGTGGTATCTGAGACTAGCGTATACCTATGACTCGAGAGGCAGAATGGGGGAGCGCTGAAACACAGTCCGAGTACAGTAAAGATGCGACCAGCACGGACACTAAGCTACGCTTATCAGTGGTGTATAGCTTGCGGGTGTCTGGGGGACCCAACCTAATACCAGATGTGTCTTCCGCTGTCAAAACAAATGTAAAACAAAAAAAATTATACTTATTTTATTACATATTAACAGTTATTAACAGGCAGTAATGCTAACCACTACACCAGCCGTGCCGTGAGGCAGTAATGCTAACCACTACACCAGCCGTGCCGTAAGGCAGTAATGCTAACCACTACACCAGCCGTGCCGTGAGGCAGTAATGCTAACCACTACACCAGCCGTGCCGTGAGACAGTAATGCTAACCACTACACCAGCCGTGCCGTGAGGCAGTAATGCTAACCACTACACCAGCCGTGCCATGAGGCAGTAATGCTAACCACTACACCAGCCATGATGTGAGGCAGTAATGCTAACCACTACACCAGTCATGCTGTGAGGCAGTAATGCTAACCACTACACCAGCCGTGCCGTGAGGCAGTAATGCTAACCACTACACCAGCCGTGCCGTGAGGCAGTAATGCTAACCACTACACCAGCCGTGCCGTGAGGCAGTAATGCTAACCACTACACCAGTCGTGCTGTGATGTGAGGCAGTAATGCTAACCACTGCACCAGTCGTGCTGTCACACAGTAATGCTAACCACTACACCAGTCGTGCTGTGAGACAGTAATGCTAACCACTGCACCAGTCGTGCTGTCACACAGTAATGCTAACCACTGCACCAGTCATGCTGTGAGACAGTAATGCTAACCACTACACCAGTCATGCTGTGAGACAGTAATGCTAACCACTACACCAATCGTGCTGTGAGACAGTAATGCTAACCACTACACCAGTCGTGCTGTGAGACAGTAATGCTAACCACTACACCAGTCGTGCTGTGAGACAGTAATGCTAACCACTACACCAGTCGTGCTGTGAGACAGTAATGCTAACCACTGCACCAGTCGTGCTGTCACACAGTAATGCTAACCACTACACCAGTCGTGCTGTCACACAGTAATGCTAACCACTACACCAGCCGTGCTGTGAGACAGTAATGCTAACCACTGCACCAGCCGTGCTGTGAGACAGTAATGCTAACCACTACACCAGTCGTGCTGTGAGACAGTAATGCTAACCACTACACCAGTCGTGCTGTGAGACAGTAATGCTAACCACTACACCAGTCGTGCTGTGAGACAGTAATGCTAACCACTACACCAGTCGTGCTGTGAGACAGTAATGCTAACCACTACACCAGTCGTGCTGTGAGACAGTAATGCTAACCACTACACCAATCGTGCTGTTAGACAGTAATGCTAACCACTACACCAGTCGTGCTGTGAGACAGTAATGCTAACCACTACACCAGTCGTGCTGTCACACAGTAATGCTAACCACTACACCAGTCATGCTGTGAGACAGTAATGCTAACCACTACACCAGTCGTGCTGTCACACAGTAATGCTAACCACTACACCAGTCGTGCTGTCACACAGTAATGCTAACCACTACACCAGTCGTGCTGTGAGACAGTAATGCTAACCACTACACCAGTCGTGCTGTGAGACAGTAATGCTAACCACTGCACCTATCGTGCTGTGAGACAGTAATGCTAACCACTACACCAATCGTGCTGTGAGACGGTAATGCTAACCACTGCACCAGTCGTGCTGTGATGTGAGGCAGTAATGCTAACCACTACACCAGTCGTGCTGTGAGACAGTAATGCTAACCACTACACCAGTCATGCTGTGAGACAGTAATGCTAACCACTACACCAGTCGTGCTGTGAGACAGTAATGCTAACCACTACACCAATCGTGCTGTGAGACAGTAATGCTAACCACTACACCAATCGTGCTGTGAGACAGTAATGCTAACCACTAAACCAGTCGTGCTGTGAGACAGTAATGCTAACCACTACACCAGTCGTGCTGTGAGACAGTAATGCTAACCACTACACCAGTCGTGCTGTCACACAGTAATGCTAACCACTACACCAGTCGTGCTGTGAGACAGTAATGCTAACCACTACACCAGTCGTGCTGTGAGACAGTAATGCTAACCACTACACCAATCGTGCTGTGAGACAGTAATGCTAACCACTGCACCAGTCATGCTGTGAGACAGTAATGCTAACCACTACACCAGTCGTGCTGTCACACAGTAATGCTAACCACTACACCAGTCGTGCTGTCACACAGTAATGCTAACCACTACACCAGTCGTGCTGTGAGACAGTAATGCTAACCACTACACCAGTCGTGCTGTGAGACAGTAATGCTAACCACTGCACCTATCGTGCTGTGAGACAGTAATGCTAACCACTACACCAATCGTGCTGTGAGACAGTAATGCTAACCACTGCACCAGTCGTGCTGTCACACAGTAATGCTAACCACTACACCAGCCGTGCTGTGAGACAGTAATGCTAACCACTACACCAGTCGTGCTGTGAGACAGTAATGCTAACCACTGCACCAGTCGTGCTGTCACACAGTAATGCTAACCACTAAACCAGCCGTGCTGTGAGACAGTAATGCTAACCACTACACCAATCGTGCTGTGAGACAGTAATGCTAACCACTGCACCAGTCGTGCTGTGATGTGAGGCAGTAATGCTAACCACTACACCAGTCGTGCTGTGAGACAGTAATGCTAACCACTACACCAGTCGTGCTGTGAGACAGTAATGCTAACCACTACACCAGTCGTGCTGTGAGACAGTAATGCTAACCACTACACCAATCGTGCTGTGAGACAGTAATGCTAACCACTACACCAGTCGTGCTGTGAGACAGTAATGCTAACCACTACACCAGTCGTGCTGTGAGACAGTAATGCTAACCACTACACCAGTCGTGCTGTGAGACAGTAATGCTAACCACTACACCAGTCGTGCTGTGAGACAGTAATGCTAACCACTGCACCAGTCATGCTGTGAGACAGTAATGCTAACCACTACACCAGTCGTGCTGTCACACAGTAATGCTAACCACTACACCAGTCGTGCTGTGAGACAGTAATGCTAACCACTACACCAGTCGTGCTGTGAGACAGTAATGCTAACCACTACACCAGTCGTGCTGTGAGACAGTAATGCTAACCACTACACCAGTCGTGCTGTGAGACAGTAATGCTAACCACTACACCAATCGTGCTGTGAGACAGTAATGCTAACCACTACACCAATCGTGCTGTGAGACAGTAATGCTAACCACTACACCAGTCGTGCTGTGAGACAGTGATGCTAACCACTACACCAATCGTGCTGTGAGACAGTAATGCTAACCACTACACCAGTCGTGCTGTGAGGCAGTAAAGCTAACCACTACACCAGTCATGCTGTGAGACAGTAATGCTAACCACTACACCAGTCGTGCTGTGAGACAGTAATGCTAACCACTACACCAGTCATGCTGTGAGACAGTAATGCTAACCACTACACCAATCGTGCTGTGAGACAATAATGCTAACCACTACACCAATCGTGCTGTGAGACAGTAATGCTAACCACTACACCAGTCGTGCTGTGAGACAGTAATGCTAACCACTACACCAGTCGTGCTGTGAGACAGTAATGCTAACCACTACACCAGTCGTGCTGTGAGACAGTAATGCTAACCACTACACCAGTCGTGCTGTCACACAGTAATGCTAACCACTACACCAGTCGTGCTGTGAGACAGTAATGCTAACCACTACACCAGTCGTGCTGTGATGTGAGGCAGTAATGCTAACCACTACACCAGTCGTGCTGTGAGACAGTAATGCTAACCACTACACCAGTCGTGCTGTGAGACAGTAATGCTAACCACTACACCAATCGTGCTGTGAGACAGTAATGCTAACCACTGCACCAGTCGTGCTGTGATGTGAGGCAGTAATGCTAACCACTACACCAGTCGTGCTGTGAGACAGTAATGCTAACCACTACACCAGTCGTGCTGTGAGACAGTAATGCTAACCACTACACCAGTCATGCTGTGAGACAGTAATGCTAACCACTACACCAGTCGTGCTGTGAGACAGTAATGCTAACCACTACACCAATCGTGCTGTGAGACAGTAATGCTAACCACTACACCAATCGTGCTGTGAGACAGTAATGCTAACCACTACACCAGTCGTGCTGTGAGACAGTAATGCTAACCACTACACCAGTCGTGCTGTGAGACAGTAATGCTAACCACTACACCAGTCGTGCTGTGAGACAGTAATGCTAACCACTGCACCAGTCGTGCTGTGAGACAGTAATGCTAACCACTACACCAGTCGTGCTGTGAGACAGTAATGCTAACCACTACACCAATCGTGCTGTGAGGCAGTAATGCTAACCACTACACCAGTCGTGCTGTGATGTGAGGCAGTAATGCTAACCACTACACCAGTCGTGCTGTGAGACAGTAATGCTAACCACTACACCAATCGTGCTGTGAGACAGTAATTCTAACCACTGCACCAGTCGTGCTGTGATGTGAGGCAGTAATGCTAACCACTACACCAGTCGTGCTGTGAGACAGTAATGCTAACCACTACACCAGTCATGCTGTGAGACAGTAATGCTAACCACTACACCAGTCGTGCTGTGAGACAGTAATGCTAACCACTACACCAATCGTGCTGTGAGACAGTAATGCTAACCACTACACCAATCGTGCTGTGAGACAGTAATGCTAACCACTACACCAGTCGTGCTGTGAGACAGTAATGCTAACCACTACACCAGTCGTGCTGTGAGACAGTAATGCTAACCACTGCACCAGTCATGCTGTGAGACAGTAATGCTAACCACTACACCAGTCGTGCTGTCACACAGTAATGCTAACCACTACACCAATCGTGCTGTGAGACAGTAATGCTAACCACTACACCAGTCGTGCTGTGAGACAGTAATGCTAACCACTACACCAGTCGTGCTGTGAGACAGTAATGCTAACCACTACACCAGTCGTGCTGTGAGACAGTAATGCTAACCACTGCACCAGTCATGCTGTGAGACAGTAATGCTAACCACTACACCAGTCGTGCTGTCACACAGTAATGCTAACCACTACACCAGTCGTGCTGTGAGACAGTAATGCTAACCACTACACCAGTCGTGCTGTGAGACAGTAATGCTAACCACTACACCAATCGTGCTGTGAGACAGTAATGCTAACCACTACACCAATCGTGCTGTGAGACAGTAATGCTAACCACTACACCAGTCGTGCTGTGAGACAGTAATGCTAACCACTACACCAGTCGTGCTGTGAGACAGTAATGCTAACCACTACACCAGTCGTGCTGTGAGACAGTAATGCTAACCACTGCACCAGTCATGCTGTGAGACAGTAATGCTAACCACTACACCAGTCGTGCTGTGAGGCAGTAATGCTAACCACTACACCAGTCGTGCTGTGAGACAGTAATGCTAACCACTGCACCAGTCATGCTGTGAGACAGTAATGCTAACCACTACACCAGTCGTGCTGTGAGACAGTAATGCTAACCACTACACCAGTCGTGCTGTGAGACAGTAATGCTAACCACTGCACCAGTCATGCTGTGAGACAGTAATGCTAACCACTACACCAGTCGTGCTGTCACACAGTAATGCTAACCACTACACCAGTCGTGCTGTGAGACAGTAATGCTAACCACTACACCAGTCGTGCTGTGAGACAGTAATGCTAACCACTACACCAATCGTGCTGTGAGACAGTAATGCTAACCACTACACCAATCGTGCTGTGAGACAGTAATGCTAACCACTACACCAGTCGTGCTGTGAGACAGTAATGCTAACCACTACACCAGTCGTGCTGTGAGACAGTAATGCTAACCACTACACCAGTCGTGCTGTGAGACAGTAATGCTAACCACTACACCAGTCGTGCTGTGAGACAGTAATGCTAACCACTGCACCAGTCATGCTGTGAGACAGTAATGCTAACCACTACACCAGTCGTGCTGTCACACAGTAATGCTAACCACTACACCAGTCGTGCTGTGAGACAGTAATGCTAACCACTACACCAGTCGTGCTGGTGACTGTATAAGTATATATAATGTATGCCTGACATAAACCTGGTGCTACTAGGGTGGAACTGGATACATCAGCCCGAGAGAGTGTCTGTCTGCCCTGGTGACGTAGCTCCATACTGTGTGCGGCCCTATCTCCTCACCTGTGTGTGAATCACGGTCTGTGTGGCTCCTTCAGGCCTTTGTCTCCCCCATCCTGCTCCTTCCCAGTCAGTACATTTATAATCCTGAAAGCCGAGGTGTTGTGATACTACACGCTGGGGAAAAGTGGTACACGCAGAGCGCCAAGGAGCACTGGCACCGCTGCAATTAATCATTGTATTTATTTACTGCCTGTAATTACCGCAGGGGGCCCGGCTACCCACATCAACTGCTCTCAGAAACACCAGGCCAAGCAGCGCGATCATCCGCTCTCCGAACGGAAAGGACCTTTGCTTCCTAAAACACGGCCACAAAGGCACTATAATTATCAGCTTTCATTCCTCACATGCAGCCATGTACAGATATTACTGCAGTGTCAGATATTACACAATACACAGGGAACTGATTGTATTCACTGCTAGCGGGGTTCTTAATAAGTGCCATACATTTCATTGATTATATCATCAGGGTAGCAGCAAATACAGTACAGATGTCTATGTTCATGTGTTATTCTGGCTGAAGACACGATACATAGAGTAGCATTTGCAATTTACTATTTAATAACCATTTGCACATAAAATATATTTATATATGAGGACACTCACTTATAACCCTTTCACAACAAACTTTTAACCAGGGTTATTGCTGGGGGAACCCGGGTCCAGGTTTGGTGTGATAGGGTCAACCCGGGTTATGTTAGCAGGGAATCTGACCCTGGTAGCTACCGGGGTCAAACATACGGCAATGACCCGGGTAGGCTGCTGTGTGAATGGTGCGACCTGGGTTATCCAACCTGGGTCACGCTAAAAAGACCAGAGAGGTGGATCAGTGGCGTCTGGAGATGTCGTCACCTCCAAACACGGGCAGATGAGGCAGACAGCACACGGGTTAAGTCTGAAAAGGGTTTGAAGACAGTTTCAGCAGCTGTGACACAGCTTGAAACAGAGGGCCTGATTCAGACCCGCTCACAAGCGCTATGCGCTCGCAAGCGGTTCGATGGCCGGGCAGTGCGCCGTGCTCGAGCCCCGGAGATAGCGAGAAACCACTTGCTCCGGGTCTCGCAACAAAACGGGGCAGCTGTTGATCGACAGCTCGCACTGTTTTGTAGGCGGGGGGGGTGGCTGGCCAAACGGAGGCGTTCCCGAAGGGACGCCTGCCGTTTGGGGGCGGCCCTACTGACATCACTCGTGATGTCAGTAGTTGAGCTTCCGGCTCTATTAGAGCACTGGGGCTTGTGGGAACGAGACCTACCACAAGGGTCTCGTCGCAAGCCCGATGGTCGCGATCATCACCTGGCCGCTCGCAAAAGCTGTGGGTGGTCACCGACAGCTTAGCAAGCGGCCAGGAGGCCGGATTGAAAAAAAAAAAAAAAAAAACGCCCTTATTCAGAGCGAGCGCCAGTGTTCAATAACCGGACCCGGGATTTTGTAGTGAAAGGGGTACGTTACAAATGAATTCCTTCAAAGTGCAGACAGTGAAGGCAGCCATATTGTGGTAACGTACGTTACGTATGATGGGATGAACTGGCAGCTCCCCCTCCCGTATCACACGGAGATGCCTTTTACAGTAATCAGCAGAGATACGTGTCATCAGCTACACCCAGTTGTTGCCAGCGGCAATCCTAGGAGCTGGCACAATGCGTTACATGTATTATCTGGTGTACATCAATTAGGGAAACTTCCTCATCCTCACACTGTAAAAGCAAAATACTTAGGGCTTGATTCAGAGCCGCTCGCTCACGCTGTGCGGTCGCATGCGGCCCGATGTTCTGTGCGCACACTTCATTCTGCGCGTGCGCGAACTACACACTGCGAACGCAACCCTCACGCTCGCCCAGCAAAGGCAGCCCAGGGTAAAGAGTGACAGGAGAGGCCGTTTGTGGGTCGTAACAGGGGCAGGACACTAATAATGGGGGGTTGGAGATACGAACGCAGGCGTGCCTGAGTGTTTCAACGCCATTTAAGAGGCGTGCATAATTAACAGGCAGCGTCATAGTACACGTCACTTGCCTGTTTTTTACACTGATTTCCTCGCAATGCTTGCGGTAGGGTAAAGCTACCTTAAGCACTGCGTTCACATCCGATGGTGCTCGATGTACCAATGTTTTAATACACTTCCTGGAGATGACGTGGTGCTGGTGGGCGCCTCTGCCTGTGCGTTTGGGCGTACGCATACACAAAGTGGCCGCTCGCTAAGATATGGTGGGCGTGCTTATGCCTTGGCGAGCGATCACTTCCCGTGACGTCACTTTGACAAATTTGCATACGCAGATAGCGACCGGCCCTGAATCGGGCCCTTAGTTCCGGAGCTCTAAAGCCCCGGAGAATCCACATCGCCTTTGAATCTCCTGGTCCCACAAACCATCTCCTTTGTAACACAAGTCTCAGGCTTTACAGCTACTAATTACTACATTAATTAAAACATTTACACCACGCACAGACATGGGAAGAACACGTTTAGTACATAGTGACAGAGCTCCCATACTAACATATTACATATACTGAGCAGTGGAAAGTAATAGCAATAATAATCTAATATTATTCTTGTATGGTGGTAACGCTGTGGCGTCATCTTTTTGAATGTCCCGTTATTCTATTTTATGTGCCGTGCCTTGTACGAAGACTCTGACCCCTGAGAGATTGTTCCGACGCATCCCTCGTCACATACATATATTACCAACTTACTCAGAAACCAGAAGTAGCCACAGAGCCTCTCACCTCAACATCTTCCACTTCCAGGACACTTAGGGCCTGAATCAGACAGTTACACAATGGTGACATTTACGCAGATTAAGCTATTTTTAGCCATTGCACATGTGTGAAAGTCGCACTATTGGTTTGCGATTATGAGCGCACAGAGGATTCTCTCACTTAGGGCCTCATTCAGAGGCGGTCGGAGGATGCAAGCGGTCGCTCAGAAACTGGGCGGCCGCTTGCATCCTGACCGCCCACCTCTGTTGCGGTCATTAGGCTGTGGGTTAACACCCACAGCCCTAACGACCGCTCCGGTGATGGTCGCGATGGTCAGAGACCATCGCGACCATCGGGCTTACGACGAGACCCTAGGGTAGGGTCTCGCTTGTCGTAAGCCCCGGAGAGCTTCTGGCTCTGTCTGAGCCGGAAGCTCTCCACTGACATCACTAGTGATGTCAGTGGGACCTCCCCCAAACGGTAGGCGTTCCCATGGGAACGCCTCCGTTTGGGCTGCCACAGCCCCGGCCCGCATTCCAAACGGGGCGAGCTGTCAATCAACATCGACAGCTCGCCCCCTTTAGCTCGAGACCCGCTACGACCGGCGCTGTCGGTCGTAGCGAGTCTCACGCATGCGCACGCCGGCGCCATCGTGCGCATGCTCTGTGGGGGGCCATCGACCCGGTCCAAGCGCATCGGCGTTAACGACCGGGTCTGAATGAACCCCTTAGTGTCAGGTGGTCAGCGATTGGGGCCTAGGCAAACGCAGACATATCTGACCATTTACCCGCCGTTTCATAACTTAGCCATTGCATTCTCCTTCGCAGCATGAGAGCTCTCAGCGTGTCAGGAGAGGCGCGGTGTATGAGGCAGGTCTGACGTCACTCAGAAGCTGCGCGTCCGCCTGATCTGCGCCGATGTTCCCGATAGTTACACTAATGCGCGTGGTCAGACGGATATGAGCAGGCAGCAGTGGGAGTTCCTATGCTTGGGCAAACTTAGAAAGACAATAGCATATTTCCACTAATGCAAACCGTGAGAGTCCGCTTTAGGTCGACAAGCAATATGCCGACATTCAAAAATGTCGACGTGGGCAACATGTTCATTATTCAAAAATCATTTGGTGATGATCCCGCACCGGACTGAAATATGACGGCATATTAAAGACCAACTTGTAGAAAGGTATAAATATGATCAAATCAAAAATAGATAGAATAGTTGGCGCTGCTCCCTAGGAAAATGTGATTAAAGCCACAAAACTATACAAAATTAGCAGAGAATTTCCTTTCATGGAGCACTCATTGGCCCCGATTCAGAGCCGGACGCTCTGACCAGAGCGCTCGCTCTGAATCAGGGCCCACCTCCATTAAAATGGAGCGTCCTCCAGGACGCTCGTATAGCTGTGGGTCACCACCCACAGCATATACGAGCGTCCAACAAGACCATCGGACTTGCGAGTGAAACCCTGTGGTCGGGTTTCTCAACCGCAAGGCCAGGAGTGATTTTGGCTCTATCAGAGCCAAAATCACTCCCACTGACATCACTAGTGATGTCAGTGGGGCCGGCTTCAGACGGTAGGCGTTCCCATAGGAACGCCTCTGTCTGGCAGGCACGCCCCCGGAACGCCCACCAAAGGGGGCGTGCTGTCAATCAACATCGACAACACGCCCCCTTTGGTGCGAGACCCGGAGCGATGGAAAGTTCTTCGCTCGCCGGGTCTCGCGCATGTGCACGACGGAGCTCCCTCCGTCGTGCGCATGCGCAGTGGGGACCATCGACCCACTTGCGAGCGTACTGCCGCTCGCGAGTGGGTCTGAATGACCCCCATTGTGTGAAGGAAAAGATGATATGGTTAAAATATAACCTTTATTAGTGCTTGTTAAGAAATAGGGGTTTGGATATCCAGACTTGGGTTATAAAAATTGACTAGTCTGCCCCTAAATAAAAACACAAAATATCTTGTAGATCAATGAAAACGATATTATGATCTGAAGAATGATTTGCGGCGAATACATAGAGGGTCGATGGTGAGGGCCTGTGCACGCGCGGCGTGCGCAAGCCCTGGAGCGAGTGACAAATGCACTCGCTCCCGGGCTCGCTACAAAAGGGGCTGCTGTCGATGTTGATCGACAGCTCGCACCGTTTTATAGGCGGAGTGGCCGGACAAACGGAGGAGTTCCTGAAGGAACGCCTGCCGTTTGTAGGCGGCCCTACTGACATCACCAGTGATGTCATTAGGGAACGCCCTGCTCTGTTAGAGTAGGAAGCTACCTGGGGCTTGCGGTAGACGAGACCCTACCGCAAGGGTCTCTTCGCAAGCCCAGATGGTCACGATGGTCTCGACCATCGCGACCATCACCTAGACACTCGCTAAAGCTGTGGGTAGTAACCCACAACTTAGCGAGCGGCCAGGAGGCCGCCTTTCAAAAGAATAGCGTCCGCCCTCATTCAGAGCGAGCGCTCGCTTTTTGCGAGCGGCTCTGAATGAGGTCCTAAGTCTGTTTAAATACGATGATTTAGTATTTCTCCATATGTCAGTCTCTGGAGCACAGAGAATTCTTAATCATAATAAAAGTGTTAATACCAAATAAATCTCAATGTTCCATGCACGTATTGTACATGCACAGGTATAACAGTATATATTGGTAGCAAAAAAAATATACATATGTATTCAATAGCTTAACCATGTGGCACATATATCAATTATTGAAGAATATTTTTAATTGTGCTGTCTTATGTACTGGAGTATCCATACAATGAAAGATAACATATGTAGCAAGAGCACTACAAATATATCGGAAGCATAAAGACAGTGTATCAATGAGGTATCATTTGAGAAAGAGACACATAATATTGTAGATAGCATAAATAAATACATCGCCCATGCATGACGTAGTTTGATAAGTTGTGTGTTTATATAAGAAAGATGAATAGTATGGCACTATGTTACCTCCGTCCCTTCTGCTGTCAGGTGTCTTTACTTGAGAGGACACCGGATGAGAGAGGGACTCCGGTAATGCCGATGGAGAAAAAGTTAAGGTAAGAGTGAGAGGTCCCGTGCAGGGTGTTAGATGGTCTCTGTTATGGGCCGCGGGAGTGTCACTCTTACAGACGGAAGGTACCTGTAACGTACAGACTATAGGAGATCTCCTGGGTGGTAAGAGGTCGTGTCCCTCAGTGTCTGATCGGGGGCTCGTAGTAAGACACGCGTTTCGCCTCAGTAGCTTGTTCACCTACAACCTGACAAGGCGACCGGGTGCCGCTGTTATATGTAAACAGATGACCAATCCCTGGGCGGTATAGTTGATGGACAATTATTCTGACCAATAAAAGACACAGTCTAGGATCCTCCCATTATCAGGTTGTATCAATAAAACTAATGAGAGTCCAGACTAGTAATAACACCGGATCTTTTCATACAATTGTTACATCACATGTAAGTATGGTATAGAAGTAGTATATTCAGGTGTTCATGTTCATTATGTCAACATTTAACATGTTGATATACATTTTTTTGCTCATCGTTAGGGTAAAATCTGTATGTCAACATTTTGGTGCCGACATGTTAAATGAAGACATTTTAACCATATTAACATTTTTCAATGTCGACCTAAAGTTCACGTCAACATTCAGAACCTGTCAACATTCTGAGTGATGACTTTTCATACAACACCCCTTACAAGAACCCCACTTCTGTTAGAAAGTCTCTCTGATATCGGTGGCAGCTCTGCACAGACATCACGGTCTCCCGTTCCCACAGGTTGCGGTCAGATTGAGGCGCAGGGAGCCAGGATCCGCAGATTACAGACCAATAACGCAGATTCCTACTTCCTGCTAATATCAGACAGACAGCACCTGTATCAGTTATTATACTGTGTCTCAGTACCAGGTCAGGAAGCACAGGTGTGCCTAATACAGAATGTATAGATGTCACATAGGTAATAGTGACTCCTTCCATCCCTAAGCACACAGTACATTACATCAGACAGACAGCACCTGTATCAGTTATTATACTGTGTTTCAGTACCAGGACAGGAAGCACAGGTGTGCCTAATACAGAATGTATAGATGACACATAGGTAATAGTGACTCCATCCATCCCTAAGCACACAGTACATTACATCAGACAGACAGCACCTGTATCAGTTATTATACTGTGTCTCAGTACCAGGTCAGGAAGCACAGGTGTGCCTAATACAGAATGTATAGATGTCACACAGGTAATAGTGACTCCTTCCATCCCTAAGCACACAGTACATTACATCAGACAGACAGCACCTGTATCAGTTATTATACTGTGTCTCAGTACCAGGTCAGGAAGCACAGGTGTGCCTAATACAGAATGTATAGATGTCACATAGGTAATAGTGACTCCTTCCATCCCTAAGCACACAGTACATTACATCAGACAGACAGCACCTGTATCAGTTATTATACTGTGTCTCAGTACCAGGTCAGGAAGCACAGGTGTGCCTAATACAGAATGTATAGATTTCACATAGGTAATAGTGACTCCTTCCATCCCTAAGCACACAGTACATTACATCAGACAGACAGCACCTGTATCAGTTATTATACTGTGTCTCAGTACCAGGTCAGGAAGCACAGGTGTGCCTAATACAGAATGTATAGATGTCACATAGGTAATAGTGACTCCTTCCATCCCTAAGCACACAGTACATTACATCAGACAGACAGCACCTGTATCAGTTATTATACTGTGTCTCAGTACCAGGACAGGAAGCACAGGTGTGCCTAATACAGAATGTATAGATGTCACATAGGTAATAGTGACTCCTTCCATCCCTAAGCACACAGTACATTACATCAGACAGACAGCACCTGTATCAGTTATTATACTGTGTCTCAGTACCAGGTCAGGAAGCACAGGTGTGCCTAATACAGAATGTATAGATGTCACATAGGTAATAGTGACTCCTTCCATCCCTAAGCACACAGTACATTACATCAGACAGACAGCACCTGTATCAGTTATTATACTGTGTCTCAGTACCAGGACAGGAAGCACAGGTGTGCCTAATACAGAATGTATAGATGTCACATAGGTGATAGTGGCTCCTTCCATCCCTAAGCACACAGTACATTACATCAGACAGACAGCACCTGTATCAGTTATTATACTGTGTCTCAGTACCAGGTCAGGAAGCACAGGTGTGCCTAATACAGAATGTATAGATGTCACATAGGTAATAGTGACTCCTTCCATCCCTAAGCACACAGTACATTACATCAGACAGACAGCACCTGTATCAGTTATTATACTGTGTCTCAGTACCAGGTCAGGAAGCACAGGTGTGCCTAATACAGAATGTATAGATGTCACATAGGTAATAGTGACTCCTTCCATCCCTAAGCACACAGTACATTACATCAGACAGACAGCACCTGTATCAGTTATTATACTGTGTCTCAGTACCAGGTCAGGAAGCACAGGTGTGCCTAATACAGAATGTATAGATGTCACATAGGTAATAGTGGCTCCTTCCATCCCTAAGCACACAGTACATTACATCAGACAGACAGCACCTGTATCAGTTATTATACTGTGTCTCAGTACCAGGACAGGAAGCACAGGTGTGCCTAATACAGAATGTATAGATGTCACATAGGTAATAGTGGCTCCTTCCATCCCTAAGCACACAGTACATTACATCAGACAGACAGCACCTGTATCAGTTATTATACTGTGTCTCAGTACCAGGTCAGGAAGCACAGGTGTGCCTAATACAGAATGTATAGATGACACATAGGTAATAGTGACTCCTTCCATCCCTAAGCACACAGTACATTACATCAGACAGACAGCACCTGTATCAGTTATTATACTGTGTCTCAGTACCAGGTCAGGAAGCACAGGTGTGCCTAATACAGAATGTATAGATGTCACATAGGTAATAGTGGCTCCTTCCATCCCTAAGCACACAGTACATTACATCAGACAGACAGCACCTGTATCAGTTATTATACTGTGTCTCAGTACCAGGTCAGGAAGCACAGGTGTGCCTAATACAGAATGTATAGATGTCACATAGGTAATAGTGACTCCTTCCATCCCTAAGCACACAGTACATTACATCAGACAGACAGCACCTGTATCAGTTATTATACTGTGTCTCAGTACCAGGTCAGGAAGCACAGGTGTGCCTAATACAGAATGTATAGATGTCACATAGGTAATAGTGACTCCTTCCATCCCTAAGCACACAGTACATTACATCAGACAGACAGCACCTGTATCAGTTATTATACTGTGTCTCAGTACCAGGTCAGGAAGCACAGGTGTGCCTAATACAGAATGTATAGATGTCACATAGGTAATAGTGACTCCTTCCATCCCTAAGCACACAGTACATTACATCAGACAGACAGCACCTGTATCAGTTATTATACTGTGTCTCAGTACCAGGTCAGGAAGCACAGGTGTGCCTAATACAGAATGTATAGATGTCACATAGGTAATAGTGGCTCCTTCCATCCCTAAGCACACAGTACATTACATCAGACAGACAGCACCTGTATCAGTTATTATACTGTGTCTCAGTACCAGGTCAGGAAGCACAGGTGTGCCTAATACAGAATGTATAGATGTCACATAGGTAATAGTGGCTCCTTCCATCCCTAAGCACACAGTACATTACATCAGACAGACAGCACCTGTATCAGTTATTATACTGTGTCTCAGTACCAGGACAGGAAGCACAGGTGTGCCTAATACAGAATGTATAGATGTCACATAGGTAATAGTGACTCCTTCCATCCCTAAGCACACAGTACATTACATCAGACAGACAGCACCTGTATCAGTTATTATACTGTGTCTCAGTACCAGGTCAGGAAGCACAGGTGTGCCTAATACAGAATGTATAGATGTCACATAGGTAATAGTGACTCCTTCCATCCCTAAGCACACAGTACATTACATCAGACAGACAGCACCTGTATCAGTTATTATACTGTGTCTCAGTACCAGGTCAGGAAGCACAGGTGTGCCTAATACAGAATGTATAGATGTCACATAGGTAATAGTGACTCCTTCCATCCCTAAGCACACAGTACATTACATCAGACAGACAGCACCTGTATCAGTTATTATACTGTGTCTCAGTACCAGGACAGGAAGCACAGGTGTGCCTAATACAGAATGTATAGATGTCACATAGGTAATAGTGACTCCTTCCATCCCTAAGCACACAGTACATTACATCAGACAGACAGCACCTGTATCAGTTATTATACTGTGTCTCAGTACCAGGTCAGGAAGCACAGGTGTGCCTAATACAGAATGTATAGATGTCACATAGGTAATAGTGGCTCCTTCCATCCCTAAGCACACAGTACATTACATCAGACAGACAGCACCTGTATCAGTTATTATACTGTGTCTCAGTACCAGGTCAGGAAGCACAGGTGTGCCTAATACAGAATGTATAGATGTCACATAGGTAATAGTGACTCCTTCCATCCCTAAGCACACAGTACATTACATCAGACAGACAGCACCTGTATCAGTTATTATACTGTGTCTCAGTACCAGGTCAGGAAGCACAGGTGTGCCTAATACAGAATGTATAGATGTCACACAGGTAATAGTGGCTCCTTCCATCCCTAAGCACACAGTACATTACATCAGACAGACAGCACCTGTATCAGTTATTATACTGTGTCTCAGTACCAGGTCAGGAAGCACAGGTGTGCCTAATACAGAATGTATAGATGTCACATAGGTAATAGTGGCTCCTTCCATCCCTAAGCACACAGTACATTACATCAGACAGACAGCACCTGTATCAGTTATTATACTGTGTCTCAGTACCAGGACAGGAAGCACAGGTGTGCCTAATACAGAATGTATAGATGTCACATAGGTAATAGTGACTCCTTCCATCCCTAAGCACACAGTACATTACATCAGGGCAGGCACAGCCTTATATGCAGGGAGAGGCGTGAGGCTTAGAAGGTGATGGGTAATAATGATGCACTGAGTACTGACATGTTACATGTACAGACATATGGAAGATCCTAGCATGTACTGAGAGGAGACTGACAAGGAGATGGAATATTAGTCAGTCAGCACAGACACTGCACATTCCCAGCACTGTACCACTCCATGGGGACCTCCATATCGCCTATGCATAGAATGGGGATCTTCTACTATACAGGCTGCAATCTAAACTAATATTATGGACAGCTCACACCTATATTATTTATACGTTTTATTACTTTCTAGCTCTTTATCCTAGACAGTAATACCAGGATGAGGCTGAGCGCGGGGAAGAGTCTGGGAGAAGCATTTATTTTGGCAGGAACTGTGGGGATCTCTGTGACACTTCTCTGTACTGAGCTTATATCCATATAAGGCTGGTGCCGGAGGTGGGCTCACACCCCGATGATGTGGTCTGTGTACAGTACACTTCACAGAGCGGAGACAAAGCTGTAACATCAAAGTAACAATCTGGGGGGTGAGAGGGATGACAGGGCTGGGGGACGCAGGTGTAATAGCCAGGGAATAGGAGAGAGCTGTATGGCAGCCCCCGCTGCTCCGGTACACCCCCAGAGGTGTAACCCCCCCACATTATCACCTACCCGGGGCCCCTCTGCTACCAGGCTCAGTGCAGGGAGGCAGCAGAAGACTGGGGCCACACTCAGTATATGTGAATCACGGCTGAATGGGAGCCCTATTCAATAGCTGCTTTTGTATGAGGGTCCTGGGGTCTGGGTGGAGGACCCCTCTGTACAAGGGCATGGGGTGCCCCCCAAATTGCAGTCAGACCCTAGAAGTTAATCTATCACTGCCCGCTGCAAATCTGCCATAAACATATATTTATTAATGAATTGTGGCACGTCAATTTATAGACAGATCATAGAGACAACCTGACAGCCACCTGGTGGTTCCCCCATCTGCTGCATGTGACGGGGCCACAGGGGATGTTCTCTGCCGCACGGTGGCGGACCCCATATGCGAGAGACTGTGTGCGCCCCTTTCTGATTTCGGCAGGGTAGTAGTACCTCAAATATGGTTGAAATTAGCTGAGCTCGTCTGTCTGTAACGTCAGCTCTATGTGGTCTTATTATTAAAAGGATGAACAAAGTCTCTCACTGGGAACATGGATCAGAAATAGCTGTATATTCATATGTGTAATTTAAGCAGAATATAGGCACATACAGAAAGCAGGATGAAGGCAGATCTAGTAACGTGGGGTAGTAATATAGCAAATAACAGAGGAAGCACAGGAGAAGAGATAGAAGGAAAACAGAGAGAGAGAGAGAGAGAGAGAGAGAGAGAGAGAGAGAACGCGGAGGGGAGGGAGAGAGACCAGGAGAGCAGCCAGAAAGGGGTCAGTTAATTCAACTGGAAATATTATTGCAAAGAGAGATTTATTGCCAGCAGACCACATTAGCACTGGCACAGTGGGGCACTAGGTTTGCGCCCCGACTGAGCTAGCAGATAAATTAAAGACATCTGGAGGAGCAGAATGGAAAGGGGAGATTATTAATACTGAAATTTAGAAGCCAAGGTCTGAGCCACGAATCCATCACTGCGAGCAGTTACTGTTCAATAAATTAGGCTAGATAAGGATTGAAGGATGGTGCATTAAAGGCGGCATTTATTTCCAGGCTGGCAGAAGCAGACCCTTCCCTGGGCTTTTAACCCTTACACCAGGACACGTTCACACGGATCCCACTCGGGTTGCCATTAAGGGACTGTGAGCGACCGGCTGCTACACTGTACTTCAGCAAATCATTGTAAATTCATGGCTGGTGAAGTCACCATGCGAATTAGAAAAAGGCGCGTTTGTCGTGCGTCTGGTTTACCCACAAACTGGGCACATAACAACGCATAGATAATACCACTCGTGTATACAGTATGTGTTAAGAAAAATAAATTGCAAATACTATTCTGTACATAACATTAGAGCAGTCACAGCCTCAGGTCCCTCCTTGGAAAGGGAAGTTAATTAGGAAAATAAAATGGAAAGCCCCTGTCAGTAAATGGCATTCTGTATTTGTCATGTCCATAGCTCTGCTCCTTTACAGTGTATCTAAAGAAATGTTTCTTCACAACTGTAACTTAATGTTTATTCAGAACACTCGGCTTTATGCACCCAGCAACCTATATGACAAACAGAAGCCCAGGCTTCTATTTCTCGGATGGACAGACAGACTCCCGGAGCTGGATGTATCTAACGCTTCATGCAGCATAAGGATCCTTCTTTGGGCTGGAGGACAGACTGCCTATGTCCAGCCATCCATAATGGGAAAAGCTATTACCAAGTGATTTTGAGTTTACTGAAGAACATGCTGCCTCTTCAGATATGGTTTAGATACACCCAGTCTGAGGACCTCATTCAGAGCCGGTCGCACGGAGCGTGCGGTTGGTCTGAATGAGGGGAGGACGTCTTGAATTTTCAAGACGTCCTCCTTTGCGGTGGTAAGGCTGTGAGTTAACACCCACAGCCTCACGACCGCCTAAGGTGATGGTCAAGACCATCGCGACCATCGGGGCTTACGATGAGACCCTAGGGTAGGGTCTCCCTTGTCGTAAGCCCCGGAGAGCTTTCGGCTCTGTCTGAGCCGGAAGCTCTCCACTGACATCACTAGTGATGTCAGTGGGGCCTCCCCCAAACGGTAGGCGTACCCATGGGAACGCCTCCGTTTGGGCTGCCACCCCCCCGGCCCGCCTTCCAAACGGGGCGAGCTGTCAATCAACATCAACAGCTCGCCCCCTTTGGATCGAGACCCGCTACGACCGGTGCTGTCGGTCGTAGCGGGTCTCACGCATGCGCACGCCAGCGCCGTCGTGCGCATGCTCTGTGGGGGCCATCGACCCGGTCCGAGCGCATCGGCGCTAACGACCGGGTCTGAATGACCCCCTGAGAGTGTATCTAACCAGCAACAAGAGATAGACAGCCAGAACTTCTATTTACTAAATGGAAACTTTGGGTCTATTCCACCTAGTTTGGTGAATTAAAAAGAATGAAGCCAAGAAAGATGAATCTATCTTTTTAAGTAAGAGATAATGATCGATATAGGTCATAAAGATGGATGATCTGGGCTTCCTTTTCCAAAATGTGGTCCCCAAAAGCTGCTGCATCGGCCATGAAAATAAAGTCGCTCGCACAGCGTTGTGCGGTTGGGCTCAGTGACCAGGCCCTTTCCATCCATGTGGTGACACGACGACTGTAGAAACCGATCCACCATGATGCAGAGAGGGTCTTGGGCTGACCATGGAGGGCTGAGGGTACATTTACGACTTCTCTGCATTGTTGGGCATAATATGCAAAACGTCAACGCTATTTAGCGTTATATAGTATCGCCATTTACATTTCCAGCCTAAACTCGCCGAGACGCGCCAGCTTTAGGAAGCCGCCTGTTAGTAAATGTATCCCTGCTGGCATAGGGCACCTAACGATACAATGATAGTGAGGCACTGGTGGTTGCAGGTCTCCAATACACCTGCTAGGACACATGACGGGGGAGATACATTTTGGGGCAAAGAACATGGAGGTAAGGAGAGAAGGAACCCTAATACCAGGACACTTGTTGATACTCTCCTTCAGGTCTGAGCCATCCAGTCTGAGAAACAATGAATGAAACACTTGTCAGAACAGAATGGCTGAATTTAATGGTCAATTAGAAACACTTGACCCAGCTATTTTAGTCACAAAGCTGCCGACATTCGAACCCCGGGCCTCACAAAGTCATCCTGTAACTACAGCACTCTCTCTAGATGATTAGGAGAGGAGTTCAGTCGGGCAGGAAGAGCTCTGCCAATTGGCATCATTACACCAGGCAATTATAGTATTATTTGTGACTCGGCCACACCCATCTAGCCAGCTGGGCTGGTTAACCCTTTGTCCCAGGGAAGGTGTATTGTAAATTGCCAGCAGCATATGGGTGCATGGAAGTCAGCACTGCACGTCTGTCCCTAGTGAGTGCGGCGAGAGCAGATTAATGATTTACTAATAAACAACAGCAACCACTTCAGTCATTTACCCACCACGGACGGGTCACAGGAACATGCAGCGTGCTTATAAAGAACCGACGTGGAGCAGCTACTGCCCCTAATCCTGCGAATCACGCTCAGTATTTAATCTACGCAGATTTCCAGCGCATTCAGTGAATACGGCCACTTTGTGAGCAGCGCGATATTCATGGAATACCGTAACACAAGTGTGGTGAGGTCACTGGTGAAGGCAGTGTTCTCCCCATAAAACGTTGCCAGCCATTTGGCATTAAGAAGTATCCGGGTGGGGGCAGTGTAATGTGGCTGCACGCAGATATAAACCCTTAACCCTCCCAGGGGGGCTGCCTAACCCTAACCTCCCACCGGGTATGCCTGACGCTAACCCCCCCCTTCCCCTAGCCTAACACTAACCCTCCCGGGGGGTGCCTAACCCCAAGTCCCCCCGGGAGTCCCTAAACCTAACCCTCCACCCCACAAGAAACAGTTCCCAACGCCCGGCTTACCTAGGTTCGGTATTCCGGGCGTCGGGATTTCGGCGTGGGGCTGATAGGCGTCAGTATTTAGCCGCCTATCATTAGTCCCATGCCGGGCTTTCATGGTTGGGATTTCAGCATTTCCTGACTACATCCCATCCATACAACCCCCCAAATTACCCGACCCCCTACGTTAAACATATTTTCAAACACTTAATTTTTTCACCCCAAAACTGACATCTCAATATTGGCCAAATTAGACTTACTAAACAATAATTTTTGCCTAAATTTGTCATTGGGGGGGTGTCTAAGGGGTTCTGAACCACGTCCCCACATTTTTAAGCAGAAATAGGGATTTTGCACAACTTTTCGCCTGCTCTGAGATGGTGGAAACAGTTGGCCGTTTTTTGTCTATGGAGAATTCACACGTGCGAAAATAGGATAGGATAGGAATAGGATTGCACGATACGCTAAGTTCGCAGAAAACTTCCACAATAGGATTGCACGATACGCAAAGTTCGCAGAAAACTTCCACAATAGGATTGCACGATACGCAAAGTTCGCAGAAAACTTCCACAATAGGATTGCACAATACGTACGCAAAGTTCGCACCTGCAAAAACTTTTCGCCAAATCGCGGATTTTCACAGCTAACTGAATCAGGCCCTTAGTAGCTGGATACAAATATAATGGTATCCAGCAATGCACACTGACACACAGCGCACGTCTGCACCCTCCGGTCATCCTCCCTGCAATGTTCCGTGCCCTGTCTCCTAAAGATGGGGGAGAGAACTAGCTTACTGTATCTGTCAGAGTAACGTAAGCGCAACGCCACCCTGATTTTGGCTGTCATACCCCTGGAGCAGGACAATGGCGGACGGAAAAAAACAAGCCAGGTGAAATTGATTCTGGTTAGAACACTGGAAGCGCCATAAATATTAGATGCACCGACAAAATGGCTGCCACAACTACGCGCAGGCAGCGGCTGTCTGAAGTGGGCCCGTCCACTACTTTGTTCTTTAAACAACCCTCACTACTATGTCTACAGTGAGGCCTGAACTTATGTCATAGAGGAACGCAAAGCGCAGCTTACCGGGCCTACAGAAGAGCAAACCTCACAGGAGCGTGACGGACACACCTGGGAAGGACATGAGGATTGGGGTACAATATAGGTAAGGGAGCCCAGGTGAGCAAACGGCTGTACTATGCTTTCCAAGCAGTCGCCCTACTCCCCTGTGTCTGCTCACCTCTCTTTCCTCAGCACCAAGTGCCTCATTACTCCTCGTCTATACGCCACACACCAGCCTGCGCTATGTCAGGTGGATAATAACCACTGCGTCTCACCACCGCAAAACCCCAATCCCACTCTCTACGTTTCCTAATTAAGAACCTGCTCAGACAGCTCTGCCTGTGATCACCAGGCCCATCGGGGAGGGAAATTTAGCTAAATCCAGAGGAAATTAACTGTGAGAAGACAAATCTAAGCAATCTATACAGCATCCTCAGTATTCAGTCTCTTCTAACAGAGGAGCGTATATAGGCAGATCTACCTGTCAGGACGACATAGGGACATGGGGCAATAATGAAAGTAAATGCAAAACCAATTCCTAGGACATGATACATGTGATTTATTTACATACAATCAGCATACTGAATTGGTAATACACACAGTGATACAGCAAGACTGGGTAATACCAGGCAGAGAGGTCAGGGAGGAGAAGTATCCATCAAGTATCTCGTGCGCTCCCTCCTCCCGGAAGAGAGGGTCACATCTCAGAATCATACTTATTGCAGTCTCCCCGATGTGCGGAGCCCAGCAGATGCCAGGAGTGTGAGCTGATGTTATGTCGCTGTCCCTGGCGTATCGGTTATGCACATAGGACCTTTGTTAGTGATGTATGTAAGTGCAATGTATGCGTCACACCTCTGCCTTCTCTAAAAGTTACATTTATTGCACTGCAACATAATTTGCACCTTGTGAGGTGAGCCAGGGACACAGCAATGTAACCACGCGCCTATTTTGGGTTAGGCATCTTCAGCGTCCATAAGTATTTTTTAACATTTACTTATATAGCACCAGGATATCCCTTTGCTTTTTACAATTGGGGACAGAACAGTGATCAGATGAGACTGGGTAATAACACATCAGGAGGAGCAGGTGAGAGGGCCCTGCTCGCAGGCTTACACTCTATAGGGATCTGGGAATGTGATACATAAGGATATGGGCTACATACTGGTTATGTGGGTGGTTCTGGAATATAAGAAGTTGTCACTTTGGGTTGAATGCAGGTTAATGACATAAAAAACGCCCAGCGTGTACAGGGCACTGCGTAAGATGTAGCTATATACACGGACCTGACAGGCTTGGACCGTATGTCAGACTAGGACTTGTGTACATTGTACTTGCATCTATAGAGGAGATACAATGTCCGACAACCGTGTCACAGACCAATTACTATATCGCGGCGCTGACACAAAGCAACATGGTGTGGGGGGGGGTTACCTGGGCGGATGAGACAAGGCCCATGTCGGAGATACTTGGGAGCTGATGAGCGGGGCCATCCTCCCTGGCCGGTGTAAAGCTTTGCTATAACATATAATGTCCATGAATCTGTATAACATTGCATAGAGGCTGTATAATAATAAATCACAAGGTTATATATGGAATGTGAGTAGCTGCTCCAAGCTGCTGTACATGAGTGGGTGTGACTGGGGGGGGGGGAGAATAGGGATAAATACATCTCATATATACTGTACTCTTGTATATAGACACACACACACACGACAATGGTAATGATACACCCTAATTGTCTGTATATGGTACAGTCCTTTCTGTATTTCTTCATTGCGTTACATTGTAGGGGGCTGCTGTGTGTTCTTCTTGGAGACCATGGTTGACAAAGTCTAAGTGTACTACAAGGGGGAGCGCCCTCTAACGTACTTACCTTAAGCTGGGTACACACTTTGACGATGCATCGGTCAGATGACCAATCTGCCGTCAGAGCAGCCGATTGGTACGCTGTACACACTTACCATTCGGCTGCTCGATGTGCCTGGGCTGACATCACAACTAGGCGGGCATTTACATTTGTCCGCCCAGTTGTGATGTCAGTGTCGGCGGTCCCTGAAGCAAATGTATGGGCGGTCGGCGGGTCGCCCGTACACCCACCCAGATGCACCGATATATATCTGAAAAAGTCATGGGTTGTGCTGCAGGGCCGACATGATAGGTTTGTGAACGATGTAGTTCATAAACATATTGGGTGTACGCACCCGTCGAGCAGTTGCGGTATATGGCTCGTCGATAGAACGAATGAGCGATTTATCATCAAGTGTGTCCAGCCTTAGTAATAAACATAAATAAATAGCAATATGCGTAGTGTTACAATATAGCTCATCGGCAAATAATCACATGAAGCTACACCCAAAACCGTGATCCAAAGAGTCTACTTTTCTCTCTGTTCCTAGATTTGTGTCACGATGGGGTTTATCTCCATAAAACATTGCTTTGTTTCTTATACCATGAATTCACCCATTTGAGCAGAACAAACATGTGGAGAATAATAGCTCCCATAACATAGTATATTCAAAATATAATAAGACACATAAAAAAATAGTAAAATGCCCGTACATATAATAAAACAAAAGCAAGTTTATCTGTTAGTTCCATAACAAATGGCGGAACATCAGAGATTGGAGAGAGTTCAAATCACCTTGGATTCCTCAACGCGTTTCGTCTCTTACGGTTTAAATTAACTGGACCTCATTGGTCCAGCTAATTAGCATATCATCAAAGGGGGCACTCGGGAGACTTGGGGCATATTTACTAAAGACGGTTTTTAAAAGTGGAGATGTTGCCCATAGCAACCAATCAGATTCTACTTATTTATCTTGCACTTTCTAGAAGATAATAGCTAGAATCTGATTGGTTGCTATGGGCAACATCTCCACTGCTAAAAACTATCACTTTAGTAAATATACCACTTGGAATGTGAAGACGGGTAATGTGAGTTAGTGTGTGTGTGTGTGTGTGTGTGTGTGTGTGTGTGTGTGTGGTATTAGTCTTAACTGTATTAATTATCGTTTTAGATACATTGCCAGTCTTCACCCTGATACACCCACAAATGAACAGAGCGCAGGACGCAGTGATGTAACACTCATTTGTGTTTGCACTCACGCAGTGACATTTCTCCTTACATTCGGGAACTGGGTAACACATTCCAGTCATGATCCCTCTCCTCCACCCCTGACACTTTCCTATACCATATTTATATGTGCTGTAAACACATGAAGGCAGCAGGGATGTGACTTACTGGGAATACAGTGTACAGCGCACTGATTGGTAATCAGGTGTTAATTGCGTCCCTTGTCCATTTAACCCCTGCAGCAGCAAGGACAGCCAGAAAGGAGGAGGAGAGTGTTTGTGGCTACTTCTGCCAAACAAGTGGTAAAGTAATTATCCTCCCATCATGAGGCTGAGTGAGGAGGAATCTGGCAGCAGCGTACACACATTGCCTGGGAAATTACAGGCAGCTCACACTGCACAGGCTCTTGTGAGGTTGCATTTAGCTGCATGAGTGTGGAAAAGATCCGGTAATTGCCCCCCCCCCCCCCTCCCATTCCCAGGGACCGTGCTAAGGTCAGGGTGAGAGTGTAATAAGTGCTATGTGCCTTCAGATGGGGCTTCCGCCTTCCCTTCTCCAAACACCAATATGCCAATTAAAATAAATTTGGCAGTGTTTTCAGTTCTTAATTAAAAGGCTCATGACCATCCAGGAAGCTGAGCAGGGAGGCTGGGATGGAGAGAGAGAGAGAGAGAGAGAGAGAGAGAGAGAGAGAGAGAGAGAGAATAGAGACACAGAGATAAAGGAGGTGGAGAGCCACACAACATATAGATTGTAATATATAGTCCAGGAGACATCAACGACAATGGTACCTAGAGCAGGAAAGGAGATATAGTATAGAAATATAAGGAAAGTACTGTAGGTGAGGAGATGTCACAGTATAAAGAGAGAACTAATGATGTGTGTGTGCAAGAGGGTGTAAGTCTGCAAGAGGGTGTAAGTGTGCAAGATGGAGAATATGTACATAGGGGAGATGTAAATTGCAAAACAAAGGGGAAAGAGGGAGAGGATGTGAGTGTGCACAAGATGGAGAGTATATGTAAGAGGAGAGGATGTGAGTGTGCACAAGAGGGAGAGTATATGTAAGTGGAGAGGATGTGAGTGTGCACAGGAAGGAGAGTATATGTAAGAGGAGAGGATGTGAGTGTGCACAGGAGGGAGAGTATATGTAAGTGGAGAGGATGTGAGTGTGCACAGGAGGGAGAGTATATGTAAGAGAGGATGTGAGTGTGCACAGGAGGGAGAGTATATGTAAGAGGAGAGGATGTGAGTGTGCACAGGAGGGACAGTATATGTAAGAAGAGAGGATGTGAGTGTGCACAAGAGGGAGAGTATATGTAAGTGGAGAGGATGTGAGTGTGCACAGAAGGGAGAGTATATGTTAGTGGAGAGGATGTGTGTGCACAAGAGGGAGAGTATATGTAAGACGTGAGGATGTGTGTGCACAAGAGGGAGAGTATATGTAAGAAGAGAGGATGTGAGTGTGCACAAGAGGGAGAGTATATGTAAGAGGAGAGGATGTGAGTGTGCACAAGAGGGAGAGTATATGTAAGTGGAGAGGATGTGAGTGTGCACAGGAGGGAGAGTATATGTAAGAGGAGAGGATGTGAGTGTGCACAGGAGGGAGAGTATATGTAATAAGAGAGGATGTGAGTGTGCACAAGAGGGAGAGTATATGTAAGTGAAGAGGATGTGAGTGTGCACAGGAGGGAAAGTATATGTAAGAGGAGAGAATGTGAGTGTGCACAGGAGGGAGAGTATATGTAAGTGGAGAGGATGTGAGTGTGCACAAGAGGGAGAGTATATGTAAGAGGAGAGGATGTGAGTGTGCACAGGAGGGAGAGTATATGTAAGAGGAGAGGATGTGAGTGTGCACAGGAGGGAGAGTATATGTAAGAGGAGAGGATGTGAGTGTGCACAGGAGGGAGAGTATATGTCAGTGGAGAGGATGTGAGTGTGCACAAGAGGGAGAGTATATGTAAGTGGCGAGGATGTGAGTGTGCACAAGAGGGAGAGTATATGTAAGTGGGGAGGATGTGAGTGTGCACAGGAGGGAGAGTATATGTAAGTGGGGAGGATGTGAGTGTGCACAAGAGGGAGAGTATATGTAAGAGGAGAGGATGTGAGTGTGCACAAGAGGGAGAGTACATGTAAGAGGAGAGGATGTGAGTGTGCACAGGAGGGAGAGTATATGTAAGAGGAGAGGATGTGAGTGTGCACAGGAGGGAGAGTATATGTAAGTGGAGAGGATGTGAGTGTGCACAGGAGGGAGAGTATATGTAAGAGGAGAGGATGTGAGTGTGCACAGGAGGGAGAGTAATATGTAAGTGGAGAGCATGTGAGTGTGCACAGGAGGGAGAGTATATGTAAGCGGAGAGGATGCGAGTGTGCAAGCAGAGGATGTGTGGGGGCTCTGAATGAACAGATTAGCTACTTATGTATTGGTGGAGAGAATGCCCCAAGTAGGGTAACACTTTTTCACATCATTATTAATATTTATATTGGCCAGCATATTCTGCAGCAATGTATCATTGTGAACCTTTTAATGTTATGCAAAATGTCATCATTTTAAACTTGTAATTCATGTCATTAGAGAACACGCAGGACCGTGAGGAGGGTGGTGCGGTGGGACAGGGCAGGATGTCTTGGAGGCGGAACCGTCCATACTTACCCGCAGGCAAACCCCGCTCCTTCTTTCCTGCTCCCACACTACGTGAGGTGAGACGTCATGTGCCTGCCACAATGCCGTGAGATCTGTAGTGTCATTAGACCCCTAGTTACCCGGAGAAGTGACGACCTCCCACCCAGCCCCTGGGGGGCACAGGGTTATGTCAACATGGGCGCCGCTCAGGGAGTGGGTGTGGCACAGGCGCTCTGTTATGGGGCTGAGTGTAAGTCATATCTAGGGGCCTATTTATTATTAAATATCTGTGGCATATCCCAGAAAACACACAAATATTAAGTATCACCCCATTTACGACAGCAGCTGCTACCCCCTAGGTTTCTATGCGTAGCTATCAGATTTACCAAGCTCGGGAATCTGAGGATGGCGTAAGCCGACGTAACCTATGAGCTCCACCTAACAAACTGTACTGGGTGATGGTTCCTCCGGGACCCTCCCTGGCAATGGGCATGCGCAGGAGCCCCGTTAGAGGAGTGATGAGACGGCTGATACATTGCAGGGACGGGTTCCTTTTGGACCCCTTGTCCTTCCACGTGTTATTTGATACATTTGGGTGCTATTATCACATAGTGCCTAAAATCGCATTGCACTAATAGCCCCTTAACGTTTTTACTCTGAAGCTGGTCAACTTTAATATGTTATCTGTACACAGATCTCATCATTCACAGAATTACGCAACAGCGACACCTGCTTACATAATACAAATAAAGTACTGAGGAGGAAAAGCCTGGCATCACTAATTTTAGGAATAGCCTTTAGATCAGGGCTGGGGAACCTTTTTTCTGCCGAGGGTCATTTTGATATATATATATAACATTATTCGCGCATCTGGTGTAGGCCACACCCCCTCCATGTGAAGTAACACGGGGGTGGGGTCAGCAATGCACAGAGCATCCTGAAGATGCTCCGGGGAGCTGTAAGGGAAGAGGTACAACGCTCCAGGCAGCATTGCTGCATAGATTCTGGCTGCAAGGTGACATTCTAGGCATCCTGATAGCCAGATGAGGCTAGCAGAAAACGCCTGCCGTTTGGGGGCGGCCCCACTGACATCAATCGTGATGTCAGTGGTGCGCTCCCGGCTCTATTACAGCCGAAAGCTCACTGGGGCTTGCGGCAGACGAGACCCTACCACAAGGGTCTCGTCGCAAGCCCCGATGGTCTTGACCACCGCGACCATCAACCTGGCCGCACGCTAAAGCTGTGGGTGGTCACCGACAGCTTAGCGAGCGGCCAGGAGGCCGGATCATTATAGAGAAGCGGCCGCCCTCATTCAGAGCGAGCGCTCGCATTTTGCGAGCGGCTCTGAATGAGGTCCAAGGCCTGGGGATAATATTATACAACATTTTTTAATAATTTTGCGCGTTAAACAAAGTTTGCGTACGTTGAAACATCAGAAAGCAAAAAAGGTGCCACTACCTCAGTCACGCTCCAAAAAATTCTGTATTTCAGAATATTTTTGGATAAGGGAGACTCAGTCTGTATCGGGAAAGGCTCGTCTTCCTCTACGTAAGAACATACACAGTGTCCTGGGTCCTGGGTGTCATGTGGCTGTAGATGTGTTAGGCGTGACCAGCACAAGCTGTAGTGAAATGGCCGGGGGGATGAGAGATCACTAGAGAATTGGGGAACATAAAAGAGCCTATTTATCTGGAGATGAAGAGGAGGCTAATTCAGCTGACACACACCACCCAGGCTCGGCCGGCCCCAGCTGCTACCAGAGCCATCTCCTCCGGCTAAACTGATAGAATCAAAGTTCATTTTATTACCTCGGGGCTGCACAAACGCTAAATCCACGGCAACAAATGAGAAGCCACCCGCCCCTGCTTCGCTCTGACAAGAAATAAAACGCTGGGAGCAGCCGGCTCAATTAACCCTTAGCACTTGCTTGGGTTTACCGCCGTTCACAACAGGGGAGGGGGCTGTCAGTAGAAGGTGGGGGGGGGTTCCTACGGAGAGAGCAGGCAACAGATGATTTGCTCTGCTAACCCCATGATTGTGCAGAACGTCATACAGTAAGGGGTTAACTGTCTGCGCCTCGGGCTTGTTTAGCAATTCCAGAATTCCCGTGCGAAATCATTTCCAAGAGCCTCTGTAGAGACAAGTCCCAGAGGTAAAGAGGTAGCGAGTGTGTTCCTCCCTGATTCGGGAACAAGGAGAGAAAGGCTGTAAAGTGGACCTTGTTAGAGATTAGCGGGGCCTCCATTAAGACCCCATTGTAAGCGTCCTGTTATCGCATCGGGCCTCCACGCTGCGCCGGAGCTGATAACACCGCCATTATTCTCACACGCCACTTGGAGAACATCAATGTCTAGTATCAATACCATGCTGACTGCCATTGTACAGGCTCATTCATTAGCCAGCGCTGATTAAAGACGGCGCCGGTTATTATTTCACCGCAGACCCATCCCTCTGTTCTGAGCCGGGCGCGGAAACGGGCAATCTACAGTCAGGAAATACAGTTTATGTTCATGTAGGACGTAAGCAGCCTCAGAAACATTACAACCTACTTTTATTCATTATTTAGGACCGTTTATTTACATAGCGCGTCGCTCATACCAAAGTGTTAATGTAACAAGGCATTGTGCTTGTGGCTGGGTGTACCAGACTTAGTAACCCTTAATTACGTGTGTCGCTCAAGAGGGGAATTATCATCATCAACCATTATTTATAAAGAGCCAACGTATCCGGCAGCACTGTGCAGTACGAAGTCGGACTGACGCAGAATGCGAAGGCGCCCTTGCACACTGGAGCTAGCAATCTAAATATATATATATATAATGTGATTATTCAGTTGCTGCTTTCAGCGGGTGACAAAACCCCATAAGAGTGTCATTGGCGTGGTAAATCCGGTTATGGAGTACTCATGCCTGGTTGGGTGACGTTTGCCAAAGATTGGCTTATACCGTGTCATTGGCAGAACACTATAACATGTGAAAAAAAAAGAACCTTAAACCCCCTGTTGTAGCAATCCCCAGAGGCTGTAATGACTGCGTCTCTGGGATGTCCCAGAATCGTGCAGGAGAGCTACACTGAGCCTGGAACTTGGCCCCGAATGACAAATAATAGGCCTGTAAGTGGCAGATGGCAAGCGGTTGCTTGGTGCCCTTGCTTATCAGCTGCTGAGGGTGGATCTGTGAGGGAAGCAGATTGCTGGCTAGTTATCTCTCTTCTCTGCTGAAATACTAACGCATTGCACATTCCCTTCCAGTGATTACACAGAAGAACGGTATCTGAGCCGACTACTAATCGTCTGCAGCAGAGTAGGAGCAGCTTAATCAGGACCTCTGCCCTGCCGCACACTGCGGGCCACGACCAGCAAGCCTCACCGGTGGTACAGGGATCAGGCAGCTTGTTCCCAAAATGCCCCATGCCTCACCTTTAACCCTAGAAATGCCAACACAGAGCATATAGTGCTTACATGAGAGCTCAGATTGCTATGAAGCAGCAATCATGTAGCTCTCCGGCTGCTATGGAACTACAAGTCTCAGTATGCCCTTGCAACCATACATACTACTGCTGGCCCTAATCATGCTACAAAATAATATTATTAAGTATTTTTATTGTCTGTAATAGAAAGATTTTTGCCCCTGAATTCCATAGCTCCATAACCGGCCTTGGACAGGTATAAAATGGTCACAAATCCAACATTCTAATTATTAGCGCCTCACATTCGTCCACATCTAATCTCTTTGTCTGCAATCAATATCTAGGCACAACTACTGGTATCAGGGCCTGATGCTGAGCGCTCGCAAGCGGGTCGATGTTGCACAAGTGCACATGCGCGAGACCCGAATAAAGACGGCCAAGCCGTCATTATGGGTCTCGCACCAAAGGGGGCGTGCTGTCGATGGTGATTGACAGCACGCCCCCTTTGGTGGGCGTGCCGGGGGCGTGGCTGCCCAGACGGAGACGTTCCCATGGGAACGCCTACCGTCTAGGTCCGGCCCCACTGACATCACTAGTGTGAGTGATTTTGGCTCTGATAGAGTCATAATCACTCCAGGGCTTGCAGTCACGAGACCCTACCGCAGGGTCTCGTTGCAAGCCCGATGGTCACGATGGTCTTGACCATCGCGACCATCTTTTTGGCCACTCGCATATGCTGTGGGTGGCCACCCACAGCTATGCGAGCGGCCAGGAGGCCGCTCCAAGTTTAGGTAGGAGGGCCCTGATTCAGAGCGAGCGCTCTGGTCAGAGCGTCCGGCTCTGAATCAGGGCCCTCAGTTCACTGATTTATCTGAGCCATACGTTACTGACATCTGAGAGAGGACAGGTGTAGCTGGGGAATCCAGGTAGCGCAGATGTTGCCAGGGAATCCAGGTAGCGCAGGTGTTGCCAGGGAATCCAGGTAGCGCAGATGTTGCCTGGAGAATCTAGGTAGTGCAAGTGTTGCCAGGGAATCCAGGTAGCGCAGGTGTTGCCAGGGAATCCAGGTAGCGCAGATGTTGCCTGGAGAATCTAGGTAGCGCAGGTGTTGCCAGGGAATCCAGGTAGCGCAGATGTTGCCTGGAGAATCTAGGTAGTGCAAGTGTTGCCAGGGAATCCAGGTAGCGCAGATGTTGCCAGGGAATCCAGGTAGCGCAGATGTTGCCAGGGAATCCAGGTAGCGCAGGTGTTGCCAGGGAATCCAGGTAGCGCAGATGTTGCCTGGAGAATCTAGGTAGTGCAAGTGTTGCCAGGGAATCCAGGTAGCGCAGGTGTTGCCTGGAGAATCTAGGTAGTGCAAGTGTTGCCAGGGAATCCAGGTAGCGCAGGTGTTGAAAGGAAAAGCAGGCAGCACAGATGTTGCCAGGGAAAACAGGCAGCACAGGTGTTGAAAGGAAAAGTAGGCAGCACAGGTGTTGCCAGGGAATCCAGGTAGCACAGGTGTTGCTGATCAACCAAGGAAGTGTTGTGCTCATGCACCTCCCCCCTCCGTTACCTACCCAGGACACAAGTCTAACAGGCGGCCCACACACCCCTCTGCAGCTATCACTGCTATGAAGAAGGAATGTCACACAGGCAGAATGAAATGACAGCCAAGAAGCAGCTGACCTCCGTCAGGGGCTCCACATAAAGGATCAAAAAACAGCCTTTAAAGATGTCCGAGGGCAGAGGTCGAGAATGAAAGGTCACGGTCCCAACCACAGAGATGTCAGAGGTCAGGCCTCCCGGGGTCCCGGCTTTTTCAAGTCTTTGTTGCCAGGCAGCACTAATTGAGTTTGGTAGCAGCGTGTGCTGAAAGGTCGCAGTTATTTGATTTAAAAGAGCAACGATCAAGGCAACATTAGTGATTTTACTTCTTGATCATTAGATCTTTTCCCCTTGCCCCCTGTATCCTCTCTATCCAGTCCCAGTGATTCAAAGCTATGTTGTCTCAGTTGTAATCGAGTAACATCAATTATCTCACACACTATAGCAGTAATGCACAGAACGTCAGCGGTGTTGGAAACAACCATGTCATACAGTATAAGGTGTGAGGGGTTATTATATCTTTATTACACACTAGGCCTGTGCTGGTCAAGCATCCAGTAAGGTGATTCCTTTGAATTAATCCTACAATCTCCCTTACAGCAGCAATAGAGAAATTGTTGTGGCACCACTAGTCTCAGCATGCCCTGTCTTCCAAAAGATATACAAGTCTTCTTGAACAATCACTGACCATTGCCTGCCAAAAGCTCTCCAGCTGTTGTGGAACTATAAGGGGTAAATTTACTAAAGTGAGAGGTTTTAGAAGTGAGTTTTAGAAGAGATGTTGCCCATAGCAACTAAGGGGTCTATTTACTAAGCAGAGTTAGGAGAAGTGAAGAGCGAAAAGCGATAAAGTGCCAGCCAATCAGCTCCCAACTGTCATTTTTCAAACACAGCCTGTGAGATGACAGTTAGGAGCTGATTGGCTGGCACCTTATCACTTTTCACTTCTAACACTGCTTAGTAAATAGACCCCTAAGTAGAGCATACTTAGGAGGGGACCTGCTGCTCTCCTCTTCAGGGGCGATAGACTGCATTAAGCCCCGCCCCTTTACAGAAAGCCCACACGATTTGCGGGTACGTGAGGAGGAGGCGGGGCTAAATGAATCAATTTGACCCATTTAGCCCCGCCCCTTCCCTACGGACGCGATAATTTCAGGTAAAATCTCTGCATCCTGTCCACCTCAATAGGAAGTGCGCTACTCTTCCGAGATCGCAGGGGGTTACCCGTAAAATCGGGAGCCTCCCGCGATTCCTGGGAGAATAGGCATGTATGTAGCAGAGATTGCTGGGACTTACAGTTCCATAGCAGCTAAACAGTCACATTGATCCTGTTTCCACTGTCATGTGAGTAAAGCTGGGTACACACCGGCAGATATATTGGGCGATCAATTGATCGGCCAATATATCTTGTGTGCGTCGGCCAGTGTGTACCAGCGATATGTCTGAACGCCGTTGTTCACAGACATGTTGTGTGGGCTGTGCTGCACAGCCGATGCCCAATGTATATGCAGATATATTGGGGCATTGTGCAGTGTTAACGGGCGATCAGCCGACCGCCCGTACACTTGCTGCAGAGGCCGCAGGGAGGATGATAGTTGGTCAGTATATATGAAGAACCATCATCTGCAGATATATATTTTAGGTGTGTACCCAGCTTTAGAAGCAGAGGCCCTTGCTCTGCTGGTCAGATTATTTTGCAAGGACAAAACAGACCTCAAAAGCCAAAAGGGTGTAAATAATTAGCTCTATCAGGGATGGAACAGGATGGTGTAGCTGGGTTACTAAGCTGAGTGTATCAGTGTTATCTCCTCCTGCGTCTCATGCGCAATAAAAACTCAATCTGAATTTGAGATAAGAAAACCCCCTAAAGGCCCCCAATCACGGTGCGATATGAACCTTGCGATCCGACGACCGACATATCGGGCAGTCCCCACACACGGAGCGATTGATTGGCTGACTGCCCAATATGCCGGTACCCCCCTCCTGCATAGCGCTGCATGGGATCGTACATCACATCCCCAGATAATGTGAACATGCAGTAAGATCTGGAGGTGCAAATGTACAACCCCACGGGAGGGCACAGTGTCCGATATCGTGCCCACACACGGTACGATATAGCTGCGATATCGTACCAATCCGTGGGATCGGCTGCTATAGCGCACCGTTTACACTGCCCCCCCACACTGCCTGGTCAGGTCTGCTGAACTATGGTCATCCTCTCCCCTGCACTGCTAGTTATCACTCTACAGCCGCTATCCTCACCTCTGCACTGCTAGTTATCACTCTACAGCCGCTATCCTCACCTCTGCACTGCTAGTTATCACTCTACAGCCGCTATCCTCAACTCTGCACTGCTAGTTATCACTCTACAGCCGTTATCCTCACCTCTGCACTGCTAGTTATCACTCTGCAGCCGCTATCCTCACCTCTGCACTGCTAGTTATCACTCTACAGCCGCTATCCTCACCTCTGCACTGCTAGTTATCACTCTACAGCCGCTATCCTCACCTCTGCACTGCTAGTTATCACTCTACAGCCGTTATCCTCAACTCTGCACTGCTAGTTATCACTCTACAGCCGTTATCCTCACCTCTGCACTGCTAGTTATCACTCTGCAGCCGCTATCCTCACCTCTGCACTGCTAGTTATCACTCTGCAGCCGCTATCCTCACCTCTGCACTGCTAGTTATCACTCTACAGCCGTTATCCTCAACTCTGCACTGCTAGTTATCACTCTACAGCCGTTATCCTCAACTATGCACTGCTAGTTATCACTCTACAGCCGCTATCCTCACCTCTGCACTGCTAGTTATCACTCTACAGCCGCTATCCTCACCTCTGCACTGCTAGTTATCACTCTACAGCCGTTATCCTCACCTCTGCACTGCTAGTTATCACTCTACAGCCGCTATCCTCACCTCTGCACTGCTAGTTATCACTCTACAGCCGCTATCCTCACCTCTGCACTGCTAGTTATCACTCTACAGCCGCTATCCTCACCTCTGCACTGCTAGTTATCACTCTACAGCCGCTATCCTCACCTCTGCACTGCTAGTTATCACTCTACAGCCGCTATCCTCACCTCTGCACTGCTAGTTATCACTATACAGCCGCTATCCTCTCCCCGCACTGCTAGTTATCACTCTACAGCCGCATACCTCACCTCTGCACTGCTAGTTATCACTCTACAGCCGCCAACCTCACCTCTGCACTGCTAGTTATCACTCAAAAGGCGCTATTCTCACCTCTGCACTGCTAGTTATCACTCTACAGCCGCCAACCTCACCTCTGCACTGCTAGTTATCACTCAAGAGGCGCTATCCTCACCTCTGCACTTCTATTTACCACTCTACAGCCGCTATCCTCTCCCCTACGCTAATAGTTGCCACTCTATAGCCATTATCCTCTCTCCCCAGTGCTGCTAGTATACACTCTATAGTCACTATACTCTCTCCCCGTGCTGGTAGTATACACTCTATAGTCACTATACTCTCTCCCCGTGCTGGTAGTATACACTCTATAGCCACTATACTCTCTCCCCGTGCTGCTAGTATACATTCTATAGCCAATATACTCTCTCCCCGTGCTGCTAGTATATACTCTATAGCCACTATACTCTCTCCCCGTGCTGCTAGTATACCCTCTATAGCCACTATACTCTCTCCCCGTGCTGCTAGTATACACTCTATAGCCACTATACTCTCTCCCCGTGCTGCTAGTATACATTCTATAGCCACTATCCTCTCACCCTAGTGCTGCTAGTATACCCTCTATAGCCACTATACTCTCTCCCCGTGCTGCTAGTATACATTCTATAGCCACTATACTCTCTCACCGTGCTGCTAGTATACACTCTATAGCCACTATACTCTCTCCCCGTGCTGCTAGTATACACTCTATAGCCACTATACTCTCTCCCCGTGCTGCTAGTATACACTCTATAGCCACTATACTCTCTCCCCGTGCTGCTAGTATACACTCTATAGCCACTATACTCTCTCCCTGTGCTGCTAGTATACACTCTATAGCCACTATACTCTCTCCCCGTGCTGCTAGTATACACTCTATAGCCACTATACTCTCTCCCCGTGCTGCTAGTATACACTCTATAGCCACTATACTCTCTCCCCGTGCTGCTAGTATACACTCTATAGCCACTATACTCTCTCCCCGTGCTGCTAGTATACACTCTATAGCCACTATACTCTCTCCCCGTGCTGCTAGTTAATGCTCTATAGCCACTATACTCTCTCCCCGTGCTGCTAGTATACACTCTATAGCCACTATACTCTCTCCCCGTGCTGCTAGTTAATGCTCTATAGCCACTATACTCTCTCCCCGTGCTGCTAGTATACACTCTATAGCCACTATACTCTCTCCCCGTGCTGCTAGTATACACTCTATAGCCACTATACTCTCTCCCCGTGCTGCTAGTATACACTCTATAGCCACTATACTCTCTCCCCGTGCTGCTAGTATACACTCTATAGCCACTATACTCTCTCCCCGTGCTGCTAGTATACACTCTATAGCCACTATACTCTCTCCCCGTGCTGCTAGTATACACTCTATAGCCACTATACTCTCTCCCCGTGCTGCTAGTATACACTCTATAGCCACTATACTCTCTCCCCGTGCTGCTAGTATACACTCTATAGCCACTATACTCTCTCCCCGTGCTGCTAGTATACACTCTATAGCCACTATACTCTCTCCCCGTGCTGCTAGTTAATGCTCTATTGCTGCCGTCCATCATTCTCCCCTTTCTGCAAACATGGCTCCTACCTAGACTCCAATCATTTTTCAGCCTCAACATAAAACACTGAGCTCCTTTAACCTGTTCAATGCTGAACCCTGGGTGGGCAGCTAATGGCATATTACACTGAATCATCTATACTACAAGGAATATATAAGCTCTTGTAATACAATGGTACTCGCCTGTCTGAGAGAGGTTTGATTTGATTGAACGTTATTGCCTTGTATAGACAGCAGAGTATTTTGCCATTTTCCCAAACATTTTGAACTATAATGCCTATTTCCTCATTACGCTGTTAGCGGTCATGCCGCCTGGGATAATACTGGCCTTCCTGTAGGTTTGGTTAATAAACACTGTGCTAAATAGACATCACTGCAGGTAAATACCACCCACACGGCCTGCGTGCATTATGTTATTAGCTCACTAGCCGCTGCTATATTGATGTAAGCCGACTGTATTTACGTCAGCTGCGATGCACTCAGCAAATTTCATTTCTCATCTTCATTGGAAAAGTGTTACTGGCTGGAAATCAGTGGATGAAACACAGTCACTGACCAATACTGATGAATAAGGACGGATCATGGTGGACCATGTAGCAGGAATTTCGTGGTAAGTCTGCCACTAGAACAGCGCGCACAAGAATGACCCAACCAGAGCTGGTTATATGAATTTTCAGCCTTGCCCATAAACCTAGCCGGCAGAGGCAGTGACGGGCTCCCATGTTACCCGCTGTTGCGCCCAAGTGTATAACAGTCACAACAATTACATTAGGCCACGTCTTGCGGAACTGGAAGCAGACTCTGGGCCGGGTTCAGAGACGGACGCTAATGACAACGCTGCTGCGAATGCGGCTGTGTAAAAATATGCAAGTGTCGCAGCCCCCGGGATATGCATTACGATGCCCACCACCGGTGGCTTCGCAAATCCAAGTGACTGTGTACAAAGACGCAGCATCAGTCACAGATTAATCGATTATCGGAGTTTTAGATAACCCTATGGCTACTCAGAAGGGGTGCCAGAACAGAGACGCAGAAGCCATTTTTTTCCGCGCGCAGGATCGCAGTCTGACACGCCTCCAAATTGGAAGCGACACGCCTGCATTTCAGCCGCCAGTCGCCCATTACTTCCCCCAAATGCTTCCTGACTGTCGACCACACTACGGTCAAAACCTCGCTGCCACCACCGACGGCCATGTAACTTGACGTAGACGCAGTGTGACTCAAAACGCATGCGCAGACCCAACTGCGAAAATATATATCGGGTCTGAATCGGTGCACCTACAGTATTGTACGTTCCGTCCCCTCTAACCTACAGGTGCATAACCTTACTTTACCATGGATGGATGGTAAGTCTGGGTACAGCAGCAGGACAGAAATGAACAATCCTCATATGGAAGAGAATAGAATAATGATTACCGGTTCATTACTCGGCCCCACCATAAACGGCGCCGTGCACTCCCTGCCCATTAACCCCAGGTAAGTCAGCGCTGCTTTCCCAGAACCTGGAGAACAGAGAGGTTACTTTACTTTCTCCGTAGCACAGGACAGAGAGCCGGTTGGACTTTTCTACGGGTTACTTCCGAGCTTCCCCGGAGCTCTCACTAGGGAAAGAACCAGGTCACTGGGACCTTCAGATCGGAACAAGATTCACAAATGAGCCCTAGTCAGGAGCCAGCATCCCAAAACCATGCCTTGTCCCGGGCGAGGACCCCGTCATACCTGAGCCAGGTCACCGCTGTGTGAAATCGGTCCTAAGGCGATTGTAAACATAGCTCTTAGCTAGAAGCCAAGGTCACGCACTACATTTCCACACCACACTATTTAGCCGTGGGCCTCCTTGTCGCCTGATCCCTCAGACTCCCATCGTGAGGCATCTGCTGGTATACGGGCCCTGTCAGAGATATATTGTACAGCGGAGAGAGAGAGACAGAGGAGTCTCCAGCTACAAGCACTTGAAAAGAAATAGAAGATGTTTTGTATCATCCTCCGGAGCCAGAGGTCAGCAGGAGAACGAAGCATTCCTGAAATTCAGCCAGTCAGCTGGTGTGACACACTTACTCATCCTGTCACCTCCAGGCTCTCCCACCTCCCCATATCTACTGACCACAACACCCACCACGGACATCCTGGCAACTCCTACAACCATAATAACTCCTATCTCATGTGTATGGCAGCATGGACCGTAGAGCTGCACAACGTTGCATAAAAGCTGACACTTTGTTTAGGAGCATCAGGCTTTAAGAAGAAGCTGTTGTTTAATATTCTAGTGTTTTCCCATATTTCTTAGTCTATACGCTATATATATATATATCTTTTATTTATTTACTTATTGGCTTCCTTCGCAGAAAAACCATTTACAGCAATAAAACATACACATCTGCAAAGTACTACTGTGGGGCTGAATCCAGGCAAGGACAGCATGCGCCCTCTCCTGGGATCTCCGTGTACTGCGCCCCAGACCAGCAGCTCTTCCTTACCCAGCATTAATGGAATCTTATGTCTTCCAGATGGGGAATGGAACTAATAGACTGAGTGGCACCATGCGCGGACAGCACTGAGGCTGCCACTCCCTCACCCCCGATACTCTGCTGCATCTCTCCACCCCAATGAGGTTATGAGCTGTGTGATGCTAATTCCAGCAAGGAACAGGTTAAGCGCTGCGGCTTTGCTCGCCTTCCATTCGCCAGATATTCCTCCTGTATGGAAATAAGCCTCACCAGCAGCAGCACATTTCCATACAGCTATTTGTAGTGGCCACAATGCTCTAGATTAGATATTTGTTGTCCTGAAAACCCCTCCCCCCCCCCCCCCCCACTATAATTTGAATATTCATCTGTGGTGTGAGGCACAGTGGGATGATAATGTATTATATCTGATCTGTCAGGGGGATATTGTCTTCTAAAGGAGCATTAAAACCCCATTAAAGCATTCGTCTGCACTAAGGGAAAATAGCGTACATTGCACAGACAAGTCTCATAGTGACTGCTGTCTATCTGTGTGTAAGCACCAATGTAACACTATCAGCTCTGAGATTAAAACCATTATTTCCAATGACCACACACCATAGAGCAGAGGTTCCCAAAATCCACCATTACAGTCCAGGTTTTAAGGATATCCATGCTTTATCCCAGATGGTTAACTCAAATTGACTGAGGGACTAAATAAGTTACTTGTGCTCAAGCAGGGATATACTTAAAACCTGGGCTGTAATGGCGGAGTTTGGGAACCCCTGCCCTACTGTAAGCCTATGCGACTTACAATGAGCCCCCAACGAGTGACAAATAATGAGAAGTCTATCTGTATGTGACACACGGTTTCACTGCGGTTTATACTTGTGCTTTTAACGCCTCAGGCCAGTTTCACACACACCGCGGTTTTCTCCGGCCAGAAAATAACCTGACGTTTTTATCCCGTGGTTCAGTCCCTTTCACACGCAACAGTTTTGTGACGTGTGTGATGTCTTTGCCGTGTGTAATCACTCCTTAGCACTGAAAACGTGGACGACAGCCGTCCTAGTCAGTGGTTAAAACGGCTGTAACACGGCGACCGTGCCGTGTTCGCGCAGTGTGGAAGCCATAATCTATTTTTAACTTACACTAAAGTTTAACAATGGTAAACAAAAGTTTTTTTTTTTTGCTGGACGGTCAAAACCGTTGTGTGTGAAATAACCTTAAGAGCTATAGGGGCCTATTTACTAAGCAGTGTTAGGAGACAGAGTGAAAAGTGATAAGTCTGTGATAAGGTACCAGCCAATCAGCTCCCAACTGTCATTTTTCAAACACAGCCTGTGTGATGACAGTTGGGAGCTGATTGGCTGGCACCTTATCACTTTCTTATCACTTTTCACTCTGTCTCCTAACACTGCTTAGTAAATAGACCCCTTAGAACTGTGTCACAATAGGGCACTTACTAAGCCCACACCTAGTGTCCCATCTTCCCCAGTGCCATTTTTCACTTAACATCTTGACCGCGTCCATTTACCATACATTAATGCGCACAATCCAAGATGGCGGATGGTGCATTAGCCCAACAGAAGCAGAGTGTCGCCATCACACTGGTATAGAGAGAGTGTCACAAAGCTTACGCCCATGTTTCAGGTAAGATCTCTGATCAGATGGTGACTCTACTTCTATGGTGCCTTCTAGACCATACACCATAAAAGGGGCTTATATTGCAGGGCGGGTACAGCTGACCGCAGACAGCATCACTGGGTTGGAACAGATGCCTGTCATTAGCACCCTGCCAAAACCCATCCTGGCTGCTCCGAAGCTGCAATTCAATAAAAGTGCTGCTTGTCTGTTTATCATCCTCTGGGCTTTTAATCACTGTGCAGATGGCGGCCACCTTGTGATCGGGATACACCATCAAGGCAGACGCTTAACCCCCGCAGTGCCAGGCACAACACAGAATGTGTGAATATAAAATAGCATGACTATATAATATTATATCTGGAATCAAAGTATATATACACACTAACACCCTGAACAATACCTCCCGGAAACGTGGTTGTGCCAGTAGGAACCGTGCCTAGCTCTACCAACTGAATGGAGGGCCCCACATCACGGTCCATGCACCATATGCCACGTCACTATACGTCATACTGTGGAAAGGGGTCATTTACCCCAACATACAAATATCCATAATGTCTGCTATAATTGCATCTACTAGCCTCTGTCAGCCTCCTTTATGCCACTCAGAACTGCTGTGCCTTCCTTCTTCTAGCCAGTCCTGCTCTGCCTCCCTTCTGCCCCCTAGCCTCTGTTAGCATCCCTTCTTCTACCCAGCCCTGCTCTGCCTCCCTTCTGCCCCCTAGCCTCTGTTAGCATCCCTTCTTTTACCCAGCCCTGCTCTGCCTCCCTTCTGCCCCCTAGCCTCTGTTAGCATCCCTTCTTCTACCCAGCCCTGCTCTGCCTCCCTTCTGCCCCCTAGCCTCTGTTAGCCTCCCTTCTTCTACCCAGTCCTGCTCTGCCTCCCTTCTTCTACTCAGACCTGCTCTGCCTCCCTTCTGCCCCCTAGCCTCTGTTAGCATACCTTCTTCTGCCCAGTCCTGCTCTTTATTTATTCAAAAACCTAGGCTCTGTCAGTCTTCTTTCTTCTACCCAGCCCTGCTCTGCCTCTCTTCTGTCCTCTAGCCTCTGTCAGCCTCCCTTCGTCTACCCAGTCCTGCTCTGCCTCTCTTCTGTCCTCTAGCCTCTGTCAGCCTCCCTTCGTCTACTCAGTCCTGCTCTGCCTCCCTTCTGTCCTCTAGCCTCTGTCAGTCTTCCTTCTTCTACCCAGCCCTGCTCTGCCTCCCTTCTGTCCTCTAGCCTCTGTCAGCCTCCCTTCGTCTACCCAGTCCTGCTCTGCCTCCCTTCTGTCCTCTAGCCTCTGTCAGCCTCCCTTCTTCTACCCAGTCCTGCTCTGCCTCCCTTCTGTCCTCTAGCCTCTGTCAGCCTCCCTTCGTCTACCCAGTCCTGCTCTGCCTCCCTTCTGTCCTCTAGCCTCTGTCAGTCTTCCTTCTTCTACCCAGCCCTGCTCTGCCTCCCTCCTGTCCTCTAGCCTCTGTCAGTCTTCCTTCTTCTACCCAGCCCTGCTCTGCCTCCCTTCTGTCCTCTAGCCTCTGTCAGCCTCCCTTCTGTCCTCTAGCCTCTGTCAGTCTTCCTTCTTCTACCCAGCCCTGCTCTGCCTCTCTTCTGTCCTGTAGCCTCTGTCAGTCTTCCTTCTTCTACCCAGCCCTGCTCTGCCTCCCTTCTAGCCTCACTCCGGCCTTTCTGCCTCTCTCTGCACTGAGATCTGTATTAGTGAGGCTGCTTGTTCCTCATGTTGCCGGAAGGCACTCTGCAGCTCAGCACCACAGTTAGTTATCAACACGTTCCCCATTGTTGTTATGTCACTAACGCCTCATTTTATCACCCACACACAAAGGGAGAAGATCCTCATACATTCACATATTCATACTGCAATATAGAACGTCACCTATCTCTGAAGGCCACTTCTACAAGAGACATTGCTGCTTCTATTGTAATTATTATTTACATTCATTTAAACAGTGCCAGAATATTCTGCACACTTCACAATTGGGAACCAACACAGGAATGACACGAGAATGGGTAATAACAGAGACAAAGCGGTAAGAGGGCGCTGCTCCCAGGCTTGTTACATACAGCTATTCTTACTGAGTGAAACAGAGGCTGATGCAGACGAGGTCGCAGGGCACTTTGTGCAGAGTATCTTGCGTATATCCGCACTACGCATGCTCAGAACATGGGCACATACAAATGCAGAGGCTATGCAGAGTCATGCACATTTTTAAACCAAAGAAGACAGACAATCATATATGCTGCTATATTCCTGGAAATGTGACCACTAGGGGGTGCTGTTCCATCAGCGGCTATGGAGGATAAGTGCTATTCTGCTGTGGAAATGACCATCTCTCCCTTATGGAAGTCACATGACCCTGTAGGTCTAAGCTGGCGTTTCAGCCCCACGTTTGAGGGAGTATCCTGGCTGGAGCTTCCCTGTGTTGCCCTAGAGGGAGACTTACAGAATAAAGACCCGGAATACATGATAGGGAAGGAAGACGTGGGGCTTGCCATGTTCCTATGCCATTTGCAGCATTATTTAGGTTAGCTGTGGCCATGGGTCTATATGGGGAAATGTTGCCATCCGGTGTGACACCAGCACTTTACACTGAGAGCATTTCTGATGCTTACAAACACTCAGGAAAACTCTAGGGGGTCAATTGTATTAGGTGCGAATTTGCGAGACGCGAGTTGCGACTTTCACTTCGAATTTATTCTGCAATCCAATTAGCAACTCACACTGATCAGTCAGACTGAATTCGCAACTTCTACTCGCACCTCCCTGAGGGTGAGAGATGGGAAGGAAAATCTTTATTTTAAGGTTAAAATGTGGGGACACTGTGCTGAACCCCCTGGACACCCCCCCCCCCTAATGACCAATTAGGCAATTGTAAGTTTCTAATTGGCTTATTTAGTCAAATAATTACATGTCATTTCCTCAAATTACCCCAAAATCAACTTTTTCGTTAGTTTAGGCACCCCAAATTTAATTACAATTTTTTATTTGAAAAATAATTGTTATCATTTTTTTTCCACATTTTTCAAGGTGCCCTCAAAGTACCCCAAAATCGGGAAGCAATCGGGAAGCCGACTGCCTATATACCGGCAGCCGGCTTCCCGACTGTCTTATCCCGGCAAGGGTGAAATGCCGGGCGTCTAGATGTAGACGCCCGCATTTCCCCGACGCCAGGCATCACGATCGTAGTGATGCCGGGCGCCGCGAGCGCGGAGGGTTAGGTTTAGGGCTCCCGGGGGGGACTTAGGGTTAGGCACCCCCCGGGAGGGTTAGGCTAGGGGGAGGGAGGGTTAGGCACCCCCGGGGGAGACTTCGGTTTAGGCACCCCCCTGGGGGACTTAGGTTTAGGTAGCGGGGAAGGGGGTGGTTAGGGTTAGGCACTTAGAGGGGGGATTAGGGTTAGGCACAGGCACCTCTAAGGAGGGTTAGGGTTAGGGGGGTTAGGTTAGTGGATACTTACCTATCCACGATCGGGATTTCCAGCGCTGTCGGGCTTCCGCTGCGTCGCACTCTGCTCCTGTCGGGCTGCCGCTGACGGGAATCGAACCACCAGCCATGCGGCCGGCGTTATTTCATACCCATTCCCCCAAAATCACCCTTTTTCCTACTTTTTTTTTTGCATATTTTGTTTTATTAGTTTGAGATTAAACGAAAAAAGTTAGTTATTTATAATTTTCTTGCATTTAAAAAAAAAAAGCACAAATCGCCCATTTGACACCATTTCAAATCCTACAGTAACTTCCTAATGGCCCCAAACAGCCGCCTGACTCTATGCGGTCCTGCTAACTAAAGTATCCATTTTGGGGGTTCCAGGATGGTCTCCCCACATTTTCATGCATTTCTCGCAAATCTCATTTGGCAGTCAATTCGCACCCCTCCGCTGCGAGTAATGCGAATAGGCATTTTTCATTGGATTGGAGAATTCTCGGGAGCGCGCTTCGCGGCGATGTGTGCGAGTTTAAAGAAACAAACTCGCTACTTGCAATTCGCACCTAATTGGGTCGAGCCCTAGGTGCGCTTTAGTCGACTAGAGACATCGCCATTTCAAAACTTCAGTATGAATTTACAGCGTGTGTGACTGGCTCCAGCTTTCCCATTCTGACAGGTGATAACGCTGCGTGCAGTGTGACAGCTATAGGCAGATGCCATAGACCGTGCGGACATGAACATAAAACACTGCATCTGAGGTGTAGGTGTGACACCATCCTTACCAAAGCTATTGCTTAAACCGAACCCTGCAGAGAGGGTGGCGTACGGGTCCTCTGCCAATGTAATGACATCTATCACCTATCTGGGCAGACAGGAGCATTTTCTGGGCAGTAAGCCAGCATACACTAAAGCCTTTATGTCTTGCCCTTGAGATCTGAGTCTTGGGGTTATTCAGTTCCACGTGAATCTCATCCTGGAATAACACTTTTGACAAATTCACATTCCCAACGCAGGGATGGTAACCTGGTGCTTCCCGGCTGGAGATTACAGGGTTTTGCAATATCTACCAGTGTTTAGTCTTCTGCAATCGGGACATCTCTTTGCGCACAAGAAAGCGGGCATGATCACCAAATACAGGGGTGCGGCACCATCACTTCGGGAGTGTCACATACCCCTGGGGGCCACCTCAGTCCTCGCCTCTAAAAACACCTCATCAATGCTGTAAGCACCAGCCGCTGGTATATATATCATGGGGGGGCACCCGTTAGCAGGCCACACCTCCTGACTCTCTAAGAAAGGTCCCTTCAAACCCCGAACCGTCTCGCCTAAATCTGGTGGGGAGATTGGGAGATGGGATTTCTCATCACAATTGTCTATCTATCCCAACCAAGATGATGATCCACCTATTGTAGGGTAGCTATATATAGCAGGCTTGAGGAGGGGCAGAGCCACAAGACTCTGGGGTACCAAGGTCACTTAAATTTGCAAACAAAGTGAACCATAAATAAGGAGAAAAGTGGTCTAGTGGGGAGAAGGGCAGATATCCTAATATCTATGGTGAAATGTAATGTTAATGTTTGGGGGGGAAAAAAAAAAAATGTATCCCCATCACAATAGTTGCAACCCAAACCTCTCTTGATTTAAAGATTTAAAGGCCATGACGGTCTTGACAGCAATCAGCCGGGAGAAGACCAGAAAATGGGCACTCAAGATTTGATCCCAGAGTTTTAGATGTAGAACGAATCAGTGAGTAATCCTGCACCACCCGCTAACACAGGAGGAGTCCTGAGTGTGTTGTGACAGGTAACAGGAGTAGGTGCGGGTTCCCTCTAAACTATCTATCCTACATCTGTGTCATCACCAGGTAAGCACCTAATCTGTCATACGGGCTCTCCAATATGAAAGCCGATACTAACCAACACAGAGCGATCGCAAAGCATTAGCTGGAACCCGATGGATACGTCATTAGGTGATCGTTTTCAGTCACTTGTCTTTATTCAAAATTAAGGGACTGATGTGAATAACTAAAATAGTCTCTGTAAGGCACTGCGTATGCGTGTGCGCTATATAAGTGAATGAATAGTAAATAAAGAACGGCAGTATGAGGGGGCAGAGGCCATGCATTCTAAAAGAGTTTAAAGAGAAAGCTGGCCAGGCACCTCGTGGCTTATGCCTCAGTGGGGTCACTAGTTCCAGAGGCTGTAAGCTATAGGTAATGGGAACATCTCAAGGGTTTATGTGACATGTAAATCCCACTGACACCTGGCCGAGGCCCCTGACCACAGGGGGGACACTGCAGGATCTGGCTACAGCGGACTACAGGAATAATTGGCTTGCATTGTACAGCTGCATTTCGGACATTAGGCAGAAAATAGGTTAACGCAGGAGGCTGTTACCACACTTTCACCATTTGATGTATCTGTATCCAAGATACAATAACAGCACTGCGGAGTGTAGTAGTGCCCCCAGCGGTGTCATTGCTGCAGTCGTCGTGCGAGGGAGATGGCAATGAGCGTTCTGCCTGGGGTCTGGGTACAGCTTGTGCCCTCATATTCCTCCTCTGGCTCCCAGCGTCTCCTGCTGTGGTGTCAAGCAAAGGAGCAGCACCAGCTAATGATGATTTAATGACAGTGACTCACACAGAGGATGAGCCGCGGGCTCGGGGAGACAGTGTCACGTTTTTGTGCCCTGCCTGAACACAGAGGCATTGTGCTGGCAGACATTGGCAGGCACTGTTCCTGCACACACAGCGAGAGCGGCCTTTCAGGAACTGTTTGTTCTGGTGACATAGCTTGGAAAGGCCGCGCTCAGCCCCGGGAACAGGTGCAGGTTATGGATCTCGCCCCCGGCAGAGGCAATGAGGGAACCACAGAGCTTCTCAGGTCACATGCTAATCCTAGTGTCACTTTTTATTTACACACCGGGATGGTAATCCACCATCGGTCAGATATCCTCTCTAATGGCGGCCGCAAACCGCTCGTACCGTACCTATTACACCATGCCCCCAACATTCTTCCAGAGACAAATCAGTCCTATGCCCAGGTGTCTGTCCAGATGGTTTTCAACAACAACGGACATCGTGCGGCATGCTGAGAGTTGTAGTTGCCACAACGGACATCGTGCGTCATGCTGAGAGTTGTAGTTGTCACAACGGACATTGTGCGGCATGCTGAGACTTGTAGTTGTCACAACGGACATCGTGCGGCATGCGGAGAGTTGTAGTTGCCACAATGGACATCGTGCGGCATGCTGAGAGTTGTAGTTGCCACAATGGACATTGTGCGGCATGCTGAGAGTTGTAGTTGTCACAACGGACATCGTGCGGCATGCGGAGAGTTGTAGTTGCCACAATGGACATCGTGCGGCATGATGAGAGTTGTAGTTGCCACAATGGACATCGTGCGGCATGCGGAGAGTTGTAGTTGCCACAATGGACATCGTGCGGCATGCGGAGAGTTGTAGTTGCCACAACGGACATCGTGCGGCATGCGGAGAGTTGTAGTTGCCACAACGGACATCGTGCGGCATGCGGAGAGTTGTAGTTGCCTCAATGGACATCGTGCGGCATGATGAGAGTTGTAGTTGTCACAACGGACATCATGCGGCATGCGGAGAGTTGTAGTTGCCACAATGGACATCATGCGGCATGCTGAGAGTTGTAGTTGCCACAATGGACATCGTGCGGCATGCGGAGAGTTGTAGTTGCCACAACGGACATCGTGCGGCATGCTGAGAGTTGTAGTTGTCACAACGGACATCGTGCGGCATGCGGAGAGTTGTAGTTGCCACAACGGACATCGTACGGCATGCGGAGAGTTGTAGTTGCCACAACGGACATCGTGCGGCATGCGGAGAGTTGTAGTTGCCACAACGGACATCGTACGGCATGCGGAGAGTTGTAGTTGCCACAACGGACATCGTGCGGCATGCGGAGAGTTGTAGTTGCCACAACGGACATCGTGTGGCATGCTGAGAGTTGTAGTTGCCACCCTCTGGTTTGTATTACAGGAAATAATCACTCAATACACCGCAAAGGCTTATTATTACACAGGTCTTAGTAGGGCACAAATGGCCTTTGCAGCAAATGTTTCATACGGGTGTCAGTCAGCACATTACCCAAACAGCTCCTCTGCGGCCGTACAACAGAGCGTTGTACTTAGGTGCTATGGTCTCTACCGCCAATGCATTATAGGATGGGGAGTGTGCACCATGGAATCCTACGGTGCTGGGGGTCTTAAGATTTTGTCACCAACGATTTTATGAACGATTTTCTGTCAGATTTTTTAAAGTGTAATGAACGATTTTTTTAAACTACAAACGATTTTTGCATATTCCCTTAATGAAAATCGTTCAGTTGGTCAGTCTGACTGAACTACAAACGTGAACGCGCATGAACGATAATCATTCATTGTTTTAGCTCAGAAAGTGAACGATTTTTACAACGATTGAACGATATCGTTATCGATAATCGTTCAAAAAAAACGTTGTGTGTGTATGCACCTTTAGGTTCACTTCCCACCATGACCCAATCTGTGTGGAGTTTGTACATTCCCCTGTGGTCCTCCAGTTTTTGTCTGTGTGTGTGTGTATGAGGGTTAGGGAATCTAGGGCCTGATTCAGAGCCACTCGTAAGCGGCCTCTCGTTCGCTCCGAGCGATGTTTGCCCAACAGCGCATGCGTATGGATCGTTATACGCATGCGCGAACCAGTCAGTGTGGTCGAAATTCATGTGCTCGCAAAATAGCGAATGCCTGATAATTTGAGTGACAGAAGGAGGCGTATGTGGGTGGTAACAGCGGAAGGTGCTTGAAAACGGGGAGTGGAGATCAGAACGCAGGCGTGCCAAATGGTCAAAACGGGCGTTTTATGGGTGTGCATAATTAATACAGCAGCGTCATTGACCACGTCACTGGGTTATTTTATAGCCAGAACTGCTCGCAAGATTGTGGTAGCAAACACCAACCCCAAGAATAGCGAGCAGTTCATACGCTGGTCGATGTACTCGATTAATCTAATAAATAGCGGACATGACATAGGATGCGAGCGGCCAGGGGGCGTATTTATCCAAAAAACGACCGCAAGTTTTGTTCGCTCGTTCAGACCTAGAGGCGTGAACAGACCGCAAAGAGTGAACAGTTCATTTGAATAGCCACCCCTATTTTTTGGACGAGCGAGTGCTAATTGCGTCCGGCTCTGAATCAGGCCCCTAGACTGTAAGCTACCGGTTTGCTTTAATAGACTGCACTGTCTATGAATATTACTTTGTCCCATAATATGGCCGCCTCTGCTGTGTGTAGGCACTAATAAGCCCACTCCCCTTCCCCACTGCAGGAAGAATGACTTATTCCTTACCAGACATACGTTGCCTAGTCACTGCCTCCCAGTAAGGTCTGTATACTTGAGCTAGAACATAATGCAGATAATAATTCACACGTCGCAGGTAAAGGACAATGTTTTGGGTCACTCTCCCTATAAGTACCAGTTGCCATAACTCTCCGTGGACGTGGGGGCACAGCTGCTTTATCTTCACACCTTGCACGAGGGAGACGATGGTGGAGCCGCGGCACCTTCACTCATTAATCTTGATGAGATTTCTGCTGAATATCCTTACACAGGCTTTCAAGCTTCTCACTAATTGCAATTAATCATCCCACCAAACAAATGTCCCACAGAATGGACTGTGAAGTTAAAGATGTCTGATAAAGTCGTTATTACGGGCTCTGGGGCCAAAGAGGAGGCTGAGGAACCATATTAAACACTTCTGTGGTTCTGCCTATTTGGGGAGGGGGGTTTAACCTCTTTTCTGACTGTGCAAACATCTGCTGTGCCCTGAACGGCACTATGGGAACAGCCGCTGCGGAGACGCAGAACAGGCGAGGAGAATTGCTGAGACAGCGGTAACACAACCGTTCCAGTGGTGAGGAAAGCATTAAGCGTTCAGTAACAATGGCTGCATGGCGCCATTGCGCAGCAACGCTTTAACGCACCTAACAAACACTACTTAGTAGCTAAAGGTGTTGGTGAAATTCTGGGGCAGCAGTGGGGTTTGAGCTGCACTCTATAGAGTGTAAGATACCGATCACGCTACAGACATCACATATTCGCTCCATTCATATGACGAAAAACTAAAAGTGCATCTATTAAACGCCAAGTAAAAGCCACTTATTCAACACATGAAAGTGATAAATGGATTTTCTATACTAACTACCAACAACGATACAATCAGCTTTTGCTGCCTAGCGATAGTAGATTCTAGACCGTGAGCAGAAATGAGGGATGGACTTTGTTAAAAATTTGGCAGCAAACATTGAACAACTTAAAATAACCAGTGAACGCAGCTATTATGACATTAGAGTCAAGACTATATTCATGCAATCCTCATTCTACTTTATATTTAATATTTGAGAAGGTTGCTTATGAGAATTAGGTCCACTCTAATAACAGAATGACAGGACAATGTAAGCGGGTACGCCAGCCAGGGGATTGGAAACGGGCATGTCGGCCAGGACAGTGGAAACGGGCATGCCAGCCAGGACATTGGAAACGGGTATGCCAGCCAGGACAGTGGAAACGGGTATGTCTGCCAGGACAGTGGAAATGGACATGTCGGCCAGGGCATTGGAAACGGGCATGCCAGCCAGGACATTGGAAACTGGTATGCCAGCAAGGACATTGGAAATGGGCATGTCGGCCAGGACACAGGAAAAGGGCATGCCCGCCAGGACATAGGGTTTGGAAAGGGTAAACATTTGGCCATGACATTAGTGTAACAAACCATGAATATTATGAGCCATATAAACACAAAGTGGTCCAGGCTTTGCAGATCAGCGGATTAATTACCTGTTAATTAAACTCTGCTATGATTAAACAGCCAAATAACTACATGAGATGAAGAAATAACACACTTAGCGTGCACACGAGCAACAGACCATGGCAATGTAATCTAATGGGACCATAAACTGTGCTGCTTTACCAACCAAAGGAGGAACATATAGTGCTAATAACACATGTCTGCATCAAAGCCAGAGGCAGGAGTAAGGACACACACATGGGTAACAGATCAAAGGCACCTAACACCCCAGAGGCACAGCCTCCCCTTCCCATTATCTGTCATGGTGCTTCGCCCCTCCCACAGTAATTACCATCGGCCATAAAATCAGGAGCCAGGGATCAATGTAATGAATGAGAATGTAGCTCTTCCTGACCTGTCCATCACAGCGCTCAGTGTGACTCAATCACCTGAATTACTACAGTAGCTGGTATCAGGTGAGGAGGGGGCCTGGCCAGGAATATCCTGAAACCAACTTCATCCCATCAATCATTGCAGACTTCAGCTTCATCTATAGCTGCACACACACAACGATTTTGTTACCAACCATTTTCTGTCAGATTTTTTAAAGTGTAATGAACGATTTTTTTGAACCACAAACGATTTTTGGAACTTCCCTCAGTGAAAATCGTTCAGTTGGTCAGTCAGAATGAACTACAAACGGGAATGCGCATGAACGATAATCGTTCATCGTTATAACTCAGAAACTGAACGATTTTTTCAACGATTGAACGATAACGACGTTGTTATAGATAAATCGTTAAAAAATCGTTACGTGTGTACACACCTAATGGGGCATACACACGTTCAGATGTGTCAGATGAACGATTTGACCAGCGATTTTGCAAACGATTTGAACTACGAACTATTTTTGACTGCATTAAAATGACTGAAATCATCCAAAACTGACTGCAAACACATCAGATATCGTTATCTGACCATCTGGAACGCGCATCGTTCAGACATATCAGATTTTCCTTCAGATATGAACGATTGAAAAAATTTTGAGATCGTTATCGCTCAGATCTGAAGAAAAATATGACCGTGTGTATGCACCATTCACACCACTTCCAATATTACATGATAGGTTCCTGCTCAGTCCACACTATCAGCGGATAAACCATGTAGGGTCTGGGAGCTGCCGCCATCGGGCGGGCGAGCACTGGGACCACGGAATTTATATTACAGGCAAATGTCAGAGTCATTTATCTCCACTTTATATAGTCCAATGTATGAACAGATAGTGAAACATTTCCAGCGCCTATAATATTGCACATTGTATTGTGGATTACTGAGCGGAGCAATTTTTCCACCTATCAGACCTGCAGCCGACAACACATCCCCAACTAATTCATCCTGATAGATTCTCATACAGAATCATATGTCATATCTAGGTTCTGTATGCACGTAATGCTAGTTACAGGCAAAACTCTCATATAAATGAAATAAATAAATAAAATGGACACATTTATCCATTGAATAGTGACGTTTCCAATAAGTTTGCAGAGGGTTTTTTGCAGTGAACCTGAAGGAACGAGACTTTGATCTTGGGGTAACCAGACGACATCGACCCTTCTTCCCTAACATGACAGGGTATATGGATTTCATCCGAGCAGCTGAAGAACTAATAAAGCCGTTGATCTGATCTGGATCTGCAGACCCGGCCAATTAAAATGCATCTATCAGGTTGAGCTGACATTCCTGGCTCAGCGGGGCCTCTGTGGGGACTCTGTCTGGGGCCATGCTCCCAGGTGTAGCTGTGAGACGATCCTACAGACGACTGAGAGCTTGTTAAAGGGCTGCGTTTGGCCACCTACTGTGGTGGCAGCATCAATCTGAGCACTTTATCCTTTCATCTCACAGACTACAAGCAGCGGAGGACTGGCTGAGGGACCCGCACGTCTCTCTAGTGACCCGGCACACACAGATTAGCTATGTGGAAGTCTGTCTTCTGGGGAGACGAGTGTATCCGGGACTCGCCGGGGCACTGATCCACTGAGCAGAAATGAAATGTCGGTTACCAAAGAAAAATTACTTATTACAGGCTGCTCTCCTGTGTCCTGCAGAGCCATGCAATGTTTTCCCAGGGAAGGCCATAGGTCAGTTATAACTGCAAGACAGAGTGATGTCACTGATGGCTGCATTCCAAAGCAACAGTATGTACACACACACAACACCCCCCACCCCGAATATGTGGAATTAATGGGGTTACAAATGTCAAGGGAGGGGGCAGTCAGCATGCCCTGCATATTGTGTTTTCAACGCAGCTTGAGGTGGCGGGGGGAGCGGATGTACTTAAATTACTTCTATGCAGTCCTGTAAGTGTACAATACTACGTCACTCACTTTGGGGGTGACAGGGTGTGCTTAGGGGATCAGTGTTGCTCACCGGAATAAATTGAATGTGCAACTTTATTTCAAAGGCGCAAGAAGCAACCCGTGGCTCCCCAACTGTTGGGGAAATACATATCCTGTTCATCTGTAGCTGAAAGAGCATGTTGGGACTTGTAGTTCAGCAACAGCGGCAAGCCAATCATTGCTCAAAACTAGAGATCTCAGCAAATTCATGGAATGGAGCATGTACAAGGACTGCTTCCAAGCTCTCAGTACAAGCATGGAGGAAATACGATACTAGTTTCATACGTATATTTTCTTTCCATGTCTATTGCACATACGGCCTGATTCAGAGGCACTCGCTCTGAATCAGGGCCGGGCTTTTTTCGGGGGGGGGGGGGATCGGCCTCTTGGCCGCTCGCGTAGCTGTGGGTGACCACCCACAGCTATTCCGAGCGGCCGTGATGATGGTCGCGATGGTCTTGCGACGAGACCCTTGTGGTAGGGTCTTGTGGCCGCACAACCCAGAGAGATTTTGGCTCTAACAGAGCCGGAATCTCTCCACTGACATCACTCGTGATGTCAATGGGGCCGCCCCCAAATGGCAAGCGTTCTCATGGGAAGGCCTCCGTTTAGGCAGCCAACCCCCCGGCTCGCCCACCAAAGGGGGCGAGCTGTCACTTAACATCGACAGCTAGCCCCCTTTGGTGCGAGACCCGGAGCGACGGATTGGCCGTCGCTAGCCGGGTCTCGCGCATGCGCACAACGGAGCCGGCTCCGTCGTGCGCATGTGCTGTGGGCCACCATCAACCCGGTTGCGAGCGCTCAGCGCTTGCGACCAGGTCTGAATCAGGCCCATAGTTCTATCTTATAGACCTTCAAGGGCTAATTTAGTTTTACTTTTTGATTCAGAGTAGTGTGGTTGGGGTGCACAGGAGCCTGCAGAGATAGAGACACAGTTGTGACACGGTGACAGGAGGCTACACTAAAAAAAAAAAAAAAAATTATATATATATATATATACACACACATATATACACACACATACACACACACAAACACACACATATATATATATATACATACACATACACACATACATACACACACACACACACACATACATTTTAAAAACAGTGAAAAATAATTATTACAGCTTTAAAGCCCCCCCCCTTACAAAACTGTGGAAATACTACACAGGGCTCCAGTTAGTCAGTGCAGTTGTGAATCTCCTGTTCTAGTTATCAATAAATATCTGTTTTAAGCTGTAATTATCAAACAATCGCCTCATATGTCATCTGCATGATTCACTAATTTTATTGGGAAACTGACATTGGTGACACAGTGTCACTTGGTGCAATAAGTTATTTAACCAGCGTCATTTGTAAATTACACTCAGGGTTGAAAAATTAAATGTCAGAGATGAAAACCCCCCGCGACAACGGAACGCAGAGGATCCAGCCCCACAAAGCCGGTTCCCTAGGAAGAGGGATCTGCTTTCTTTGGACTGCTCTCCCGAAAGCTACTGAACATTTGAACTCAGTCACAACAGGCCCTGAAATATTCATGGCGTGCAGATGGGGGGGCGTCTTTATTCAGTAGATAATGTGGGAACAATTTCAGCTCTTGGCTGAGAATAATCTCAACACACTCCCTCCGTATCCTGAGCGATGGGTAAGAAGTTACTCGCTCCCCGATCTGTTCTAGACCTATTACACAGTTCTGCCACCTCTGCTGGGAAATACTTTGAACAGTCAACTTTGCCCGCAGTGACCTGAAATGTGTCCTGGAAGATAGAGCTGTCATTACCGACTGGTGATAAGCAGGGTCTCAGCTGTACAATTCAGCTTATGCTAATAAATCCGGCTTCACACCACAACGCCACAGTCATTTTGTGCGCGAGATAATATCTGGAGCGCTGAGACCTTTCACGTCTCCTATCACTTGCCGCTGTGACTGGTACCTGTCAATGGTAGCACAGCCGCCTACAGCGGCCGGCTGGGGAGAACGAGGAACCGCTCTACATGTCTCCCTCCTGCTCTCTCGCCTTTGTTCCATGGCGCACACTTGATTACTTCGCTGACGGCTTTGTCGAGCTTGCTTGCCTTGTGTATAATATAAATATTTTATTACAATATTATACTGCTTTGTCTGTTGGCTTTGATAAAACCTGCCAACAAGGGAGGGGTAGAGAGGGCCTCCGACACACACGCTCCTCGCTGCGTCCACTATGTGTAGGAGCGCACAATTCAGATGCAAGCGACATCATTCTGGTAATAATAATATGAAAATGACCAATTCTGATACTAGGATATCAGCGGAGCAGAGGGAAAGCTTCTGCAGTGCAGGAAGGGTCCAGACTACAAAGGAAAAAGTGTAACATTTGTGTCATCTTGTAAAGGATACATTTGCAAAGCAGACAGCCGCGAGTTTAGTCGTGTGGTCTCTTCTCGCGGGCACAGTACCCAGAGCTGTTCGATTACAGACCCGCGATCCACCTGTGAGAAATCCTAAGAGCGTGAACAGAAATAAGCCTGAACTGCTGCCTCGGGGCTGTAAATGAACAGCTCCGGGCACATTTACCCGCGGGAACAGACCACACGACTTACCCCGCAGCTAAATGGATCTGACATAAAGAGTCTAATATAACCTATTCCCTATGTCTAATTATTAAACACCACAGTAGAATGGATCCAACACCTACTATCTAGCCCAGATTTTTATTCCTGAGGAGGCCAATGTAGTGTGTTTTATTCCTGAGGAGGCCAATGTAGTGTGTTTTATTCCTGAGGAGGCCAATGTAGTGTGTTTTATTCCTGAGGAGGCCAATGTAGTGTGTTTTATTCCTGAGGAGGCCAATGTAGTGTGTTTTATTCCTGTGGAGGCCAATGTAGTGTGTTTTATTCCTGAGGAGGCCAATGTAGTGTGTTTTATTCCTGTGGAGGCCAATGTAGTGTGTATGTATTTTTTTACGTGGGAGCCAATGTGTATGCTATTTCATTGGTCGAGCACCCTGCCTCGCCGGATAGTGTGCCTTGGCAATTTTAAAATCTTGTGTCACGTGCCTCTAGTTGAAAAAGGTTGAAAATCACTGATCTAGCCCTTTTATCTCCAACAACGTTCCTTCTGTATGGCGCTAAGGCTCTTATTTTAGAATACAGCCAAAAGCCGTATGAAAGAAAGGTAATAACTAATGATAAAAAAACAAAAAGATGGGGTCGATGGCCCAAAGCAAGAGCTCAGACTGAACAGGATGTGGTTTTGACAGGCAGGACAAAATTTACTAAGTGGCGGGTTCTAAAACCCGGCGGTTTTATGGCGGTTTGACGGCGGGTTCTAAACCCCGGGGGTTTGGCGGCAGTTTCTAAATAACAGCCCTGTTCTGTTCTATTCTAAAATTTGTTTTGACGGCGGTTTTGCATCGGTTTTGGCCTTAGTATATCTGCAGATAGCAAAACCGTTTAGAACCCGACGCTTAGTAAATTTTGCCTGCAGGGTGGTAAGTCTTTTTAATCAGATGATGCTCTAGGTCTGTATCTGGTAATCGGGCGTCAGGAAACATTGTGTCATCCATTATTCGGTTAATCCAAATGTGTGGCCAAATTGGCACCAGGCCTGGATTTCTAGGCGGCTGTAGAGGATTTAGGCAGAGAATTGTGGAAGGTAAAGGGGCCCCACTTAAATATAGGTACCTTTAACTCTTTCCCTCCAATGGTGCACCTTACCCCTGGCAGCACCAGGTCACGCAGGCGCCGTGATTGCACTATGACGATCAGCAATGAGTCAGATTGCAATCTCTCCTCTGCTTTGTGATACACATCACTACATCTTTCTCCAGGCATCACCAGCTACATCACAGCGCAGACTTCCGTCCCCCAGAACACTACCTAGCTAATTAAAAAGACACACAACACACACACACACACAACACACACACACAACACACACACACACACACACAACACACACACGCAGATTCGGATATCTCCTCCAAGGTGCCCCACCACTCACAACAGCGGGGGATATAAAACGCAGAGCTCCCTCGCCGCCCAGACAAGCAGATAAATACTGAGCAGATCTGAAGCTCCATATGTATCACTGAGAGGGTTAGGGGGAGGGCGATGATTTGTCTGCTGCTCAGTGGAAGTGACAGCTGTGTGCGCGCAACACTAGAGAGCGGAGGCTCGGGGTAAGGCTCTGCACGTACTCTCATCAGCTCGTGGAGTGATGGCTTGACATGGGACGGCAGCATCTGCCGGGTAAAGGGCGCATTTGGAAGCGGAGTGCTTATTAATGTGCAAGAGCAGCGTTACACATTTGCAGAGCTAATGAAGCAGGTGCGCAGGAACAGCCTGCTCATAATAATTATGTAGACGGTTTGGTGGTATTTCCAGCGTGCTCCATATGCCAGACCTGCGAGGCATTTAGAGAGCGGAGCACGCACTCTGATAAATGTGGAGCACAGATCACAAATCACTCGGACCTGGGAGGCCGCAGTCCTCCTATACGTATACACCATTATGTGTATATAATGATACCGTTCCCCAACATTTGCTGGTTACAGAGCACTGACCGCTCACCAAGCAGCCCGAGTGCTGCCTATATTCCCTCTCCATATTGGCGGACCTACACAAAGCCATCAATGGGATCTCAGGACGGCCTGTACCCTGGGGTAGTTAGCAGACCAGCTGCCCAGTCTTACAACCACGGGATGCCGTTACTAAAATCTCCTGATGGTAAAAGGCAAGTATGGTGGACTCCATCAGAATTTGGGTGGATATCATACAATAATCCCCCACGCAGGAATCTGGGTGCTGCAAGAGCCGAAATTCCTTTTATTACTATTTTTAAATGTGTATATATAAAGGTATAGAGAAGCCGCAAACACGTCACACCAAAGGTCACCCCTTATGATGCAATTAAGCACATTGGTTTATTTCACCTTTCGCAATGGATTCTTTAATGAATCTATGACTTGCTGCAGGGGAAGCTCCTGTCATTAACCTTTCCTCCGACACCTCTATATTATGCATGTGTCCTCAATCTCAGGCCGGGCACGGAGCCCGAGACTAGGAATTTCCTTCACCGCTTGGTTCCAAGATCTATTGCCGAGCGGAAGATAATGAGCACCTGCCTAAATGCGTCGTAAGTTGTGCGATAAGGGTTAAGTCGCCAATGCTGCAGCAGAGGGGAAAAAATTTAGCCTGTGGTTTATTCCAAGATCTCTCAGTTGTTCCCACGAAGACAAAATGCATCAACAAACACAGATCTCTCCTCCAGACAGAAACACCACACTCTCCGAGCCCCATGTCTGCATCTGATTTTGACGTATTGGCTTAAACGTGCATCTGGCAGCCCTCCCAGGATTCGGGGCCCGGCTGTGTGACACCACGCTCAGCTGTACAAGAGATCAGTCAGTTTACACCTCCAGGGGGCATGTAGCAGGATGGATGCTAACAATCCATGAAAGGGTCCTTTGTACGGCGCGGAGAGGTTGTGCTATCAGACCTCTGCACAACAGAGGGGGTCTCTAATGAAGAACTCTCCACACAATGAAGGTTTCAGCGGCACTCAGCAAATAACCCACTTCACTGCAGTCACTTCTGGGGGCATAGGGCCTGATTCCGTATTGTAAGCAAACCCGATGGTTTGCATACAACGCCGATTGTAAGAGACCAGCACATGCGCAGGATCTGTACACCCCGCAAACGCAGGTCTATCCTCTGCGAGACCGCTCGCAGTTCCCCCAAGCCGTAGCATGATTAACATGCTACAGAGTTTGGGGGGAGGCAAAAGGGACCATTCTACAAAATAGGGGAGTGTCGCCCCCGTTGTGTAGGTGTGGGCAGGGTCGGCAGCTTCCGATGCACACTTCCTGGCACCAGCTGGGCAGTATCGCTGGTCATTCTGAGTAGGATGAAGTTTAAGCTGGCTACACGCTATGCGATCTCTCTTACGATATATTGTTCGGACACAGATCGGTACGATATATAGTGCACATTGTGGAACGATATATCGTGCAGTCATACACCAGATCGCGTAGTGTGTACAGACAGCACGATGTATCGTTCCATCGCGTCGTACCATCACAGGGTACACAAATCGTATAGCGCGTACCCAGCTTTACGGAGCTGGCCGATGGCTTTGACCATTACGCCTTAGGATGCAGCACGCGGTTATGCAATGCTGGCACTGGGCGTCTCATAAGACGCCTACTGCGGTATTAGCATCGCTGCTACCGTACCCGTCTAAATCACCCACATTATGTACACGTTTGCCCTCAGAATCCATTCTACATCCACTGAGGTTTCTCAGCATGATCCGGGCAAAATCCAACCTACAAACTGTTTTATCCCTGGGTCTGGAGCTCAGCAGTGTAGGGTAGGGTTACGCGCAAAGTATTACACAGATGATCTCAGTGAAGTGTTACATAAGCATAGTCCTACTGACTCTGGGCCTGATTCAGAGCCGGACGCAATTAGCGCTCGCTCGTCCAGAAAATAGGGGTGGCTATTCAAATCAACAGTTTCTCTTTGCGGTCTGTTCACGCCTCTAGGTCTGAACGAGCGTACAAAATTTGCGGTCGTTTTTTTAAAAAAAAACGCCCCCTGGCCGCTCGCGTCCTACGTCATGTCCGCTATTTATTAGATTAATCGAGTACATCGACCAGCGTATGAACTGCTCGCTATTCTTGGGGTTGGTTTTTGCTACCACAATTTTGCGAGCAGTTCTGTCTATAAAATAACCCAGTGACGTGGTCAATGACGCTGCTGTATTAATTATACACACCCATAAAACACCCATTTTGACCTTTAAGCACGCCTGCGTTCGGATCTCCACTCCCCGTTTTCAAGCACCTTCCCCCGTTACAACCCACATACGCCTCATTCTGTCACTCAAATTATCAGGCATTCGCTGTTTTGCGAGCACATGAATTTCGGCCGCACTGACTGGTTCGCGCATGCGTATTACGATCTGTACGCATGCGCAGTTGGGCAAACATCGCACGGAGCGAACGAGCGGCCGCTTACGAGCGGCTCTGAATCAGGCCTTCTATGCGGATATGTAATATAACTGCAGGAGCAATCACTACATGAAACTCCAATCTGAAAAGCCTAGGATGCACTTTAGTCTGGGAACCTTGCCTATACTATGAGTGAGATGGCTGGACAGTTATAACTATAAGAATGGTATCAGACTGTCTGCACATAAAGTAATCACTTAGGAACAGCACTGGTTATATATGAAAAATGGGTGAAGGTATTTAATATTGGTATCCTAACCTTGGCGTAATAACTGGTGCCCACGTTGTTACCCAGTGTGCCGATTTTGTGGAGGCAGTGAAAAGGCTGCTGGGAAAAGTGTGGACAGGGCAGTATTTGACAGGGGCATGGTCTCACAGCAGCACAGAGTATAACAGGAGAGAAGTATTGCATTAGTGAGGATAGGGCTGCCTGTGATAGGGGAAGTAAAATGATGTGGGGGGAGGAGAGGATGTAGGCAATAGGAAGCCACAGACAGAGATACATAGCGGGAGGAGCAGGGTCCCCAGCAGCACAGAGTAGTGATGTCAGGCTCCTGTCACACTGATACAGGAAGCCACAGACTGAGAGTTATATAGTGGGAGGAGCAGGGTCCCCAGCAGCAGAGAGTAGTGATGTCAGGCTCCTGTCACACTGATACAGGAAGTCACAGACTGAGAGTTATATAGTGGGAGGAGCAGGGTCCCCAGCAGCACAGAGTAGTGATGTCAGGCTCCTGTCACACTGATACAGGAAGCCACAGACTGAGAGATATATAGTGGGAGGAGCAGGGTCCCCAGCAGCACAGAGTAGTGATGTCAGGCCCCTGTCACACTGATACAGGAAGCCACAGACTGAGAGATATATAGTGGGAGGAGCAGGGTCCCCAGCAGCACAGAGTAGTAACGTCAGGCTCCTGTCACACTGATACAGGAAGCCACAGACTGAGAGTTATATAGTGGGAGGAGCAGGGTCCCCAGCAGCACAGAGTAGTGATGTCAGGCTCCTGTCACACTGATACAGGAAGCCACAGACTGAGAGTTATATAGTGGGAGGAGCAGGGTCCCCAGCAGCACAGAGTAGTGATGTCAGGCTCCTGCCACCCAGAAACAGGAAGATTGGAGTCAAATGCACATCTGTATGACAAGAATTTGATTCAATTTCATTTATAACCCTTACTGATATGTAAAGGATATATGTTTGTTTACCTGTAAGCCTAGGCAGTATGTGGCTTGCCAGCTTTTGTGGGACTATATGTCCCAGCATGCTTTCTCAGTCAGCACCCTACCCAGTAGTAGAAAAAAAGACAAGACATTGTGTCAGCAAAATATACTTGGCCTCGTCTCCCGTGCAATCCTTCGCATTCAGCCTGTTACTAAGTCCACACAGGAATCGCTGACAGCAGCCCCTCATCTTTTATTCATGCCAGTAATCTTAGTGTTACTGTCTGCACAGCGGAATTAACCCTTTCATGTAAATCACATAGGGACTCTGCAACACAGTCAGCTGACACAGTTACCTATCTCCAGTAACATGGAAGATTTTCGTTAGTTGGTTTACATGTATGCTCATAGATGGGGGAATCTACAAACCACATAAGTAGTCCCCTATTCATAGTGACTGAATTCAGTAACCACTGAGGATAACAGGAATGTGTATATAGATCAGGTACCTGTGTCTAATGGGTAATGATGACGTAGTGATGGGGATGTTATGGGATGGGGATACTGAGGATAACAGGAATGTGTATATAGATCAGGTACATGTGACAGATGGGTAATGATGTAATTAGTGTGATGTAGTGATGGGGATGTTATGGGATGGGGGATACTGAGGATAACAGGAACGTGTATATAGATCAGGTACATGTGATAGATGGGTAATGATGTAATTAGTGTGATGTAGTGATGGGGGATGTTATGGGATGGGGATACTGAGGATAACAGGAATGTGTATATAGATCAGGTACATGTGATAGATGGGTAATGATGTAATTAGTGTGATGTAGTGATGGGGGATGTTATGGGATGGGGATACTGAGGATAACAGGAACGTGTATATAGATCAGGTACATGTGATAGATGGGTAATGATGTAATTAGTGTGATGTAGTGATGGGGGATGTTATGGGATGGGGATACTGAGGATAACAGGAATGTGTATATAGATCAGGTACATGTGACAGATGGGTAATGATGTAATTAGTGTGATGTAGTGATGGGGGTGTTATGGGATGGGGATACTGAGGATAACAGGAATGTGTATATAGATCAGGTACATGTGACAGATGGGTAATGATGTAATTAGTGTGATGTAGTGATGGGGGTGTTATGGGATGGGGATACTGAGGATAACAGGAATGTGTATATAGATCAGGTACATGTGACAGATGGGTAATGATGTAATTAGTGTGATGTAGTGATGGGGATGTTATGGGATGGGGGATACTGAGGATAACAGGAATGTGTATATAGATCAGGTACATGTGACAGATGGGTAATGATGTAATTAGTGTGATGTAGTGATGGGGATGTTATGGGATGGGGATACTGAGGATAACAGGAACGTGTATATAGATCAGGTACATGTGACAGATGGGTAATGATGTAATTAGTGGGATGTAGTGATGGGGATGTTATGGGATGGGAATACTGAGGATAACAGGAATGTGTATATAGATCAGGTACATGTGACAGATGGGTAATGATGTAATTAGTGTGATGTAGTGATGGGGGTGTTATGGGATGGGGATACTGAGGATAACAGGAACGTGTATATAGATCAGGTACATGTGACAGATGGGTAATGATGTAATTAGTGTGATGTAGTGATGGGGATGTTATGGGATGGGAATACTGAGGATAACAGGAATGTGTATATAGATCAGGTACATGTGACAGATGGGTAATGATGTAATTAGTGTGATGTAGTGATGGGGGTGTTATGGGATGGGGATACTGAGGATAACAGGAACGTGTATATAGATCAGGTACATGTGACAGATGGGTAATGATGTAATTAGTGTGATGTAGTGATGGGGGGTGTTATGGGATGGGAATACTGAGGATAACAGGAATGTGTATATAGCCAGGTACATGTGACAGATGGGTAATGATGTAATTAGTGTGATGTAGTGATGGGGGTGTTATGGGATGGGGATACTGAGGATAACAGGAACGTGTATATAGATCAGGTACATGTGACAGATGGGTAATGATGTAATTAGTGTGATGTAGTGATGGGGGGATGTTATGGGATGGGGATACTGAGGATAACAGGAACGTGTATATAGATCAGGTACATGTGACAGATGGGTAATGATGTAATTAGTGTGATGTAGTGATGGGGGGTGTTATGGGATGGGAATACTGAGGATAACAGGAATGTGTATATAGATCAGGTACATGTGACAGATGGGTAATGATGTAATTAGTGTGATGTAGTGATGGGGGATGTTATGGGATGGGGATACTGAGGATAACAGGAACGTGTATATAGATCAGGTACATGTGACAGATGGGTAATGATGTAATTAGTGTGATGTAGTGATGGGGATGTTATGGGATGGGGATACTGAGGATAACAGGAATGTGTATATAGATCAGGTACCTGTGACAGATGGGTATGATGTAATTAGTGTGATGTAGTGATGGGGGGTGATATGGGATGGGGGATACTGAGGATAACAGGAATGTGTATATAGATCAGGTACATGTGACAGATGGGTAATGATGTAATTAGTGTGATGTAGTGATGGGGGTGTTATGGGATGGGGTATAGTGAGGATAACAGGAATGTGTATATAGATCAGGTACCTGTGACAGATGGGTAATGATGTAATTAGTGTGATGTAGTGATGGGGATGTTATGGGATGGGGATACTGAGGATAACAGGAATGTGTATATAGCCAGGTACATGTGACAGATGGGTAATGATGTAATTAGTGTGATGTAATGATGGGGGTGTTATTGGATGGGGATACTGAGGATAACAGGAATGTGTATATAGATCAGGTACATGTGACAGATGGGTAATGATGTAATTAGTGTGATGTAGTGATGGGGATGTTATGGGATGGAGATACTGAGGATAACAGGAATGTGTATATAGATCAGGTACATGTGACAGATGGGTAATGATGTAATTAGTGTGATGTAGTGATGGGGGATGTTATGGGATGGGGATACTGAGGATAACAGGAATGTGTATATAGATCAGGTACATGTGACAGATGGGTAATGATGTAATTAGTGTGATGTAGTGATGGGGGTGTTATGGGATGGGGGATACTGAGGATAACAGGAATGTGTATATAGATCAGGTACATGTGACAGATGGGTAATGATGTAATTAGTGTGATGTAGTGATGGGGGGGATGTTATGGGATGGGGGATACTGAGGATAACAGGAATGTGTATATAGATCAGGTACATGTGACAGATGGGTAATGATGTAATTAGTGTGATGTAGTGATGGGGGGTGATATGGGATGGGGATACTGAGGATAACAGGAATGTGTATATAGCCAGGTACATGTGACAGATGGGTAATGATGTAATTAGTGTGATGTAATGATGGGGGTGTTATTGGATGGGGATACTGAGGATAACAGGAATGTGTATATAGATCAGGTACATGTGACAGATGGGTAATGATGTAATTAGTGTGATGTAGTGATGGGGGATGTTATGGGATGGGGGATACTGAGGATAACAGGAATTTGTATATAGATCAGGTACATGTGACAGATGGGTAATGATGTAATTAGTGTGATGTAGTGATGGGGGTGTTATGGGATGGGGGATACTGAGGATAACAGGAACGTGTATATAGATCAGGTACATGTGACAGATGGGTAATGATGTAATTAGTGTGATGTAGTGATGGGGATGATATGGGATGGGGATACTGAGGATAACAGGAACGTGTATATAGATCAGGTACATGTGACAGATGGGTAATGATGTAATTAGTGTGATGTAGTGATGGGGATGTTATGGGATGGAGATACTGAGGATAACAGGAATGTGTATATAGATCAGGTACCTGTGACAGATGGGTAATGATGTAATTAGTGTGATGTAGTGATGGGGGTGTTATGGGATGGGGATACTGAGGATAACAGGAATGTGTATATAGATCAGGTACATGTGACAGATGGGTAATGATGTAATTAGTGTGATGTAGTGATGGGGGTGTTATGGGATGGAGATACTGAGGATAACAGGAATGTGTATATAGATCAGGTACATGTGACAGATGGGTAATGATGTAATTAGTGTGATGTAGTGATGGGGGATGTTATGGGATGGAGATACTGAGGATAACAGGAATGTGTATATAGATCAGGTACATGTGACAGATGGGTAATGATGTAATTAGTGTGATGTAGTGATGGGGGTGTTATGGGATGGGGATACTGAGGATAACAGGAACGTGTATATAGATCAGGTACATGTGACAGATGGGTAATGATGTAATTAGTGTGATGTAGTGATGGGGGTGATATGGGATGGAGATACTGAGGATAACAGGAATGTGTATATAGCCAGGTACCTGTGACAGATGGGTAATGATGTAATTAGTGTGATGTAGTGATGGGGATGTTATGGGATGGGGGATACTGAGGATAACAGGAATGTGTATATAGATCAGGTACATGTGACAGATGGGTAATGATGTAATTAGTGTGATGTAGTGATGGGGATGTTATGGGATGGGGATACTGAGGATAACAGGAATGTGTATATAGATCAGGTACCTGTGACAGATGGGTAGTGATGTAATTAGTGTGATGTAGTGATGGGGATGTTATGGGATGGGGATACTGAGGATAACAGGAACGTGTATATAGATCAGGTACATGTGACAGATGGGTAATGATGTAATTAGTGTGATGTAGTGATGGGGATGTTATGGGATGGGGGATACTGAGGATAACAGGAATGTGTATATAGATCAGGTACCTGTGACAGATGGGTAATGATGTAATTAGTGTGATGTAGTGATGGGGATGTTATGGGATGGAGATACTGAGGATAACAGGAATGTGTATATAGATCAGGTACATGTGACAGATGGGTAATGATGTAATTAGTGTGATGTAGTGATGGGGATGTTATGGGATGGGGGATACTGAGGATAACAGGAACGTGTATATAGATCAGGTACATGTGACAGATGGGTAATGATGTAATTAGTGTGATGTAGTGATGGGGGTGATATGGGAATGGGATACTGAGGATAACAGGAACGTGTATATAGATCAGGTACATGTGACAGATGGGTAATGATGTAATTAGTGTGATGTAGTGATGGGGTTGTTATGGGATGGGGATACTGAGGATAACAGGAATGTGTATATAGATCAGGTACATGTGACAGATGGGTAATGATGTAATTAGTGTGATGTAGTGATGGGGGGTGTTATGGGATGGGGGATACTGAGGATAACAGGAATGTGTATATAGATCAGGTACATGTGACAGATGGGTAATGATGTAATTAGTGTGATGTAGTGATGGGGATGTTATGGGATGGGGATACTGAGGATAACAGGAATGTGTATATAGATCAGGTACATGTGACAGATGGGTAATGATGTAATTAGTGTGATGTAGTGATGGGGATGTTATGGGATGGGGGATACTGAGGATAACAGGAACGTGTATATAGATCAGGTACATGTGACAGATGGGTAATGATGTAATTAGTGTGATGTAGTGATGGGGATGTTATGGGATGGGGGATACTGAGGATAACAGGAACGTGTATACAGATCAGGTACATGTGACAGATGGGTAATGATGTAATTAGTGTGATGTAGTGATGGGGGTGTTATGGGATGGGGATACTGAGGATAACAGGAATGTGTATATAGATCAGGTACATGTGACAGATGGGTAATGATGTAATTAGTGTGATGTAGTGATGGGGGTGTTATGGGATGGGGATACTGAGGATAACAGGAATGTGTATATAGATCAGGTACATGTGACAGATGGGTAATGATGTAATTAGTGTGATGTAGTGATGGGGGATGTTATGGGATGGGGATACTGAGGATAACAGGAATGTGTATATAGATCAGGTACATGTGACAGATGGGTAATGATGTAATTAGTGTGATGTAGTGATGGGGATGTTATGGGATGGGGGATACTGAGGATAACAGGAATGTGTATATAGATCAGGTACATGTGACAGATGGGTAATGATGTAATTAGTGTGATGTAGTGATGGGGATGTTATGGGATGGGGATACTGAGGATAACAGGAATGTGTATATAGATCAGGTACATGTGACAGATGGGTAATGATGTAATTAGTGTGATGTAGTGATGGGGATGTTATGGGATGGGGATACTGAGGATAACAGGAATGTGTATATAGATCAGGTACCTGTGACAGATGGGTAATGATGTAATTAGTGTGATGTAGTGATGGGGATGTTATGGGATGGGGGATAGTGAGGATAACAGGAATGTGTATATAGATCAGGTACATGTGACAGATGGGTAATGATGTAATTAGTGTGATGTAGTGATGGGGATGTTATGGGATGGGGGATACTGAGGATAACAGGAATGTGTATATAGATCAGGTACATGTGACAGATGGGTAATGATGTAATTAGTGTGATGTAGTGATGGGGGATGTTATGGGATGGGGATACTGAGGATAACAGGAATGTGTATATAGATCAGGTACATGTGACAGATGGGTAATGATGTAATTAGTGTGATGTAGTGATGGGGTGTTATGGGATGGGGATACTGAGGATAACAGGAACGTGTATATAGATCAGGTACATGTGACAGATGGGTAATGATGTAATTAGTGTGATGTAGTGATGGGGATGTTATGGGATGGGGATACTGAGGATAACAGGAATGTGTATATAGATCAGGTACATGTGACAGATGGGTAATGATGTAATTAGTGTGATGTAGTGATGGGGGTGTTATGGGATGGGGATACTGAGGATAACAGGAATGTGTATATAGATCAGGTACATGTGACAGATGGGTAATGATGTAATTAGTGTGATGTAGTGATGGGGATGTTATGGGATGGGGGATACTGAGGATAACAGGAATGTGTATATAGATCAGGTACATGTGACAGATGGGTAATGATGTAATTAGTGTGATGTAGTGATGGGGGTGTTATGGGATGGGGATACTGAGGATAACAGGAATGTGTATATAGATCAGGTACATGTGACAGATGGGTAATGATGTAATTAGTGTGATGTAGTGATGGGGATGTTATGGGATGGGGGATACTGAGGATAACAGGAATGTGTATATAGATCAGGTACATGTGACAGATGGGTAATGATGTAATTAGTGTGATGTAGTGATGGGGGTGATATGGGATGGGGGATACAGAGGATAACAGGAATGTGTATATAGATCAGGTACATGTGACAGATGGGTAATGATGTAATTAGTGTGATGTAGTGATGGTGATGTTATGGGATGGGGGATAGTGAGGATAACAGGAATGTGTATATAGATCAGGTACCTGTGACAGATGGGTAATGATGTAATTAGTGTGATGTAGTGATGGGGGGGATGTTATGGGATGGGGGATACTGAGGATAACAGGAATGTGTATATAGATCAGGTACATGTGACAGATGGGTAATGATGTAATTAGTGTGATGTAGTGATGGGGGGATGGAGAGATTATATTTATTTTTTCTAAGTGGTATTAGATATACAGCAGAATTTAAAGCGTTAGACAGGAGTTCTTACTAGCTTTATCCTCTGCGATCAGCGAGGGATGAGGATGAGACTGATTTTCCCTTCTCACCTTGCAGGTAATCTATTGGCACCAGTCATCTGACATAGAAATACCATTGCTGTATGTATATACTGATTTTATAGGTATTTTGTCATGAATTATTATGTGCAAAACCAGAGTAACTTAAGGTCTGGCAATATAACTATATATTAACTCCTAGATACATGGGATGCTGTTTAGGGTCTGTTTGTTTGTATTAGAATTTTTTATTACTTCTATCTGGTGTGGGTGAGGTTATTGGGGGGTGGTGTGCAATCAGTGACTATACATGTATGCTTCACTATATACTCAGTAGGTTACAGGCTGCACTGGTTTTTTATTTCAAACTGTTTTTTTTTCTAACTGGTATTAGATATAAAGCAGAATTTAAAGAGTTAGACAGGAGTTAAACTGGAGGAACACAGGATAACAACATTTAAAAATAATTCTAAACAACTTGGTAACAATTGAAAAGGATCTTCTGAGCTTCTGGATACCCTGCAACTCAGCCACCAGATTTCATTATTACCTGGACACACCTTTTGCCAACACCCTGCTTGAGCATTGCAAACAACTACCAGTTAGTTTCCTCCATTTTAATTTTGCATGTATTTTTGTTTATATTATTCACGTACCACTGTCAATTTCTCTCTCTAGCACTGTAGTATCTACCATTGTTTAACACCTGTACATCTTTAAGAATACTTTATCCTTAATTTAAAGTCCTTCAACTTTAACAGCTCCAAACTCATTTTGTGTATTATATACTATTGTAGTTGTGACTTTACATCCACCAGCCCTGTTCTTCCTTTTATCTGATTTTTTAACATCTTAACTGTACTGTTCCTCACTCTCATCACTACTGCTGCTGTTTCTCTCCCAATACCCTCATCTACACTACGGGGGGTCATTCAGACCCGCTCGCGAGCACAGGACGCTCGGGGTGAAAGTGGTGTGCCGTGGGTGTGCAGGCTCACACTGCTAACGCCTGATGCTCAATTCTGGATAATAATCCCATCACCGGAGCCTGTTAGGGCTTCATCGCCTCATTTTCCTAATGAGTGCAGAAACCTCTGGATAACAATACCTCCAGCGTGAGATATTCTCCATGGACACCTGCTGATCTCTGGCACAGACCGTCTGCATCGCTGCTTCTCTCTGCAGCTCCAGAAAGCTCCTCTGGGGGCTATAAACCCAGTTACTGTTAGATGTGGCATTTTAACATGTGGCACTTTGGCTTCTCTGTGTCTCTCTAATTGCCCAATGCGGAGAGGGTGAAAAGGGCAAAGCGTAGGAGAGTCTGTGCCCTTTCTGGATAACCCCTCCTGTACTGCAGAGAAGTTGCAGACACCGTATTATAAATAGCGGGTATTGGAAATGATAGCATTCCTCCCCGCCAGCAGCCTGTAGGGAAGTCTTAGGGAGCTGGCTGGGGGGACGGGAACGCACTTGTCTCCCCATCTCCTGTATGAGGCATTACATTTATTTGGAACCAAGATTGCTACAATATGTCATTATATTTGCCAGGACATACATAGGAATGATCGGTGACGGTGGCTGCGTTCCCAAACGCACAGCCACTGGTGTTCAAACGTAAATTCTGCGCCTGCCATAGGACTGGCACATGTGCCGATGGTGGACGGGACAGTGCGCCAGTGATGGCGTGTCATGAATCCCCGGCGGTGTTACAGCGGGCAGAGGTGCTGAAGGTGGGTATTTCAGTCCTTTATCACTCAGGCGCGGGTTAGGGGAGGGCTGATAACAGCATTTGCATATTATCGCAGCCGCAACTCCGGCACGAGTGGACGCAGCAGCGTTATCCCCTGAATGACGCCCCCACATATCTTTGCAAAGTCTCACCCGTAATCCATAGTGGTACGCACTAAACTTACATTGCCAAGGGTAACGTAACTGCCTGATATGGCGCCATGCTCGGCGGCATATCGCCAGTTGTCGAGCATTTTATTATTTTTCGCCCAATAGTATACGGGCAGAATTATTTCAATATATTTAGGAGTGATATGGAGCCAAACTCCATCTTTAATTCAGAGACAGCTGCCTCTTCAGCTGTTGTGGAACTACAAGCCCCATCTTAACCAGGCAGTCATGTCTCGTGCAAGAGGCTGGCAGGGCATGCTGGGACTTGCAGTTCCATGTCACTAGTAAACTTCAGGTCACCGAATCCTGCCGTATTGCCTTAATATTAGTAGGTGATAAATGATGCATTACTGTGAGGTGGTAAAACCCGAGTTCCCTTTGTGTTTTGCATTTCGCTGTTCGCAGTCAGTCACAACTGGCCAGTAATCATCTAGCCTTAATTTTAAGCTCTCCGGTGTGGTGCGTCCCGCTTCCTACAACGCGTTTCCAATCTGCGGTTCCCTCGCCAGTTCTAATGTAAGCAATTAGATATCCTGCATGCTCGGCCTGGTCACACAGTATCTGGAATCGAGCGCACACATCACTCATGTCTTAACACCTGTCCAGTTGCAGCATCTCCGAGGAGAGAAAATTGAATCCATTTACCTAACCTGTGCAAAGGAAAGGCACCCGGCAATGTATGTCTGTCCACCTCGCAGCAATTACCCAGAAATTAGATAAAGGAAACTCTAACTAGATATGACCGCTGGTAATTACCGCTGTGCATGACTTCCCCACTGACTGCCACTAATGTCCAATAACCTGGCTGCCGTTCTACGCAAATAAATCACTGGTGCATTTCAGGCACGTGGATGAAAAAAGATGTGGGGGCCCTACAGATTATGGCCCTCATTCAGAGCCGCTCGCTAGCGGCCGTACGCTCGTTCCGAGCGATGTTCGCACATCTGCGCATGCGTACGGTTTTTAGTACGCATGCGCGAACCAGTCAGTGCGGCCGAAAATCGTTTGTACGCTATATAGCGAGTGCCTGCTATTTTGAGTGACAGAATGAGGCGTATGTGGGTGGTAACAGGGGAAGGTGCTTGTAAACGGGGGAGTGGAATTCGAACGCAGGCGTGCTTAAAGGTCAAAACGGGCGTTTTAAGGGTGTGCATAATTAATACAGCAGCGTCATTGACCACGTCACTTGGTTTTTTTTAACTCAGAACTGCTCGCAAAATAGCGGTTGAAAAAACCAACCACAAGAATAGCGAGCAGTTCATACGCTGGTCGATGTACTCGATTAATCTAATAAATAGCGGACATGACGTATGGTGCGAGCGGCCTGGGGGCGTTTTTAACAAATAAACGAGCGTATGTTTTGCACGCTCGTTCAGACTTAGAGGTGTGAACAGACTGCAATTTGCGAACGGATCAATTGAATAGCCACCCCTTGTTTTTGAACGAACGACCGCAAATAGCGAACGGCTCTGAATCAGGCCCTATATTAGCATATGTATGTGTGTATATATACTGTGTGTGTGTGTATATAGATATATATATATAATTATCCTTTATTTATATGGCGCCACAAGGGTTCCGCAGCGCCTTACAAAGTACATAACTGAGCACATAAACAATACAGAACAAATACATGATTTGTAAACATTGCAGCATAACACTTAAATAAGCAGCATGGTGTCAGCAACCAAGTGTTAGGTGCTGTTGTATATTAAAATAGAAGTAAGGGAAGGTGAAGCACATGAGATGAGAGGGCCCTGCTCGTGAGAGCTTACATTCTAAAGGGGAGGGGGCAGAACAACAGGGATTGTAAGGAAGGAACATGGAGTAGTGGGTTAGGATGAGCGCTGGAAATCTTTGAGGAAGAAAGGGGTCTTGAGAATCCATTTGAAGATTAGGAGCCAAGAAGCAAAGTTATCAGGGAATTTTGAGCCAAGTCCAGGGGGACGAAGAAAGGCAGCTACTCGAGGAAGTTGGAAGAGGTGACCGATAGGTGCATTGAATGGAGATAATGTCGTGGAGAGTTTAGAAGGTAAGAGTAGGCGGGAGTGACCAAACGATAGAAGCACCCCAACACTGTGGCAACCTCCAGGCCAGGGAGCGTGAAAGTGAGGCCCCCAAAGGAGATAGCTGCAGGAGAGGTGGTGTCAGATGGGTAAGTCCAGGATTTGGTGATGGTTAGGAGATTGAAGGAGTTGAATATGAAGCCGTAATGGATGGGGACCAGTAGATTATAGACAGAACTGGCTTTCCAGAGGAGACAGGAGAGAGGGACAGCGTTGGGGTGGAGAGAGAAAGAGACTGTTAGGGTTGCTGTAGTGTGGGGTTGAGATTGATTTAGTGCAGGGGGATAAGGAGAATGTGGGTATGTGGTGGGCTTCTGAATGAGGAAGGGTGACAGCAGGTGGTGGGCAAGGTGGAGGTTTAGTGTGGCGTGGGTTAAGAAGAGGTGTAACTTGAAGAAAAGGGAGTGTGCAGTGCTTAGGAGTTATAGGAGATGCGGTGGAGAGTACTAGATGGGATGAGGGGAGATAGAGGAGAGGAGAAGGTGGAGAAGACTATGGAGGGAGGAAAGAGATGGGAACTGGTGGTAGAGGAAAGTATTATGTAGCTTCTAAGTGATGGGGAGAGCAGAAGAAAAGAAAGACATAGGGCCTGATTCAGAGCTGAACTCTCTGACCAGAGCGCTCGCTCTGAATCAGGGCCCTCCTCCATGAAAATGGAGCGTCCTCCTGGACGCTCGCATAGCTGTGGGTGACCACCCACAGCTTATGCGAGCGTCCATGATGATGGTCGCGATGGTCAAGACCATCGCGACCATCGGGCTTGCGACGGAGACCCTGCGGTAGGGTCTCGCTGCCGCAAGCCCTGGAGTGATTTTGGCTCCATCAGAGCCAAAATCACTCCCACTGACATCACTAGTGATGTCAGTGGGGCCGGCTTCAGACGGTAGGCGTTCCCATGGGAACACCTCCGTCTGGCAGCCACGCCCCCGGCACGCCCACCAAAGGGGGCGTGCTGTCAATCAACATCGACAGCACGCCCCCTTTGGTGCGAGATCCGGAGCGACGGAGAGCCCGTCGCTATCCGGGTCTCGCGCATGCGCACGACGGAGCTCCCTCAACTCAACTCAGGGCAGCCCGGCTGTGTGTGATGCTGGCAGCTCTACAACAGGTTACCGGCATCTGTAACCGGACAGGATGGCAAAGTCTGACCCTGTCCGAGCACTGCGGTCACTCATTATCATACACAGGGAAAAGGTAAACAGCACTTGCTGAGAACTACAAGTCTCAGCATGCATTGCCAGCTTGAGGCTATGATGCTATTTTATATCTTCTTGACAGGGTAATCAAAATGGCTGCTCATACTCAGGATAAATACCAGGCGCCATTGGCGGCTTAATTACGGGCGACTGATAAAGCTGCTGCCATACAGTAGCCATCTGCACGTTCCCCATCAGCAGCCACCACGGTTACTCCGCTATCATATGTATCCCGTGTTCCCCGCATCGCTTAGACTGTAAGCTCATCGCAGCAGCAACATTTATACCGTCTCTGTCATGTCATTACATGGACTAAAGAACAATATTGTGTAATACGTTAGTGCTTTATAAATACAACATAATGATAAATAGGAAGAATGTAAATGGGGTTATTCTTCTTTAGACATGCAGCCTGCAAGCACATAAAAGGTGGTGGTAAAGTGTACAGTATTCACAGAAGGGCCAATTATTCATCAAATCAGGCCCTTAAAGAGTGGGACAGAACTTCAAAAAGATATGACAGTGTGCACCAAAGAACCTGGATCATTATGTGAATTAACAGCTGTTCTGAATTAATGTCTGTTTTGATGCCAGGTAGAGACTGGCACTGTGCCATCTGACTCCACAGGTCTCTCATACATCCTCACAGGTGGGAGCTTCACTATTGTACTGGCCTCAGAAGTGGGTGATTAGGGCTCTAAAAGGTGCCCATACACTGCAACTGGCTCCTTGCGCTGAGACGGCCAACACATCAGGCGGTTCCCCCACACGGAGCGATCCGCTGCCCGACCGCCCGATATGCCGGCACCCCCCTCCCCCACCCGCATAGCGCTGCATGGGATCGTACATCGCATCCCCAGATCAAGTGAACCTGCAGTAAGATCTGGAGGTGCGATGTACAACCCCACGGGAGAGCGCCCTGTGAGATATCATACCCACACACGGTACTATGTAGCAGTGATATCGTACCAATCCGCCCGATCGGCTGCTATGTCACACCGTGTATGGGATGGGCTGCTATGTCGCACCGTGTGTGGGATCGGCTTCTATGTCGCACCGTGTGTGGGATGGGCTGCTATGTCGCACCGTGTATGGGATTGTCTGCTATATCGCACCGCGTGTGGGATGGGCTGCTATGTCGCACCGTGTATGGGATGGGCTGCTATGTCGCACCGTGTATGGGATCGGCTGCTATGTCGCACCGTGTATGGGATCGGCTGCTATGTCGCACCGTGTATGGGATCGGCTGCTATATCGCACCGTATATGGGCACCTTAAGGCACGATAAGCTCAGATAGGAAACAAAAGTCATATGTAAAAATATCACATTTCTATATGAACTCAGCAACAGTTGCAAACATGCACCTAGGAATGACCTGCACCTAGGAATGACCTGCACCTAGGAATGACCTGCACCTAGGAATGACCTGCAACTCTTGCAGAAGGGTCAGGGAGAGCCTTAATGTATCAGTAATATTGCTGTGGGTCTCAAGATGCTGGCAGGGCATGCTGAGACTTGTAGTTCCACAATACTTGGGAAGCTGCATATTGCCTGACCCTGGTTCAGGCTAATCATAAGCAGCAGCCCACGGGTAGGGGAGGGGGATGAACCAATAAACTCCTCTCATCGACAGGATTGATCCGGCACAGACAGCTTAATAGTCTCTGCTTTCAGGTAGGGGCATTATAACACAATTAGAGGCAGCATTGAGGCCCCACGAGGAAGTAAATTACAGCTTCTAACCTCTAAGCGCGGTCAATATCCGCACTGCAATCACGATTAATCTCCTACGCAGGAAAAGATGGAGGACGCTCTGTGCTCTGATGGGAGCTATTTATGATTAGCGATGATTAGTGAGGAGAAAATGGATCACTACTGAGGCAAACGTCCTCCATTCTACTATAACAAGGGAGGAAATGTACAAAATCCACATGGTTACCACAGCGGCCCCCAGAACCCCCAAATTCCTGATAGCGTCATTTACGAAGAGATAGACAGTAACTCTTATTATTTACATAAAAATGCTCTAATACATATTGGGACTGAAAATATCGCTTTTCCTCTTTCTGCTCTATTACGATTGAAATGAACATTTAATATGAGCAGATTTATGCTTTGTGCCTCACAGAACTCAGAAACATTGCTGCAACAAAACCTAGTAAAGCTAAAATATTCAGCTCACAACTAGATAGGTTACAAGTAGATATCTTAGAATACACTTTAATGTGGGCTTATTATCCAACAACCACTTATTATCAAAACGTCTTACTATTAATTGGACATAAATAATCAAAATCATTTTGTTGTAATATGAAGTTCCCTTTAAAGGTCCAATTGAATTTATCAGACCCCCATCCTCTATTTTCTTTCTGCACATTAGAGAACGCTTTTTGCCTCCTATCGGTAGTCAAAAAACACATCCAGATTCCCAGACATTTTGCTCTATCTGGCAACAATGTGGCGCTAATGTTAGGGGGGGGGGGTCAGTAAGAGCCTGCCCTACGGGGTATGTTCATTCTGGTGCATGAGTGACCAATGTGTTCAGCCAATCAATTCGCTGGGAACCAGTGACATCACTCTTTGTAACAGGTACATTTAATAAGTTGCATTGTTAAAGGTTACAAATACTCTGCTTTGAAATGAATCTTTACAACGCTGACGATAGAGGTAATTGGGCATATGGCAAAGGAGGCGCCGCCGTGTGGAAAATCATTTTCCCTTTTCCTGTAGGTCTTTATTAGATTTCAAACCGGTTTCTTTATTTCCCATTTCATCTCTGAATTACCTTTTTTTTTTTTGGGGGGGGGGGGGGGGGAGCAAGGGGTTGGGGACCATATGATTTACTAAAGCGGTTAAAGGGATGCCAGAGGACCAGGAATTACGTATAATAGCTGTAATGAAGCCTTATTGCTAGGCTGATCTCAGATCTGAACGGGCAATTACGACGGCAGAACTTAATAAATATCAGGCGATTTACACGCTGACCCCGGAGAAATTAGGACAGAACATTCTTCCCTCCTGTCTGATTACCATCTCCTCTCCAAATCAGCAGGCACGCCGTCCCTCGTCGAGTGGTTCATATTTAATAACGCAATTTATATTCCACTCTCTCAACATAAACTATTGTAAAGGCACACTAATGTAAAAATACATCTGGCTTGTCAATACTTTATCTTCCAGAGCTGGATCTAAATCCCTCCTGCATCTCTGACTTATGGCTGCGCCAGAGTCTAATGAATAAAAAGGTGCAAATTACAGGACTGGCTTTAATGCTCTTCATAAAATTAGATGATGGAGACAAGAGCTGCATTCTCTTCCCCGCAGCTCAGCGCCGGCGTGCTATAAATAAGCGGTACTTAATGCTACCCAGCGCCAGGAAACTGAATGTTATTGCACAGATCTCAATGTATCCGCCACTGGTTGAAGGGACTGATCCCTGATCCATCAAGTGAATTTATGTTAACTGTCTCCTCGCAAAGTCATGGCCTCAGCGCGGTAAATAGCCGCCTATCCTTCTCGCGCGGCTCGCCTGCCAATAAAACTGTCACAGAGAGATGGGAATCGAGCAAGGGCAGGAGAGGGAAGGGGTTGGCTGCTGTGCGGCGGAGAGTAAAAGGACACAGCACTTGCCCGATAGTGCGTGAGAGCCGACTCTCCCTGCCAGGAATAAAGAGGTTAACCCACTGCAATGCCATCCTTTTATTCATGCTCTTAGTTATCTATTGCCCTCACCGGGGTCATCTCACCGCAGTTAATGCCCCGGATCATTTTGTGGCCCCTACCTGGCCTCTAGTTTGCATTTGCAGAAATTGTGGGTTCGCTCGGCCTCAGTGAACAAAAAGGGAAATCAATTGTCATCTTCACTACAGAATGAAACCAGCAGACCATGAAAAAAGAAAATCCATAAGGTTAGAAAAGCTAGCCCAGATCAAATGGTGATTACACAGCAGTCCTTTAACAAGGTGCTAGCTCCATGCCCATTACTCATAATAGGCACGTTATAAATGATGGGGATAAACCACAATAGCATTCAGCCAGGAAGACGAGGGAAAGAACTAGCTCCAGTCCTTGGGAGCCTGATTCTGCAAGAAGGGTCCAAAAAAAACGCACCCTGGAAGCTCGCAATTCATTTATTATCAGAACCACAGCAGATATGGTGGCAAGACACTAACAATGGTCATTACAGGCTCGTTACATAATGTATCTTCTCCAGAAGTAAGAACATGCAAATATGACATTTCCACTCCCCTACACAAGGGCAGAAGTCACCTTTCTACACTTGCACATTGTCTGCGGAATCTTCTCCTCCTCTGGATACAGAAACACAGGTGATATTAAAGGGCAGGTAGCCGAGGCTTCAACACATACCCCGTGCTCTGGACGTACCACGCCCTGTGAGACCCACTCTCTAGTGGGTTAGCGGGAAGTTTGGTCGTTCTGTAGTATTTAAACTGCTCATGCAGAGGAGAGCAGGGCCCATGTTGTATAGCTCTAGGGACCCTGGCCCTCATTCAGAAGCGGTCGCAAGAAGCGATCGCTCTCTCTGAATGAGGGCGGCCGCTTCATTTTTGAAGTGCGGCCTCCTGGTCGTTGGTTAAGCTGTGGGTTACCACCCACAGCTTAATGACCGACCAGGTTGATGGTCGCGATGGTGATCACCATCGCGACCATCGGGGCTTACGACCAGACCCTAGGGTAGGGTCTGGGCACTCGTAAGCCCCAGGGAGCTTCCTGATCTGTTTGAGCAGGAAACTCCCCACTGACATCACTGATGATGTCAGTGCGGCCGCCCACAAAACGGTAGGCGTTCGTTAAGGAACTCCTCCGTTTTGCAAACCACCCCCCCCCCCGGCCTGCCTACCAAACGGGGCGAGCTGTCGATCAACATCGACAGCCGCCCCTTTGGTAACGAGCTCCGGAGCGAGAGAGTTTCTCGCTCCGGGGCTTGAGCACGCGCAGTGTGGCCGCTGCGCGTGCGCAGGACTAACCATCGAGTTGGTTACGATCGGCGCTTGTGACCGACTCTGAATGTGGTCCCCTGTACCCAACCAGGTGAGGTATATTTCCTTTTACATTCTGTGAAGCCTGACCAGTAACCTGTGATTCACGAAGTATTCCTCTTCCTCAGGAGATAGGCGCAGTCATGACCCCACCATCCAAGTTTGAATGATGGCATCTAAGAGTACTACACTGGAAGGCATCGTGATCACAACACCTCCAACCAGGTCACCATGACAGGTCTGCCTGTCTGCAGCGCTCACTGTGGTCATAGTATATCGCTGCGCAGCTCCTGAACTTAGAAACAATCATTTATTATAAATGAGAACGCTTAGCAGATTTGTTTTGATAATTATTACTTTTCCTAAAACGTTATTTTAATTTAAGCTGTACGCTAATTTTTAATTCAGCGAGAATCAAGGTTTCAAGTAAGACCATCACTGCGGGAAAGATAAAACACATTAATAAGGCAGCGATGTCACGATGGATGAAACGTAAGCGAGGGAACCTAGCTGCCATTTTAGGGCCTGATTGCGTGTCTATAAGCAACTGCGTTCTTTGCTCAATCGGCCGATTGTTGCATAATGCGTATTGCATTGCAGTGCGCGAACTAGCTGCTGCGTTCGGGACTGCGATCGTAGAGGCTACGCAGACCCATGGCAGAGTGACTAAAAGGAAGTGCCGTTTGTGGGTGGTGAGGGGTGGGGGGGGCGCGAATGCAGGTGTGCCAGTGCGATTCAATGCAGTTGCATGAGCGTGCATAGATTAGAAACTGCTATACCAGACAGCGTCTGAGGCCTCATAGCGTGCGCTGAAATGAGCAATTCCTGAGTGAGGTCCGAGCTGCCTTAGCTGTGCGCATGGGTCCGATGTTACCGATTGTTGCCCTAGTATACGGATGTGAGTAAGGGGAAGAGGGCGTCCTTATGTCAGGCTGCGATCGCAATGTGAATGCAATCATTTACATATCCCCTCTGATATTAGCAACTGCGCTGCGTGCGTATAAGCAGAATAGCGATCCGTGGTGAATCAGGCCCTTAGTAGGAAACAATAGATGTCAGTCTGTGTACATTAGACCTGACTCAGACTTGTGATTTTCGTAGCTGTGTGACAATAAGCGAATGCAGCGGCGGCTGGCACTGGTACTGAGCGCCATCGCAGCTGCCTGCAACTATGTACACATACACAACATCACAAGCAGATCAGACAAACATCGACTCTCCGAGTAACTCTATGGTCGCCATAGAGAGACCATAACGGAGACCCTGGAGCCATGGTAACTACATACAGGAGCGCAGACAAAGGATTCGACTCTCCCCATAAACGGTTGACACACACCTGCGTTATCAGCTGATACTCCCCCATTGCCTCCCCAAACTGCTCCTTGCCTGTCAATCACACTACAACTAAAGACTCATGGCGGGTGCCTATGGCAATCTTGACACATGCGCACTGCGACTCGGACACATGTGAATTGGCAAAAAAAAAAATTGCTTCATATGCGAAAACCTCAGCGTAGCGTACAAATGCGAATCAGGCCCATTGTCCATCTTCGGACAACTTCACATTTGCAGCCTTTGGACATGACACTGAGCTGCTCTGTAGAGTAAAGAGTCTAAGGCAACTGCTATCATCTGTATTCAGTTATATAGATTCTGCTGTACAATACGGCCCTGACCCGAGCTGAACGTAAGGCGGACATGATGGATAAGTATGGATTCTTCCTCACATTTGTTCCCACGGCAAATACCCAGATTCCACCGACTGGGACCCTCAGGACTCTAAATCAGGCCCTTGGGTACCCTCAGAAGACAACCGTAGTAATGACCAGATATAATGGTATGAGTCTCATGCATCCGCTTTATTACGGCAACAACTTGCGTCCTTATGCTAATGCGTGAATCCGTGTATGTCAGCGATACGGGCGCCTTTGTGTGGATGGTCCATGCTGCCAGCCGTCATCATTAGTATCTATGCTGGGTGCAAAAGATCCACCTGACAGTGTCGTCCTATCTCCGTCCGTACTGTACGACCGACCATGCACGCCATCGACACTCCTATAAGGCGAAACGGCTCCGTGCGTAGCAGGGTTGCTGCTTTGTCAATGCCCAGAAACTCCCATTTCACTGAACGGGTGCCCCGTTGATGAACAGACCGATCAGCCCGCACTTGCGATCTCTGCCCACGCGGCATACGGGCAGTCGCCGAGTGCATTTTACAGCGAATGCCCAGTATGCAGATACCCGCCGGCATATTCATCTGCGTCTGTCTCAGACTCTTAGTGCATTAATATTACATCGGCGGTGATAGGAAGTGTCCCGGGAGCACAGATAGGAAGTGTCCCGGGAGCACAGAGGCCTGTTGGCAGCTCCTCCGCGTTATGTTGGGGGGGAGGGCAGTGAGTTTATGGCCCCATCGTGATGCCGCAGTCTCCCTGCCCTGTTCACTCATCCATCCGGTCTATTTATAAGATGACAAGACTGTGCATCCCCAATAATAGGAGAAGTGCTCGGCTCCCGCTCTATAAATAATGCAGAGTCCTTGTTTACTGACAGCTTGTAGCAGTACTGAGTAGAAATAATGTGAAATCAGGGCTGATAAATAATGTATGGCGGAGGCTCGACTCCTTCCTGGCTCCGTGTCCTCTTCTGTCCTAACAGGGTAACACCTTATAATACGCCAATATAACTCTCTCGTGCCTGGAGAACACCGCAAGCCGCTGGCCCGTATTATATGCTCCGTATTAGATAAACTATCCCCGTCCTATGGCAGGTCAGGCTATACCAGTGTGAGAGTGATGCGTCGGCTTTATACACAAGTAGTCTCATCGCCCGAGTCGCCATGAAACCGTCCATCTACTCAGACAATCTCCCACACTCATTACGTCGTCCTTGTAGGGTTCCCGGCAGGAATGGAAGATGAAGGTAAAATGATTCAGGTCATACTACTGCCTACTTCCCAATTACTACTTTCCCCTCATTAACGCCAAGAGTTTACTATCACAGTACTGCTTGTTACACCATCGCTTAGCTGTTATATAGAAATCGTGCTAGTTAATATTATCCTTAATTTATGTGGTGCCCGATGGGGTCCGCAGCACCTTGGAAATGACATACGCAGAGTCCGAGAACATGGAAACTCGCCCCAATGTAATAGAGTCCGAGAACATGGAAACTCGCCCCAATGTAATAAAGTCACAGACCATGGAAACTCGCCCCAATGTAATAAAGTCACAGACCATGGAAACTCGCTACAATGTAATAAAGTCACAGAACATGGAAACTCGCCCCAATGTAATAGAGTCCGAGAACATGGAAACTCGCCCCAATGTAATAAAGTCACAGAACATGGAAACTCGCCCCAATGTAATAAAATCACAGAATATGGAAACTCGCCCTAATGTAATAAAGTCACAGAACACGGAAACTCGCCCCAATGTAATAAAGTCACAGAACACGGAAACTCGCCCCAATGTAATAAAGTCACAGAACATGGAAACTCGCCCCAATGTAATAAAGTCACAGAACATGGAAACTCACCCAATGTAATAAAGTCACAGAACATGGAACCTCGCCCCAATATAATAAAGTCACAGAACATTGGAACTCGCCCCAATGTAATAAAGTCACAGAACATGGAAACTCGCCCACTGTAATAAAGTCACAGAACATGAAAACTCGCCCCAATGTAATAAAGTCACAGAACATGGAAACTCACCCCAATGTAATAAAGTCACAGAACATGGAAACTCGCCCCAATATAATACAGTCACAGAACATGGAAACACGCCCCAATGTTATAAAGTCACAGAACATGGAAACTCGCCCAATGTAATAAAGTCACAGAACATGGAAACTCGCCCCAATGTAATAAAGTCACAGAACATGGAAACTCGCCCCAATGTAATAAAGTCACAGAACATGGAAACTCGCCCCAATGTAATAAAGTCACAGAACATGGAAACTCACCCAATGTAATAAAGTCACAAAACATGGAAGCTCGCCCCAATGTAATAAAGTCACAGAACATGGAAACACGCCCCAATGTAATAAAGTCACAGAACATGGAAACTCAGCCAATGTAATAAAGTCACAGAACATGGAAACTCAGCCAATGTAATAAAGTCACAGAACATGGAAACTCAGCCCAATGTAATAAAGTCACAGAACATGGAAACTCACCCAATGTAATAAAGTCACAAAACTCTCACGATTTTAACTCTCATCCAGATGTTTTCCCATTATGAAGATAAAACTCCACCAATGTGAGAGGTTACTGCTAAACTGTCACATGTTATAAACTCTCACCCTATCACATTTTGCCCTAAGTTTGAAGTAGTATACAGCAGTATGATGTTATATGTATTAGTATGTAGTAGTATATTACAGTATGACATTGTATGTATTAGTATGTAGTAGTATATAGCAGTATGACATTGTATGTATTAGTATGTAGTAGTATATAGCAGTATGACATTGTATGTATTAGTATGTAGTAGTATATAGCAGTATGACATTGTATGTATTAGTATGTAGTAGTATATAGCAGTATGATGTTATATGTATTAGTATGTAGTAGTATACAGCAGTATGATGTTATATGTATTAGTATGTAGTAGTATACAGCAGTATGATGTTATATGTATTAGTATGTAGTAGTATATTACAGTATGACATTGTATGTAGTAGTATATAGCAGTATGACATTGTACGTATTAGTATGTAGTAGTATATAGCAGTATGATGTTATATGTATTAGTATGTAGAAGTATATAGCAGTATGACATTGTACGTATTAGTATGTAGTAGTATATAGCAGTATGACATTGTATGTATTAGTATGTAGTAGTATATAGCAGTATGACATTGTACGTATTAGTATGTAGAAGTATATGGCAGTATGACATTGTATATATTCGCATGTAGAAGTATATAGCAGTATGACATTGTACGTATTAGTATGTAGAAGTATATAACAGTATATAGCAGTATGACATTGTATGTAGTAGTATGACATTGTATGTATTAGTATGTAGAAGTATATGGCAGTATGACCTAGTATGTAGTAGTATATAGCAGTATGACATTGTATGTAGTAGTATATAGCAGTATGACTTTGTACGTATTACTATGTATTAGCATGTAGCAGTATGACATTGTATGTATTAGTATGTAGTAGTATATAGCACTATGACATTGTATGTATTAGTATGTAGTAGTATATAGCAGTATGACATTGTATGTATTAGTATGTAGTAGTATATAGCAGTATGACATTGTATGTAGTAGTATATAGCAGTATGACATTGTATGTAGTAGTATATAGCAGTATGACGTTGTACGTATTACTATGTATTAGCATGTAGCAGTATGACATTGTATGTATTAGTATGTAGTAGTATATAGCAGTATGACATTGTATGTATTAGTATGTAGTAGTATATAGCAGTATGACATTGTATGTATTAGTATGTAGTAGTATATAGCAGTATGACATTGTATGTATTAGTATGTAGTAGTATATAGCAGTATGACATTGTATGTATTAGTATGTAGTAGTATATAGCAGTATGACATTGTATGTATTAGTATGTAGTAGTATATAGCAGTATGACATTGTACGTATTAGTATGTAGTAGTATATAGCAGTATGACATTGTACGTATTAGTATGTAGTAGTATATAGCAGTATGATGTTATATGTATTAGTATGTAGTAGTATATAGCAGTATGATGTTATATGTATTAGTATGTAGTAGTATACAGCAGTATGATGTTATATGTATTAGTATGTAGTAGTATACAGCAGTATGATGTTATATGTATTAGTATGTAGTAGTATATTACAGTATGACATTGTATGTATTAGTATGTAGTAGTATATAGCAGTATGACATTGTATGTATTAGTATGTAGTAGTATATAGCAGTATGACATTGTATGTATTAGTATGTAGTAGTATATAGCAGTATGACATTGTATGTATTAGTATGTAGTAGTATATAGCAGTATGATGTTATATGTATTAGTATGTAGTAGTATACAGCAGTATGATGTTATATGTATTAGTATGTAGTAGTATACAGCAGTATGATGTTATATGTATTAGAATGTAGTAGTATACAGCAGTATGATGTTATATGTATTAGTATGTAGTAGTATACAGCAGTATGATGTTATATGTATTAGTATGTAGTAGTATATTACAGTATGACATTGTATGTATTAGTATGTAGTAGTATATAGCAGTATGACATTGTACGTATTAGTATGTAGTAGTATATAGCAGTATGATGTTATATGTATTAGTATGTAGAAGTATATAGCAGTATGACATTGTACGTATTAGTATGTAGTAGTATATAGCAGTATGACATTGTATGTATTAGTATGTAGTAGTATATAGCAGTATGACATTGTACGTATTAGTATGTAGAAGTATATGGCAGTATGACATTGTATATATTCGCATGTAGAAGTATATAGCAGTATAACATTGTACGTATTAGTATGTAGAAGTATATAACAGTATATAGCAGTATGACATTGTATGTAGTAGTATGACATTGTATGTATTAGTATGTAGAAGTATATGGCAGTATGACCTAGTATGTAGTAGTATATAGCAGTATGACATTGTATGTAGTAGTATATAGCAGTATGACTTTGTACGTATTACTATGTATTAGCATGTAGCAGTATGACATTGTATGTATTAGTATGTAGTAGTATATAGCACTATGACATTGTATGTATTAGTATGTAGTAGTATATAGCAGTATGACATTGTATGTATTAGTATGTAGTAGTATATAGCAGTATGACATTGTATGTAGTAGTATATAGCAGTATGACATTGTATGTAGTAGTATATAGCAGTATGACTTTGTACGTATTACTATGTATTAGCATGTAGCAGTATGACATTGTATGTATTAGTATGTAGTAGTATATAGCAGTATGACATTGTATGTATTAGTATGTAGTAGTATATAGCAGTATGACATTGTATGTATTAGTATGTAGTAGTATATAGCAGTATGACATTGTATGTATTAGTATGTAGTAGTATATAGCAGTATGACATTGTACGTATTAGTATGTAGTAGTATATAGCAGTATGACATTGTACGTATTAGTATGTAGTAGTATATAGCAGTATGACATTGTACGTATTAGTATGTAGTAGTATATAGCAGTATGACATTGTACGTATTAGTATGTAGTAGTATATAGCAGTATGACATTGTATGTATTAGTATGTAGTAGTATATAGCAGTATGACATTGTATGTATTAGTATGTAGTAGTATATAGCAGTATGACATTGTACGTATTAGTATGTAGTAGTATATAGCAGTATGACATTGTACGTATTAGTATGTAGTAGTATATAGCAGTATGACATTGTATGTATTAGTATGTAGTAGTATATAGCAGTATGGCATTGTATGTAGTAGTATATAGCAGTATGACATTGTACGTATTAGTTTGTAGAGTATGACATTGTATGTAGCAGTATATATCAGTATGACATTGTATGTATTAGTATGTAGTAGTATATTACAGTATGATGTATGTAGAAGTATATGGCAGTATGACATTGTATATATTAGCATGTAGAAGTATATAGCAGTATGACATTGTACGTATTAGTATGTAGAAGTATATAACAGTATATAGCAGTATGACATTGTATGTAGTAGTATGACAATGTATGTAGTAGTATAACATTGTATGTAGTAGTATGACATTGTATGTATTAGTATGTAGAAGTATATGGCAGTATGACCTAGTATGTAGTAGTATATAGCAGTATGACATTGTATGTAGTAGTATACAGCAGTATGATGTTATATGTATTAGTATGTAGTAGTATACAGCAGTATGATGTTATATGTATTAGTATGTAGTAGTATATAGCAGTATGACATTGTATGTATTAGTATGTAGTAGTATATTACAGTATGATGTATGTATTACTATGTAGTAATATATGGCAGTCTGACATTGTATATATTCGCATGTAGAAGTATATAGCAGTATGACATTGTACGTATTAGTATGTAGAAGTATATAACAGTATATAGCAGTATGACATTGTATGTATTAGTATGTAGAAGTATATGGCAGTATGACCTAGTATGTAGTAGTATATAGCAGTATGACATTGTATGTAGTAGTATACAGCAGTATGATGTTATATGTATTAGTATGTAGTAGTATACAGCAGTATGATGTTATATGTATTAGTATGTAGTAGTATACAGCAGTATGATGTTATATGTATTAGTATGTAGTAGTATACAGCAGTATGATGTTATATGTATTAGTATGTAGTAGTATATTACAGTATGATGTATGTATTACTATGTAGTAATATATGGCAGTCTGACATTGTATGTATTCGCATGTAGAAGTATATAGCAGTATGACATTGTATGTATTAGTATGTAGAAGTATATAGCAGTATGACATTGTACGTATTAGTATGTAGAAGTATATAACAGTATATAGCAGTATGACATTGTATGTAGTAGTATGACATTGTATGTATTAGTATGTAGAAGTATATGGCAGTATGACCTAGTATATAGTAGTATATAGCAGTATGACATTGTATGTAGTAGTATATAGCAGTATGACATTGTATGTATTAGTATGTAGTAGTATATAGCAGTATGACATTGTATGTATAAGTATGTAGTAGTATATAGCAGTATGACATTGTATGTAGTAGTATATAGCAGTATGACATTGTACGTATTAGTATGTAGTAGTATATAGCAGTATGACATTGTATGTATTAGTATGTAGTAGTATATAGCAGTATGACATTGTATGTATTAGTATGTAGTAGTATATAGCAGTATGACATTGTATGTATTAGTATGTAGTAGTATATAGCAGTATGACATTGTATGTATTAGTATGTAGTAGTATATAGCAGTATGACATTGTATGTATTAGTATGTAGTAGTATGTATTAGTATGTAGTAGTATATAGCAGTATGACATTGTACGTATTAGTTTGTAGAGTATGACATTGTATGTAGCAGTATATATCAGTATGACATTGTATGTATTAGTATGTAGTAGTATATTACAGTATGATGTATGTATTACTATGTAGTAATATATGGCAGTCTGACATTGTATATATTCGCATGTAGAAGTATATAGCAGTATATAGCAGTATGACATTGTATGTAGTAGTATGACATTGTATGTATTAGTATGTAGAAGTATATGGCAGTATGACCTAGTATGTAGAAGTATATAGCAGTATGACATTGTATGTAGTAGTATATAGCAGTATGACTTTGTACGTATAACTATGTATTAGCATGTAGCAGTATGACATTGTATGTATTAGTATGTAGTAGTATATAGCAGTATGACATTGTATGTAGTAGTATATAGCAGTATGACATTGTACGTATTAGTATGTAGTAGTATATAGCAGTATGACATTGTATGTATTAGTATGTAGTAGTATATAGCAGTATGACATTGTATGTATTAGTATGTAGTAGTATATAGCAGTATGACATTGTATGTATTAGTATGTAGTAGTATATAGCAGTATGACATTGTATGTATTAGTATGTAGTAGTATATAGCAGTATGACATTGTATGTATTAGTATGTAGTAGTATATAGCAGTATGACATTGTATGTATAAGTATGTAGTAGTATATAGCAGTATGACATTGTATGCAGTAGTATATAGCAGTATGACATTGTACGTATTAGTATGTAGTAGTATATAGCAGTATGACATTGTATGTATTAGTATGTAGTAGTATATAGCAGTATGACATTGTATGTATTAGTATGTAGTAGTATATAGCAGTATGACATTGTATGTATTAGTATGTAGTAGTATATAGCAGTATGACATTGTATGTATTAGTATGTAGTAGTATATAGCAGTATGACATTGTATGTATTAGTATGTAGTAGTATGTATTAGTATGTAGTAGTATATAGCAGTATGACATTGTACGTATTAGTTTGTAGAGTATGACATTGTATGTAGCAGTATATATCAGTATGACATTGTATGTATTAGTATGTAGTAGTATATTACAGTATGATGTATGTATTACTATGTAGTAATATATGGCAGTCTGACATTGTATATATTCGCATGTAGAAGTATATAGCAGTATATAGCAGTATGACATTGTATGTAGTAGTATGACATTGTATGTATTAGTATGTAGAAGTATATGGCAGTATGACCTAGTATGTAGAAGTATATAGCAGTATGACATTGTATGTAGTAGTATATAGCAGTATGACTTTGTACGTATAACTATGTATTAGCATGTAGCAGTATGACATTGTATGTATTAGTATGTAGTAGTATATAGCAGTATGACATTGTATGTAGTAGTATATAGCAGTATGACATTGTACGTATTAGTATGTAGTAGTATATAGCAGTATGACATTGTATGTATTAGTATGTAGTAGTATATAGCAGTATGACATTGTATGTATTAGTATGTAGTAGTATATAGCAGTATGACATTGTATGTATTAGTATGTAGTAGTATATAGCAGTATGACATTGTATGTATTAGTATGTAGTAGTATATAGCAGTATGACATTGTATGTATTAGTATGTAGTAGTATGTATTAGTATGTAGTAGTATATAGCAGTATGACATTGTACGTATTAGTTTGTAGAGTATGACATTGTATGTAGCAGTATATATCAGTATGACATTGTATGTATTAGTATGTAGTAGTATATTACAGTATGATGTATGTATTACTATGTAGTAATATATGGCAGTCTGACATTGTATATATTCGCATGTAGAAGTATATAGCAGTATGACATTGTACATATTAGTATGTAGAAGTATATAACAGTATATAGCAGTATGACATTGTATGTAGTAGTATGACATTGTATGTATTAGAATGTAGAAGTATATGGCAGTATGACCTAGTATGTAGTAGTATATAGCAGTATGACATTGTATGTAGTAGTATATAGCAGTATGACTTTGTACGTATAACTATGTATTAGCATGTAGCAGTATATAGCAGTATGACATTGTATGTATTAGTATGTAGTAGTATATAGCAGTATGACATTGTATGTATTAGTATGTAGTAGTATATAGCAGTATGACATTGTATGTATTAGTATGTAGTAGTATATAGCAGTATGACATTGTATATATTAGTATGTAGTAGTATATAGCAGTATGACATTGTATGTATTAGTATGTAGTAGTATATAGCAGTATGACATTGTACGTATTAGTATGTAGTAGTATATAGCAGTATGACATTGTACGTATTAGTATGTAGTAGTATATAGCAGTATGACATTGTACGTATTAGTATGTAGTAGTATATAGCAGTATGACATTGTATGTATTAGTATGTAGTAGTATATAGCAGTATGACATTGTATGTATTAGTATGTAGTAGTATATAGCAGTATGACATTGTACGTATTAGTATGTAGTAGTATATAGCAGTATGACATTGTATGTATTAGTATGTAGTAGTATATAGCAGTATGACATTGTATGTATTAGTATGTAGTAGTATATAGCAGTATGACATTGTACGTATTAGTATGTAGTAGTATATAGCAGTATGACATTGTATGTATTAGTATGTAGTAGTATATAGCAGTATGACATTGTATGTATTAGTATGTAGTAGTATATAGCAGTATGACATTGTATGTATTAGTATGTAGTAGTATATAGCAGTATGACATTGTATGTATTAGTATGTAGTAGTATATAGCAGTATGACATTGTATGTATTAGTATGTAGTAGTATATAGCAGTATGACATTGTATGTATTAGTATGTAGTAGTATATAGCAGTATGACATTGTACGTATTAGTTTGTAGAGTATGACATTGTATGTAGCAGTATATATCAGTATGACATTGTATGTATTAGTATGTAGTAGTATATTACAGTATGATGTATGTATTAGTATGTAGAAGTATATGGCAGTATGACATTGTATATATTAGCATGTAGATGTATATAGCAGTATGACATTGTACGTATTAGTATGTAGAAGTATATAACAGTATATAGCAGTATGACATTGTATGTAGTAGTATGACATTGTATGTATTAGTATGTAGAAGTATATGGCAGTATGACCTAGTATGTAGTAGTATATAGCAGTATGACATTGTATGTAGTAGTATATAGCAGTATGACTTTGTACGTATTACTATGTATTAGCATGTAGCAGTATGACATTGTATGTATTAGTATGTAGTAGTATATAGCAGTATGACATTGTATGTATTAGTATGTAGTAGTATATAGCAGTATGACATTGTATGTATTAGTATGTAGTAGTATATAGCAGTATGACATTGTATGTATTAGTATGTAGTAGTATATAGCAGTATGACATTGTACGTATTAGTATGTAGTAGTATATAGCAGTATGACATTGTACGTATTAGTATGTAGTAGTATATAGCAGTATGACATTGTATGTATTAGTATGTAGTAGTATATAGCAGTATGACATTGTATGTATTAGTATGTAGTAGTATATAGCAGTATGACATTGTATGTATTAGTATGTAGTAGTATATTACAGTATGATGTATGCATTAGTATGTAGAAGTATATGGCAGTATGACATTGTATATATTAGCATGTAGAAGTATATAGCAGTATGACATTGTACGTATTAGTATGTATTAGTATGTAGTAGTATATGGCAGTATGACATTGTATATATTAGCATGTAGAAGTATATAGCAGTATGACATTGTATATATTAGCATGTAGAAGTATATAGCAGTAAGACCTAGTATGTATTAGTATGTAGTAGTATATAGCAGTATGACATTGTACATATTAGTATATAGCAGTATATAGCAGTAAGACCTAGTATGTATTAGTATATAGTAGTATATAGCAGTATGACATTGTACGTATTAGTATGTAGTAGTATATAGCAGTATGACATTGTACGTATTAGTATGTAGCAGTATGACATTGTACGTATTAGTATGTAGTAGTATATAGCAGTATGACATTGTACGTATTAATATGTAGTAGTATATAGCAGTATGACATTGTATGTAGTAGTATATTACAGTATGACATTGTACGTATTAGTATGTAGAAGTATATAGCAGTATGACATTGTACGTATTAGTATGTAGCAGTATGACATTGTACGTATTAGTATGTAGTAGTATATAGCAGTATGACATTGTACGTATTAATATGTAGTAGTATATAGCAGTATGACATTGTATGTAGTAGTATATAGCAGTATGACATTGTATGTAGAAGTATATAGCAGTATGACATTGTATGTATTAGTATGTACTAGTATATAGCAGTATGACATTGTATGTAGAAGTATATAGCAGTATGACATTGTATGTAGAAGTATATATCAGTATGACATTGTACGTTTTAGTATGTAGTAGTATATTACAGTATGATGTATGTATTAGTATGTAGAAGTATATAGCAGTATGACATTGTATATATTAGCATGTAGAAGTATATAGCAGTATGATCATTGTACGTATTAGTATGTAGAAGTATATAGCAGTATGACATTGTATGTATTAGTATGTAGAAGTATATAGCAGTATGACTTTGTATGTATTAGTATGTAGAAGTATATAGCAGTATGACATTGTACGTATTAGTATGTATTAGTATGTAGTAGTATATGGCAGTATGACATTGTATATATTAGCATGTAGTAGTATATGGCAGTATGACATTGTATATATTAGCATGTAGAAGTATATAGCAGTATGACATTGTACGTATTAGTATGTAGTAGTATATAACAGTATATAGCAGTATGACATTGTATATAGTAGTATGACATTGTATGTATTAGTATGTAGAAGTATATGGCAGTATGACCTAGTATGTAGTAGTATATAGCAGTATGACATTGTATGTAGTAGTATATAGCAGTATGACTTTGTACGTATTACTATGTATTAGCATGTAGCAGTATGACATTGTATGTATTAGTATGTAGTAGTATATAGCAGTATGACATTGTATGTATTAGTATGTAGTAGTATATAGCAGTATGACATTGTATGTATTAGTATGTAGTAGTATATAGCAGTATGACATTGTACGTATTAGTATGTAGTAGTATATAGCAGTATGACATTGTACGTATTAGTATGTAGTAGTATATAGCAGTATGACATTGTACGTATTAGTATGTAGTAGTATATAGCAGTATGACATTGTATGTATTAGTATGTAGTAGTATATAGCAGTATGACATTGTACGTATTAGTATGTAGTAGTATATAGCAGTATGACATTGTATGTATTAGTATGTAGTAGTATATAGCAGTATGACATTGTATGTATTAATATGTAGTAGTATATAGCAGTATGACATTGTACGTATTAGTATGTAGTAGTATATAGCAGTATGACATTGTATGTATTAGTATGTAGTAGTATATAGCAGTATGACATTGTATGTATTAGTATGTAGTAGTATATAGCAGTATGACATTGTATGTATTAGTATGTAGTAGTATATAGCAGTATGACATTGTATGTATTAGTATGTAGTAGTATATAGCAGTATGACATTGTATGTATTAATATGTAGTAGTATATAGCAGTATGACATTGTACGTATTAGTATGTAGTAGTATATAGCAGTATGACATTGTATGTATTAGTATGTAGTAGTATATAGCAGTATGACATTGTACGTATTAGTATGTAGTAGTATATAGCAGTATGACATTGTATGTATTAGTATGTAGTAGTATATAGCAGTATGACATTGTATGTATTAGTATGTAGTAGTATATAGCAGTATGACATTGTATGTATTAGTATGTAGTAGTATATAGCAGTATGACATTGTACGTATTAGTTTGTAGAGTATGACATTGTATGTAGCAGTATATATCAGTATGACATTGTATGTATTAGTATGTAGTAGTATATTACAGTATGATGTATGTATTAGTATGTAGAAGTATATGGCAGTATGACATTGTATATATTAGCATGTAGAAGTATATAGCAGTATGACATTGTACGTATTAGTATGTATTAGTATGTAGTAGTATGTAGTAGTATATGGCAGTATGACATTGTATATATTAGCATATAGCAGTATATAGCAGTATGACCTAGTATGTATTAGTATGTAGCAGTATGACATTGTATGTATTAGTATGTAGCAGTATGACATTGTATGTATTAGTATGTAGTAGTATATAGCAGTATGACATTGTATGTAGTAGTATATAGCAGTATGACATTGTATGTATTAGTATGTAGCAGTATGACATTGTATGTAGTAGTATATAGTAGTATACAGCAGTATGACATTGTATATATTAGCATGTAGAAGTATATAGCAGTATGACATTGTACGTATTAGTATGTAGAAGTATATAGCAGTATGACATTGCATGTAGAAGTATATGGCAGTATGACATTGTATGTAGCAGTATATAGCTGTATGACATTGCATGTAGAAGTATATGGCAGTATGACATTGTATGTAGTAGTATATAGCAGTATGACATTGTATGTAGTAGTATATAGCAGTATGACATTGTCTGTAGCAGTATATATCAGTATGACATTGTACGTTTTAGTATGTAGTAGTATATTACAGTATGATGTATGTATTAGTATGTAGAAGTATATAGCAGTATGACATTGTATATATTAGCATGTAGAAGTATATAGCAGTATGATCATTGTACGTATTAGTATGTAGAAGTATATAGCAGTATGACATTGTATGTATTAGTATGTAGAAGTATATAGCAGTATGACTTTGTATGTATTAGTATGTAGAAGTATATAGCAGTATGACATTGTACGTATTAGTATGTATTAGTATGTAGTAGTATATGGCAGTATGACATTGTATATATTAGCATGTAGAAGTATATAGCAGTATGACATTGTATATATTAGCATGTAGAAGTATATAGCAGTATGACATTGTACGTATTAGTATGTAGAAGTATATAGCAGTATGACCTAGTATGTATTAGTATGTAGAAGTATATAGCAGTATGACATTGTACGTATTAGTATGTAGAAGTATATAGCAGTATGACATTGTACGTATTAGTATGTAGAAGTATATAGCAGTATGACTTTGTATGTATTAGTATGTAGAAGTATATAGCAGTATGACATTGTATGTAGTAGTATGTATTAATATGTAGTAGTATATGGCAGCATGACATTGTATGTATTAGTATGTAGAAGTATATGGCAGTATGATATTGTACGTATTAGTATGTAGAAGTATATAGCAGTATGACATTGTATGTAGTAGTATGACATTGTATGTAGTAGTATATAGCAGTATGACATTGTACGTATTAATATGTAGTAGTATATAGCAGTATGACATTTTATGTATTAGTATATAGCAGTATGACATTGTACGTATTACTATGTAGAAGTATATAGCAGTATGACATTGTATGTATTAGTATATAGCAGTATGACATTGTACGTATTAGTATGTAGTAGTATATAGCAGTATGACATTTTATGTATTAGTATATAGCAGTATGACATTGTACGTATTAGTATGTAGAAGTACATAGCAGTATGACATTGTATGTAGTAGTATATAGCAGTATGACATTGTATGTAGTAGTATGTATTAGTATGTAGTAGTATATGGCAGTATGACATTGTACGTATTAGTATGTAGAAGTATATAGCAGTATGACATTGTATGTAGTAGTATATAGCAGTATGACATTGTCTGTAGCAGTATATATCAGTATGACATTGTACGTATTAGTATGTAGTAGTATATTACAGTATGATGTACGTTTTAGTATGTAGTAGTATATAGCAGTATGACATTGTACGTATTAGTATGTAGAAGTATATTACAGTATGATGTACGTTTTAGTATGTAGTAGTATATTACAGTATGATGTATGTATTAGTATGTAGTAGTATATAGCAGTATGACATTGTATATATTAGCATGTAGAAGTATATAGCAGTATGACATTGTATGTATTAGTATGTAGAAGTATATAGCAGTATGACATTGTATGTATTAGTATGTAGAAGTATATAGCTGTATGACATTGTACGTATTAGTATGTATTAGTATGTAGTAGTATATGGCAGTATGACATTGTATATATTAGCATGTAGAAGTATATAGCAGTATGACATTGTATATATTAGCATGTAGAAGTATATAGCAGTATGACATTGTACGTATTAGTATGTAGAAGTATATAGCAGTATGACATTGTACGTATTAGTATGTAGAAGTATATAGCAGTAAGACCTAGTATGTATTAGTATGTAGTAGTATATAGCAGTATGACATTGTACATATTAGTATATAGCAGTATATAGCAGTAAGACCTAGTATGTATTAGTATGTAGTAGTATATAGCAGTATGACATTGTACGTATTAGTATATGGCAGTATGACATTGTATGTATTAGTATGTAGTACTATATAGCAGTATGACCTAGTATGTATTAGTATGTAGCAGTATGACATTGTATGTATTAGTATGTAGCAGTATGACATTGTATGTATTAGTATGTAGTAGTATATAGCAGTATGACATTGTATGTATTAGTATGTAGAAGTATATAGCAGTATGACATTGTATGTAGTAGTATGACATTGTATGTAGTAGTATATAGCAGTATGACATTGTACGTATTAATATGTAGAAGTATATAGCAGTATGACATTGTATGTATTAGTATATAGCAGTATGACATTGTACGTATTAGTATGTAGTACTATATAGCAGTATGACCTAGTATGTATTAGTATGTAGCAGTATGACATTGTATGTATTAGTATGTAGCAGTATGACATTGTATGTATTAGTATGTAGTAGTATATAGCAGTATGACATTGTATGTAGAAGTATATAGCAGTATGACATTGTATGTAGTAGTATATTACAGTATGACATTGTACATATTAGTATATAGCAGTATATAGCAGTAAGACCTAGTATGTATTAGTATGTAGTAGTATATAGCAGTATGACATTGTATGTATTAGTATGTAGTACTATATAGCAGTATGACCTAGTATGTATTAGTATGTAGCAGTATGACATTGTATGTATTAGTATGTAGCAGTATGACATTGTATGTATTAGTATGTAGTAGTATATGGCAGTATGACATTGTATATATTAGCATGTAGAAGTATATAGCAGTATGACATTGTATATATTAGCATGTAGAAGTATATAGCAGTAAGACCTAGTATGTATTAGTATGTAGTAGTATATAGCAGTATGACATTGTACATATTAGTATATAGCAGTATATAGCAGTAAGACCTAGTATGTATTAGTATATAGTAGTATATAGCAGTATGACATTGTACGTATTAGTATGTAGTAGTATATAGCAGTATGACATTGTACGTATTAGTATGTAGCAGTATGACATTGTACGTATTAGTATGTAGTAGTATATAGCAGTATGACATTGTACGTATTAATATGTAGTAGTATATAGCAGTATGACATTGTATGTAGTAGTATATTACAGTATGACATTGTACGTATTAGTATGTAGAAGTATATAGCAGTATGACATTGTACGTATTAGTATGTAGCAGTATGACATTGTACGTATTAGTATGTAGTAGTATATAGCAGTATGACATTGTACGTATTAATATGTAGTAGTATATAGCAGTATGACATTGTATGTAGTAGTATATAGCAGTATGACATTGTATGTAGAAGTATATAGCAGTATGACATTGTATGTATTAGTATGTACTAGTATATAGCAGTATGACATTGTATGTAGAAGTATATAGCAGTATGACATTGTATGTAGAAGTATATATCAGTATGACATTGTACGTTTTAGTATGTAGTAGTATATTACAGTATGATGTATGTATTAGTATGTAGAAGTATATAGCAGTATGACATTGTATATATTAGCATGTAGAAGTATATAGCAGTATGATCATTGTACGTATTAGTATGTAGAAGTATATAGCAGTATGACATTGTATGTATTAGTATGTAGAAGTATATAGCAGTATGACTTTGTATGTATTAGTATGTAGAAGTATATAGCAGTATGACATTGTACGTATTAGTATGTATTAGTATGTAGTAGTATATGGCAGTATGACATTGTATATATTAGCATGTAGTAGTATATGGCAGTATGACATTGTATATATTAGCATGTAGAAGTATATAGCAGTATGACATTGTACGTATTAGTATGTAGTAGTATATAACAGTATATAGCAGTATGACATTGTATATAGTAGTATGACATTGTATGTATTAGTATGTAGAAGTATATGGCAGTATGACCTAGTATGTAGTAGTATATAGCAGTATGACATTGTATGTAGTAGTATATAGCAGTATGACTTTGTACGTATTACTATGTATTAGCATGTAGCAGTATGACATTGTATGTATTAGTATGTAGTAGTATATAGCAGTATGACATTGTATGTATTAGTATGTAGTAGTATATAGCAGTATGACATTGTATGTATTAGTATGTAGTAGTATATAGCAGTATGACATTGTACGTATTAGTATGTAGTAGTATATAGCAGTATGACATTGTACGTATTAGTATGTAGTAGTATATAGCAGTATGACATTGTACGTATTAGTATGTAGAAGTATATTACAGTATGATGTACGTTTTAGTATGTAGTAGTATATTACAGTATGATGTATGTATTAGTATGTAGTAGTATATAGCAGTATGACATTGTATATATTAGCATGTAGAAGTATATAGCAGTATGACATTGTATGTATTAGTATGTAGAAGTATATAGCAGTATGACATTGTATGTATTAGTATGTAGAAGTATATAGCTGTATGACATTGTACGTATTAGTATGTATTAGTATGTAGTAGTATATGGCAGTATGACATTGTATATATTAGCATGTAGAAGTATATAGCAGTATGACATTGTATATATTAGCATGTAGAAGTATATAGCAGTATGACATTGTACGTATTAGTATGTAGAAGTATATAGCAGTATGACATTGTACGTATTAGTATGTAGAAGTATATAGCAGTAAGACCTAGTATGTATTAGTATGTAGTAGTATATAGCAGTATGACATTGTACATATTAGTATATAGCAGTATATAGCAGTAAGACCTAGTATGTATTAGTATGTAGTAGTATATAGCAGTATGACATTGTACGTATTAGTATATGGCAGTATGACATTGTATGTATTAGTATGTAGTACTATATAGCAGTATGACCTAGTATGTATTAGTATGTAGCAGTATGACATTGTATGTATTAGTATGTAGCAGTATGACATTGTATGTATTAGTATGTAGTAGTATATAGCAGTATGACATTGTATGTATTAGTATGTAGAAGTATATAGCAGTATGACATTGTATGTAGTAGTATGACATTGTATGTAGTAGTATATAGCAGTATGACATTGTACGTATTAATATGTAGAAGTATATAGCAGTATGACATTGTATGTATTAGTATATAGCAGTATGACATTGTACGTATTAGTATGTAGTACTATATAGCAGTATGACCTAGTATGTATTAGTATGTAGCAGTATGACATTGTATGTATTAGTATGTAGCAGTATGACATTGTATGTATTAGTATGTAGTAGTATATAGCAGTATGACATTGTATGTATTAGTATGTAGTAGTATATAGCAGTATGACATTGTATGTAGAAGTATATAGCAGTATGACATTGTATGTAGTAGTATATTACAGTATGACATTGTACATATTAGTATATAGCAGTATATAGCAGTAAGACCTAGTATGTATTAGTATGTAGTAGTATATAGCAGTATGACATTGTATGTATTAGTATGTAGTACTATATAGCAGTATGACCTAGTATGTATTAGTATGTAGCAGTATGACATTGTATGTATTAGTATGTAGCAGTATGACATTGTATGTATTAGTATGTAGTAGTATATGGCAGTATGACATTGTATATATTAGCATGTAGAAGTATATAGCAGTATGACATTGTATATATTAGCATGTAGAAGTATATAGCAGTAAGACCTAGTATGTATTAGTATGTAGTAGTATATAGCAGTATGACATTGTACATATTAGTATATAGCAGTATATAGCAGTATGACTTTGTATGTATTAGTATGTAGAAGTATATAGCAGTATGACATTGTACGTATTAGTATGTAGAAGTATATAGCAGTATGACCTAGTATGTATTAGTATGTAGAAGTATATAGCAGTATGACATTGTACGTATTAGTATGTAGAAGTATATAGCAGTATGACATTGTACGTATTAGTATGTAGAAGTATATAGCAGTATGACTTTGTATGTATTAGTATGTAGAAGTATATAGCAGCATGACATTGTACGTATTAGTATGTAGAAGTATATAGCAGTATGACATTGTACGTATTAGTATGTAGAAGTATATAGCAGTATGACTTTGTATGTATTAGTATGTAGAAGTATATAGCAGTATGACATTGTATGTAGTAGTATGTATTAATATGTAGTAGTATATGGCAGTATGACATTGTATGTATTAGTATGTAGAAGTATATGGCAGTATGATATTGTACGTATTAGTATGTAGTAATATATAGCAGTATGACCTAGTATGTATTAGTATGTAGTAGTATATAGCAGTATGACATTGTATGTATTAGTATGTAGAAGTATATAGCAGTATGACATTGTATGTAGTAGTATGACATTGTATGTAGTAGTATATAGCAGTATGACATTGTACGTATTAATATGTAGTAGTATATAGCAGTATGACATTGTACGTATTAGTATGTAGAAGTATATAGCAGTATGACATTGTATGTATTAGTATATAGCAGTATGACATTGTACGTATTAGTATGTAGTAGTATATAGCAGTATGACATTTTATGTATTAGTATATAGCAGTATGACATTGTACGTATTAGTATGTAGAAGTACATAGCAGTATGACATTGTATGTAGTAGTATATAGCAGTATGACATTGTATGTAGTAGTATGTATTAGTATGTAGTAGTATATGGCAGTATGACATTGTACGTATTAGCATGTAGTAGTATATAGCAGTATGACATTGTATGTAGTAGTATATAGCAGTATGACATTGTATGTAGTAGTATGTATTAGTATGTCGTAGTATATAGCAGTATGACATTGTATGTAGTAGTATGTATTAGTATGTAGTAGTATATGGCAGTATGACATTGTATGTAGTAGTATGTATTAGTATGTAGTAGTATATAGCAGTATGACATTGTACGTATTAGTATGTAGAAGTATATGGCAGTATGACATTGTACGTATTAGTATGTAGAAGTATATAGCAGTATGACATTGTATGTAGTAGTATATAGCAGTATGACATTGTACGTATTAATATGTAGTAGTATATAGCAGTATGACATTGTATGTATTAGTATATAGCAGTATGACATTGTATGTAGTAGTATGTATTAGTATGTAGTAGTATATGGCAGTATGACATTGTATGTAGTAGTATGTATTAGTATGTAGTAGTATATAGCAGTATGACATTGTACGTATTAGTATGTAGAAGTATATGGCAGTATGACATTGTACGTATTAGCATGTAGTAGTATATAGCAGTATGACATTGTATGTAGTAGTATATAGCAATATGACATTGTATGTAGTAGTATGTATTAGTATGTAGTAGTATATGGCAGTATGACATTGTACGTATTAGTATGTAGTAGTATATGGCAGTATGACATTGTACGTATTAGCATGTAGTAGTATATAGCAGTATGACATTGTATGTAGTAGTATATAGCAGTATGACATTGTATGTAGTAGTATGTATTAGTATGTAGTAGTATATAGCAGTATGACATTGTATGTAGTAGTATGTATTAGTATGTAGTAGTATATAGCAGTATGACATTGTACGTATTAGTATGTAGAAGTATATGGCAGTATGACATTGTACGTATTAGTATGTAGAAGTATATAGCAGTATGACATTGTATGTAGTAGTATATAGCAGTATGACATTGTACGTATTAATATGTAGTAGTATATAGCAGTATGACATTGTATGTATTAGTATATAGCAGTATGACATTGTACGTATTAGTATGTAGTAGTATATAGCAGTATGACATTTTATGTATTAGTATATAGCAGTATGACATTGTATGTAGTAGTATGTATTAGTATGTAGTAGTATATGGCAGTATGACATTGTACGTATTAGTATGTAGAAGTACATAGCAGTATGACATTGTATGTAGTAGTATATAGCAATATGACATTGTATGTAGTAGTATGTATTAGTATGTAGTAGTATATGGCAGTATGACATTGTACGTATTAGCATGTAGTAGTATATAGCAGTATGACATTGTATGTAGTAGTATATAGCAGTATGACATTGTATGTAGTAGTATGTATTAGTATGTAGTAGTATATAGCAGTATGACATTGTATGTAGTAGTATATAGCAGTATGACATTGTATGTAGTAGTATGTATTAGTATGTCGTAGTATATAGCAGTATGACATTGTATGTAGTAGTATGTATTAGTATGTAGTAGTATATGGCAGTATGACATTGTACGTATTAGTATGTAGAAGTATATGGCAGTATGACATTGTACGTATTAGTATGTAGTAGTATATAGCAGTATGACATTGTATGTAGTAGTATATAGCAGTATGACATTGTATGTAGTAGTATGTATTAGTATGTCGTAGTATATAGCAGTATGACATTGTATGTAGTAGTATGTAGTAGTATATAGCAGTATGACATTGTACGTATTAGTATGTAGAAGTATATGGCAGTGTGACCTAGTATGTATTAGTATGTAGTATATATAGCAGTATGACATTGTATGTAGTAGTATGTATTAGTATGATGAATAAAACCATTTATGTGGCACTATAATAGTCAGGCGTGCCGCCATAAGTAATATGCCACCATCTCCGGTATATACGGTCTATCCTGCTAATAACCACCTGTGTAAAGCAGTGTAACAGGTTAATAAGTAGATATGCAGTGATTATTATATATGCCATTTGTTCTACACATTTCTCTGCCCTTCCAGCCGCTCTCTGTTCATCTACCCCCACATCTGTGTATTATAGTGTGTTACACAAGGCCCGGCCGCTGTGCAGCGATGATAATACAGTCTCTGAGGACACAGCTGGCTGCACAACCTCGCTTTCTTGCTGTAGACTGTTGACCCATTTCAAAAAGCACATAAATCAAAGGGAAAACAGCTCGGAAAGGGAAGGTCATTATATGCTCAGCTCCGACCCTCTGCCACATTAAGCTGCTCGATTAGTCAGATTCCTGCGTCTGCTGCAGAGAGGCTGCAGACTATTACAAACATTTACTTCTGACGCCGTTTGGGGATCCGCTCTCCTCTGAGGAATTAACTTAATTGAAGCTTTCAGCTCTGTATTGTATTGGTATCTCGCCTCCTCCTCCTCTCCGCAAGCTGCTCCCGGGCTCCGGGTTGCATTAATTTTGCAAGGAACAGGTGTGGGATAAAGGCTGAGAGATGAACAGAGACAGGGAGAGGCTGGGGAAGAGAGAGCGGAAAGGGGGAACAGACTGATGTATCGCTGGGGCAGAAATGCCAAAAGAAAAGTGAAAGAAACAATAGGAGGTTTAGATAATGAAAAAATATATTTAAAAAACATTCAGAAAGGACCCCGTGATTTTAAGTGATCCTCAACGACGATATTATTAAATGGGGCATATGTCAAGGACCCACCAGTAGTCTAATGGTGCATACGCACGGTCCAACTTAAAATAACGATATAGTTATCATTTTATATCGTTCTTTTTTTCAACCTCTCTAACGACCAAACGATGGTCGATGTGCGGGCACGGATGATCGATATTGACCAGGTTAGCCTGTTAGCTCTAGGGACCCGCGAACGTTAAGTTGTTAGGGGGTTGGTGCATGTTCGATATCGAACATCCAGCACATGCAGGACGATCAGACGATATCTGATCGTTGTCTGATCGACCAGTGTGTACGGGCCATCAGTTTAAGGGGGCCTCCTGCGGAAGGGAAAGGAGCTGGGGGATAGCCTGAAACACCAAGCCCCCTAGGATTAGCTTTAGCATAAACCCCTGAATGGCATTTTAGACAATTTAAGGGTCAATCCAACTGTTTGTTGCCGGCCTCTTGCATCCGTCGCTGCCCGATCTGAGCCCGAATTCGCATAATTTTGCTCAGAGCCCTGTAGGGTCTGCGAGTGCTTTTATGCGAATTTGGGCTGCCGTAAAGTGCTCATCGCGGCTAAGTCAAATAGAAACCAGTGGCGTAAATGATTGGCGCAAATACATTTGTAAAAATGTATGGCCTGCAGCTTGGCTGGCTCGGTGGACAGCATCGCTGGCTCAGTGATCTCTAGCTCGCAGATCTGGGGGCCCTGGGTATGATTTTGCCCCTGGGTGGGCATCACATTTATTTGGAATGGGTTGGTGTGTATGTGCCAGGGAAAAGGACCTGTAATCTCTGCTGGGGCCAGCACTGAGGTGCATGAATAATGACTGTACGGTGCCTGCTGAATAGGTTGGTATTATACAGATTAGGAAGGATAATGAGAACGATAATGTGATAGGAAAAACACGCTGACCGGATGCGGCATTAATAATAATAATCGCTGCTTACTTTGGGCCTGATTCAGAGCCGCTCATAAGCGGCCGCTCGTTCGTTCCGACCGATGTTCGCACAACTGCACATGTGTACGGATTTTAATACGCATGCGCGAACCAGTCAGTGCGGCCGAAAATCGTTTGTTCGCTAAATAGCGAATGCCTGCTAATTTGAGTGACACGAGGAGGCGTATGTGGGTGGTAACAGGGGAAGGTGCTTGAAAACTGGGAGTGGAGATCAGATCGCAGGCGTGCTTAAAGGTCAAAACGGGCGTTTTATGGGTGTGCATAATTAATACAGCAGCGTCATTGACCACGTCACTGGGTTGATTTATAGTCAGAACTGCTCGCAAAATTGTGGTAGGAAAAACCAACCACAAGAATAGCGAGCAGTTCATACGCTGTTCGATGTACTCGATTAATCTCTTAAATAGCGGACATGACGTAGGATGCGAGCGGCCAGGGGGCGTCTTTTTCAAAATTACGACCGCAAGTTTTGTTCGCTCGGTCAGACATAGAGGCGTGAACAGACCGCAAAGTGCGAACGGTTCATTGAATAGCCACCCCTTTTTAATGAACGAGCGAGCGCAAATAGCGTCCGGCTCTGAATCAGGCCCTTTTTCTTTATGAAGCTTAAGGATCATCTTCAACGTTCTGAATAATTTTAAACAATAGCAAAGTATGAAGGAATAGAGACAGGTACCTATAGAATGACATACTCCCACCCAATCTACACAATCACATTATAGGTTTCCAAGCTTCACTATTTAGCAGTGGGATTCGTCCCTCTGATTGGACGGGTGATGCAGCCCGGCCAATAGGAAGCCCGCCTCAGTTATGTCGCCTGTCGGAATCTAATTAGCGATCTGGACTCCACCTACTACTAAATTCACCAACGGGTGGAGCATCAGAGGGACAGAAATAAGATGTCTAATCCAAGTACTTTATAGAAAACACCACTAAGCTTCCCTTTAAAAGCTCTGATGCATTTGTGTCACTGTTGAAACATACATCTGATGCATGTGGGTGGCACCGGGGGCATGCTGACCCTCTGTCTGAGCTCCCATTATAAATCTTGGCACAAGCCTCTTGCATCTAAGGAGGAATTACCCAGCGCAGGAAATGCTGACATGGTGGAAGGTCAGGACACTTCCCTTCTGAACAAGAGCGAAGGAGGGGAGGGGGGCAACCTCCAGGAGGGGGTCAGATGAACTTTATTTACAAGAAGGTTGTGTTTGCATAGACAAAATGGCACCAGATGTGCTTACTCCCAAAGGACCCGGCTGGGAAAGGCCAGGAACCGAGCAGTGGTGAGCTAGGGATAACTCCTCCAGCACTCCACAGCGTGCACGCCAGGCAGCGAAATGAAGGAATCAGGATAGCAGCCATCCTGCAGAATTGGCCATCTCTGATGTTGCTGTGTGTTATCCGGCCAAAAACAACATCAGATCTTTGTGCGTTGAGCGTTGCAGGACCCTGGCGGATACGGATTATCAGCAGTCGTTAGATTGGAGCCCTTGGCTGTAGTATGTGCATAGGGCAGTCGTTAGTGTGGAGCCCTTGGCTGTAGTATATGCATAGGGCAGTTGTTAGTTTGGAGCCCTTGGCTGTAGTATATGCATAGGGCAGTTGTTAGTTTGGAGCCCTTGGCTGTAGTATATGCATAGGGCAGTCGTTAGTTTGGAGCCCTTGGCCGTAGTATATGCATAGGGCAGTCGTTAGTTTGGAGCCCTTGGCCGTAGTATATGCATAGGGCAGTCGTTAGTGTGGAGCCCTTGGCCGTAGTATATGCATAGGGCAGTCGTTAGTTTGGAGCCCTTGGCAGTAGTATGTGCATAGGGCAGTCATTAGTGTGGAGCCCTTGGCTGTAGTATATGCATAGGGCAGTCGTTAGCTTGGAGCCCTTGGCTGTAGTATATGCATAGGGCAGTCGTTAGTTTGGAGCCCTTGGCTGTAGTATATGCATAGGGCAGTTGTTAGTTTGGAGCCCTTGGCTGTAGTATATGCATAGGGCAGTCGTTAGTTTGGAGCCCTTGGCTGTAGTATATGCATAGGGCAGTCGTTAGTGTGGAGCCCTTGGCTGTAGTATATGCATAGGGCAGTCGTTAGTGTGGAGCCCTTGGCCGTAGTATATGCATAGGGCAGTCGTTAGTTTGGAGCCCTTGGCTGTAGTATATGCATAGGGCAGTCGTTAGTGTGGAGCCCTTGGCTGTAGTATATGCATAGGGCAGTCGTTAGTTTGGAGCCCTTGGCTGTAGTATATGCATAGGGCAGTTGTTAGTTTGGAGCCCTTGGCTGTAGTATATGCATAGGGCAGTTGTTAGTTTGGAGCCCTTGGCTGTAGTATATGCATAGGGCAGTCGTTAGTTTGGAGCCCTTGGCTGTAGTATATGCATAGGGCAGTCGTTAGTTTGGAGCCCTTGGCCGTAGTATATGCATAGGGCAGTCGTTAGTGTGGAGCCCTTGGCCGTAGTATATGCATAGGGCAGTCGTTAGTTTGGAGCCCTTGGCAGTAGTATGTGCATAGGGCAGTCATTAGTGTGGAGCCCTTGGCTGTAGTATATGCATAGGGCAGTCGTTAGCTTGGAGCCCTTGGCTGTAGTATATGCATAGGGCAGTCGTTAGTTTGGAGCCCTTGGCTGTAGTATATGCATAGGGCAGTTGTTAGTTTGGAGCCCTTGGCTGTAGTATATGCATAGGGCAGTCGTTAGTTTGGAGCCCTTGGCTGTAGTATATGCATAGGGCAGTCGTTAGTGTGGAGCCCTTGGCTGTAGTATATGCATAGGGCAGTCGTTAGTGTGGAGCCCTTGGCCGTAGTATATGCATAGGGCAGTCGTTAGTTTGGAGCCCTTGGCTGTAGTATATGCATAGGGCAGTCGTTAGTGTGGAGCCCTTGGCTGTAGTATATGCATAGGGCAGTCGTTAGTTTGGAGCCCTTGGCTGTAGTATATGCATAGGGCAGTTGTTAGTTTGGAGCCCTTGGCTGTAGTATATGCATAGGGCAGTTGTTAGTTTGGTGCCCTTGGCTGTAGTATATGCATAGGGCAGTCGTTAGTTTGGAGCCCTTGGCTGTAGTATATGCATAGGGCAGTCGTTAGTTTGGAGCCCTTGGCCATAGTATATGTATAGGGCAGAATCAGTGAGTATTAAAACTCAGCGCTGACTGAGAGAAAAAGCCAGAGAACGCCTGTAGGCTTTACAAATATAGGTATTCTAATAAGGCCGACATCGCCTCTGTATAAAGGTCGTTAACCTCGTCTATCATCAACAAAAGGACCCTAAGTGCACTCAGCTGGTGAGACAGCTGACTGTCTCTTTTGAGCGCTGGAGGGGAAGGAAGGGTTCAGCCGAGCGAGGAGAGCTTCGGTCAGCACCACAATGCCGGCTTTGTGTGATGATGTACAAGAGCGGAGGCTGCTGCAGTTCTCTGTGAGCTGGGATAAATGCAGGGGCCTTGGCCATCACAATTAATAGCTAATTCTCCCTTAACACCCATCAAATTAAACCGGTGTCCACGGCCTGCCAGAATGGGCACCGCTAAGTGTTAGCTGTTAATGAGGTTTAATGGATGTAGCCTACATTTTACAGCACCTAGATGTTAGTTTATGGGCATTTAATTCTGGAGGCTGTGAACTGACCTTCGCATTCTCGCTCTGTCCCTTTAATCGTTGCCTCGGAATAAAATCTGCTGAATGGCCCCCGACTAGAATTGTCATTAAACAGATATTGGGGGGAGGGGGGGGGGAGGCGCAGGGAAGCTGCCTTAGGATCATTTGTTTTCCTCATCGCTTTCTCTGTAATTCCTGTTGGTCATTCGATAATGGGCAATCGGTGATGGAGCTCGTGTGCGTCCAGGTTCTCCGAGGACCAGTCCTGTCTAATTGCAATTTACCTCTGGAAATCTTTAACTTCGAAATGTTCATCGTTGTAGAGCCAAAACGCTTTATACATCGTAATCACAAGAATGAATGTGGATAACCTTACTACAACTGGAAGCACAGCCACCTATAGACCCAACATATTTCAGCCAGAGAGTATGGAGAATTGGAGAGATGTTGCTGGGTACAGTAAAGACTACTATTTTGTGGGTAACATCCATGAGGCCCTTCCCTGGTGTACATCCGTGCATATGATTGTGCAAGGGTTGAGGTGGCTAGTGGGTCATCAAAATTTGCACCAGCCCCCTATGTAAATGATTGAGCTTATGTGCACGCAACCTCTTTCACCGATGTGCGTGACACTCCCATAACACGCTCATAAGATGGAGCGGAATCGGTAAGAATTACCGCTGGACCCCGGTTCAAATCCCGACAGCGCCTGGCCGACAGAGGAAGAAATCCCGATCGTCCCTAGGTAAGTATTCACTAACCTAATCTACCCCCTAACCCTAACCCTCCTTTAGGGTGCCTAACCCTAACCTTCCTCCCCTGTGCCTAACCCTAATCCCCCCTCTAAGTGCCTAAACCTAACCCTCCCCTTCCCCGCCGCCTAAATCTAAGTCCCCCGGGGGGGTGCCTAACCCACCCAAACCTCCCCCCGGGGGTGCCTAACCCTAACCCTCCCTCCCCCTAGCCTAACCCTAACCTCCCGGGGAAGCCTAACTCTAAGTCCCCCCCGGGAGCCCTAAACCTAACCCCACCCCACCCCCGCGGTTGTCCGCTGCGGCACCCGGCATGCGCTCGATCGGGATGCCGGGCGCTGGTCTCCCGACGTAGGTCAAATGACAGGCCTCTAGATTTAGACGCCTGTCATTCGTCCCTAGTCGGGATAACAATGTCTGGAAGCCGGCGATATGGCAGCCACCACTCGCGTGCACGAACAACACATTTCTGCAATGATAGATGCCCCAGGTACGTCACTTTGCACTTTGGCTGATTTTTGATCCTCACCTGCAACTTTCTTGCCTATCTTAAACCATCTTCTGTATCTTTTGTGAGAACATTGAGCTTTCAGAGTAGAAGATTACAACACAGTATAAAATGCAATGACAGAGCCTGGTCTTTCAATGAGCTCATCAAGGCCGTTGGTAGGAATAGCGCGCCACCCATTAATATTGCGCTAATGGAGGATTTTCCCATTCGTTCGGCCGTTTTATGCTATTTTGTTTGCAAGCACAAACTTGTTTTACAGCCCATCTTCCCCGTGACATCTCAGAATGTCTAAGACAAGGTTACAGGGTAGGGAGAACCTTGAGCACTGGTACATGTCTGGGTTGGTAGGTAGATCCACATACGGTATGAGAAGGAAACTATTTTGAATGACCCTACATGGGTATGAAAAAATAAACATTTATTGGTATATGATAAAAAGGGGCTTAGGAATATTAAAACGCATTCGCCTTGCAAATGACAAATCCAAAAGTAAAAACACACAACAATGATATACACCAACAACCGGATTAACACAATTCGATAGATTTTTAGCCGCGCTAATAAATGGGCGCCCAATGTAGCAATTAAATTGTTTTGGGTGGCCATTAATTATCGCGCTTGTCGTGACCAATTAGACCGGATTTAGCTGCGTAAAAAAAACCTGGTTACGGCGTTCATAACCCGGACTTAGCGCACATTTCTGCCCACCCTCTCAGGAAGCTGCGAGTAGAAATGCCGGCGCCAATACAGTGCAGCAATTGAATCGCTCTGTCGGGCGCCCATCACTGACAGCCGCCGGGGAAGACGACTGAATTCCACCCTAAGAAAAACAACAAACTCTCAGGTGAAGATTATTGATGTACAGAAGATTAGTAGGCCTGGGTCAACATACCGTATATACTCCAGTATAAGCCGAGTTTTTCAGCACAAAAAATGTGCTGAAAAAGTACCCCCTCGGCATATACTCGAGTCAAGTGTAGCGCTGACCGCACGGAGTTCGGTCAGCGCTACACACTGCCAAACACACAGCCGCCGGAGCCGGCAGCTGCGTGTTTGGTGTAATCAGCAGCCGCTGAGAGTCTGTCAGACTCTCAGCGGCTGCTGCTGCTCCCACTGCGGGAGCCATCTTCCGGCTCCCGCAGTGGGTGATGGGAGACACGTCGTCATGACGACGTCTCTCCCATGCAAAGCGGCCGGAGAAGCGGACAGCGGCGGGACCAGGAGCGGGGTTACAGGTAAGTGATTTTTTTTTTTTATTCTTGTCACGTCTCTATCTACTGGGGGGTGGGAACTACAGGGGGCACTACCAGGGGGCGATTACTGCAGGGGGCACTAAAAGGGGTATTACCACTGGGGGAACTACCAGGGGGGGGATTACTACAGGGGGCACTACCAGGGGGGAATTACTACAGGGGGGGATTACCACTGGGGGAACTACCAGGGGAGAATTACTACAGGGGGCACTACCAGTGGGGGATTACTACAGGGGGCACTGAATGGGGAGATTACCACTGGGGGCAAAACCAGGGGGAATTACTACTGGGGGCACTACTAGCTGCTGCCATTTCCCACACTAGGCTTATACTCGAGTCAACAAGTTTTCCCAGTTTTTTGGGGCAAAAGTAGGTACCTCGGCTTATATTTGGGTCAGCTTATACTCGAGTATATACGGTAATCCTAAATCCAATGTGTAAAGCATATAATTAAGCTTGGAACACTAACATGGTAACCAAAGCAATAATTGTACAAATTGTGTGATGCTAAGATCTACAACCTAAGGCCAAGATATCTTATATTGTCCAAAAATCACTAGGGGATAGACTCCCGAGTAATGTTTACTGGCATCCACAAAACAGGCGATAATTACACTGACACTAAGGTACATTTAGCAGAGATCACGTGATAGACGTCAGAATAATAACTGCATCTCTCTAATAACCTTGTGCAAATATCACTGAGCCCAATAGATCAGAATGTGATCTATTGGGCTAGAACCACAGCCCCGTTGTGTAGTCACTCTGACATTACATTAGACAGTGAAGATGAGCAAAAGCCTATACATGTATAATAGAGGATATGTATCTGCTCACTGATGTCATTAATACAAACTCTCCACTTCAGGCAATAGGGCTCTCTGACTATACTGGTACACAGTGGGTTCCCGTCCTGTTTTGTAGAACTCTCCGGCCAGTGCTGACCGGTGGGTACAGAGTTTAGAGTGGCAAGCTGGGGAATGGCAAATGTTCTCGATCACATAACCCCCCCCCCCACCTGTTACATTCTCTTTACCATAAATATATGATAAGGAGAACATTTATGCATCTAAAATATCTAAAACTGTGGGATTAAGGGCCTGATTCAGACCCGCTTGCGAGCGCACTTGCGGCCAGCGACGGGCGCTCCGTCGCTGCGGGTCTCGCACCAAAGCGGGGCAGCTGTCGATTGTGATTGACAGCTTGCCCCATTTGGGAGGCGGGCAGGGGGGGGGGGTGGCTGGCCAAACGGAGGCGTTCCGGAAGGAACATCTGCTGTTTGGGGGTGGCCCCACTGACATCACGAGTGATGTCAGTGGTGAGCTTTCGGCTCTATTAGAGCCGAAAGCTCACTGGGGCTTGCGTGAACGAGACCCTACCACAAGGGTCTCATTGCAAGCCCCGATGGTCGTGACCATCGCCTGGCCGCTTGCTACAGCTATGCGAGCGGCCAGGAGGTCATCTTTGAAAAAAAACAGGGACTATCTGATTCAGAGCGAGCGCTCTTAAAGAGCGTCTGGCTCTGAATCAGGCCCTAAGATTTTTAATGTCTGAGGCCCAAAAAGAAAGAATTTCAGCTATAAAAGTGGCAGAAGATATATATTTGGGTGCTGACTGTCTGACAGACACGCGCTCTCTCTCTACCTCCATCTCTTATTAATGGTGTGGTAAGACTGCTCCCCAGCGGCAAAGCTATAGGGGTATACCAGAATATTATTATTATTATAATTTATTTATTTATATGGCGCCAGAAGTATTCCGCAGCCCCTTACATAGTACATACACAAATAAGTAACCAGCGACTTACAATACAATACAAAGCAGGACACAGACATGGATAATAAACATTGCTATATTAGCGACCTTTACGCCCACATAAGCAGCCAGGTGTTAGATGCCCTAATGGGGAGTAAGAGGTAAATGAAAATACAGTAGGGAGAAGCACAAGAGGGCAGAGGGCCCTGCTCGAAAGAGCTTACAGGCTAAATATGGGAATATCAGCAGATTCATACAAATGGACATCATGTACCCCCCAAAAAATGAGAGTTTAACTCATCACCAACTAGTTTTCTGTCTGTCACGTAAAGAGATTGCAGCTCCCAATCAGAGAGCACCATGGGAAAATCTATTGTTCTACCTTATGGGAGATGTGAAATGAAATGAATGTTCCTCTCTGGCTGAAGATTAATGGGCACTTTGAATGCTCTACGTGCTAAAGCAAAGTTAATAAGCAACATGTCTCTGATTATCTGCGCTTTATCCCTGCTCTCTCCCACATCACAAGGGGCCGAGCGCTCCCCACGTCTGTCTCCCATTACCGTCTCAGGAAGAGCTCACGACCAAAGGCTGCCACATTCACTTGGGGGTGACACTGGCCAGACCTACCTCCTGCACTTACACACCCCAAATGTTTATTCTATCGGCAGACGCGAGGGACGCTCCATTCAATAGCAGCAAGAAAGCTGAATTTACGGGATCATTGAATTAATTAACATCAGTCGGATGACATAAAAGCGTCAGGTTAGATTATGCTCATTCCCAGCAGGCGTCGGGTAGATCAGGCTGATAACCCTGTTATTGTGTAGGGCGACAGATTGTGCGTTTAATTTATTTATTTTTGTATTTCATTTTTTTTTTTTTTGTACATTTGTAACTACAGTTCTCTTAGTTTGAACAAGTGTGAAGTCGAACATGAAACAAGGACCTGATGTAGCGATTAGAAATGAAACACAATGGCCGTCGCCGAGAGTTTGATGTGTTTTACGCTCTGAGACAGAAGTTGAGTTGCAGATATCTCGCGATATGTCCAACTCGTAAATGGCGTCATTTCTGCATCAGGTGAATAAATGTATGTACTTACACTAAATAACACAGAACTCCGGACTGACGGCGTTGGTTGTAAATACCAACCTCACATTACCGTAATTGTACACAATATAACAATATAATGAAGCGCACAAGATAGTGATGTTGATAAATGCAAAAGTTGGAATTCCCACATTATATATAATGCAATATAAAAGCCGGCACATCCGTCGTTACGAGTGGGAATGGTATTTCCTGTTAGCGGGTAACAGGTGTATATAGAAGCAGCAATAACATTCCCATCCCCCGCACTGCGCAGACAGGCAGCACGCTTACTCCGGCTGTAAACGTATTCCAATGTAACCACCAAGCGGCTTCCAGGCTCTGTATATTCTATATAGAGGGGAAAACTGCCAACTGTCCCCAATCTCCAGCAGCAGTCCCAGCTTTTAATTTGTATCCCTGGTTTTCAGTATTAATCACAGTGGATACCTGGGAATAATGTATGCTGGATGCAAGCCTTAGAGGTAAATACAATACCCTGCGAGTTGGGGATGCAATCGGGAAGCCGACAGACAATACACCGACAGCCGGCTTCCCGACTGTCATATCCCGGCGAGGGTGAAATGACCGGCTCATTTTACCGACGCTGGGAGACCGGCGCCCGGCATCCCGACCGTAGGGGTGCCGGGCGCCGAAAGCAGACAGCCGCGGGGGAGGGTTAGGTTTAGGGCTCCTGGGGGGGACTTAGGGTTAGGCACCCCCCCCCCCCCCGGGAGGTTAAGGTTAGGCTAGGGGGAGGGAGGATTAGGCACCCCCGGGGGGAGGTTAGGCACACCCCCCGGGGGACTTAGGTTTAAGCAGCGGGGTAGGGGGGGTTAGGTTTAAGAACTTAGAGGGGGGATTAGGGTTAGGCACCCCTAAGGGAGGATTAGAGTTAGGGGGGTAGTTTAGGTTAGTTAGTACTTACCTGGGGACCATCGGGATTTCCAGCACTGTCGGGCTCCCACTGCCGGGATCTCTTCCTGTGTCAGCCTGACGCTGCCGGGATTCAAACTGCCGGCCATGTGACCGGCGGTATTACATACCGATTCCGCGAAGTGCAGGCATCTGCGACATCCAGGAGAGTCTGGCCGATGTTTTTAAGTAGCAACCATCTAAGGGTAAAGCCAGGTTGGTTCTGCCATCTAAATGATTGCTACTTTAACACATTGGTCAGACTGGCCTGGATGTCGCAGATGCCTGCAATTCACAGGGTATTGTATTTACCACTTATTCTTTGTAGCTACTGAATAGCATATTAAACATGCCACGATGGGCATTGTAGTCCTCCAACACACGTGACTTCCTGACATTCACCTACTCAGCCACAAAGTGTCCCATATGCGTTTATAATGTTGGCAATAAGAAAGTAACAGAGGGAGCCATATTGTTGGCTTCCGATACTGCAGAATGGGGAATTTATCTGGGCAGATCTTACAGACCCAAGTTTGGAAAAATAAGCCGGGTAAGATTTACATACAGAAAATACACTGTAGGGAGATACTTCAGAGGATCCGGAAACTGCTTTACTGAGATTTACAGGGCAATTAAAAGACCGACTTTAGAGATTCAGTAAACTGTGACAGTGCACATTAATGTTCTTTTAGTATAAGTTTAATAACTTAGCGCCTAATTCACTAAGGATCGCAAATGCAATAGCGATTACGCACGCAGTTCAACTGCGATAGTATGCTAATCCACTGTGATCGCTATGCCCTCGCAGCACTACATAAATACGGCCACTTTACCTTACACACATCCGGGATGTTTAGCAAGACTGCAAAACCATCAGTACAATGGAGTACCATCGCAGCCTCACACACACTGACACAAGCTCTGACCGTACTCGGAAATTGCTAACTTCCCCGCACACTATGAGACCTCAGGCTGGGTAGGGCATCGCAGTGGGTAATTTATGCACACCCCTGCAACGCCGTTGAAACGCACTGGCACTCCTACGTTTCAAAAACACCCCCCCGTCACCACCCACAAACGGCACTTCTTGTCAATCACTCTGCAATGGGACTGCATAGCCTCTGCGATCGCAGTCCCGATCGCAGTGGCTCGTTCATGCGCAGTACGCAAAACAATCGGCCGATTTGTGGGCGTATTAGCAACTGGGTTCCTTGCTGAATCAGGCCCTCAATGGATATTACTCTGTGCAGGGTGACTGCACATCACTGCCCTCTAGTGGTAAGTGGTGGAACACCTTAGGATAACATTTGGAGAGGAGGTAGTAGGGTTATACTCAGAAACTATCCTGTGATCTGCCAATGATTAAACCTCTGCCAACATACAATAACTGAAGACTAAGCAATGCAGCCCTCTGGCAAGCAGGTAAAACATAAATATTTCCAATTTCTCACAAGCTGAGATACTCCGAATGACCTCCTGTCTGTATACTGTACTGACATCCATCACCCTAACAACACTAATTTGCAAGCAGATGATTATGATGTACAGTAGAAGATAAACCTTATCAATACACTGTTTCTGTAAACCAGCAAAGCAGGAACTTTGTAACTACACTAATTGTTCTCCTTAGCAATGTTCCAGGTACCTTGTTGCGCCTTGATAGAGAATGATTTATAGGGGCCTATCAATGTCTCACACTGAGATGGTAGATAACACTGTATAGTGCTCTTGCTGGGACAATGTGTTTAGGTAATCGACTTCCCTACAATGTCAGTTGTCTGATGTACTCTACCTGCTGCCTCCGTATGGATGTGAGAGGGGCAGCTGTGCCTACAATGCTGCCTGGGCGCTCTATGGGCGAGGGTAAAGCTGACCACACAGAGGACCTCCCTTTAGCGCGGCGTTCTGCCCAGTCAGTGTAAATTGTGGGCCAAGCGGCCAGATCACTCCAGCAATACTGGCGCTTCTGAGGGTTTGGCTAATGGCCATATGTTATCTAATATCTCGCTTCCCATTTGCCAGTCATACATTTATTCTGACGTCTGGAACCATCTCCGCACATCAGAGTTATCTCACCATCACGCTATGGCTGCCGGCCGCTGTGTGTAACACGCGTGCATGAATACAGGGCATCTATGGGCATCTCATTCCCCAACAATACTGACAACATCTACGCTGCGGTCCCGAGACCCAATAGCTTATACAACACAAACCAGAAAAAAGCAAGCTGTGTCTCTCCAGCTGCTGTGGAACTACACGTCCCAGGATACCCTAGCTACGTAGCGGGTACATTGGAGGAAAGATGCGGCCTCACAAGTCACCCGCACTCCCTATCTAATGCCAGCTTTGATTCATGATGTTACTTTCGCCTTAGCACCTTTATGCAGCAATAATACATCCCGGAGTCTTGTAACAACTGATGCAGTAACAAACACAGGACCCAGGACATTACCCCCTCACCCAGCTATATGAGGCGATGACACATAGACCATACCTGGCAATGACATGCTGTCAAATAGCCTGGGTATACTATGTGCAGTCTTCTGTCCCCTGCAAGCTGTTCTATAGAAAGCACATACTCATGGCAGTTACACGGGCACACACGGGCACACACACACACACACACACACGGGCACACACACACGTACAGACGTACAGACTTCAAGAGCATGGCAGTAGTAAAATAGTATTGCCCAATTAGGATGTCACCTATGCAGACCAGCATGCCCGCCTATAAGACACTGCAACCCGAAGCTGGCAGCAAAGGTTGATTTTCGGGAAATGTAATGTCGCGGTACTGTTACTGCGCCTGTCGTCATAGACATGAGCACATTGACTATGGCAGTAATACTGCATTAGTTATCGGAAGAGCACATTTTGGCTTGTAATGATTTGCAGACATGGTTGGACAGGTGGATGAGGGTATACACAGTATAGCCAGGATAATGCACCGGACGGGCTGGGGTGGGATATGATAGTCAGTGGTACAGAGGCCGGATCTGTGGAAGAGTTCTCGTTTTGTTGGAGGACACAGAACACTTGAGGCCAGGCATCTCTCAGGTGGTGATAGTCAGAATCCATGTAGACGGAAGTTTTTAACTCCGTCTATGCAAATTTTACAGCGGAAGCTCCTCAGCACTTAACAGATACAGATGTACATAAACCTAATGACTGCAGGACAAAGATTCAGCTCAAGGAAATTCCGCGTTTTACGTGTTTATTGCAGCACTTATAAGGTGAATTTTTTTGAAACGCGAAGAGAGCAAACATTCAGGAGATATCACGCAGACGGTCAGATAAGGATCGAAATAAGTGAAGTGACAGCTCCACTCTGCACAGGACAGAAAAATGCTTTTCTTTCTGGGTCATAAATAACCCTCCGACATCTTCATTCTTGAATATTACCAGATGACTTCTCATAGAGGACCAGCTTGTACGGTAAAAATGTCAGCCGCTCTGTATAATTAACTGCTTTGAGGCTAGAGATGATTACAGCGTGCTACAATAAAAGCGCCTGGGCCATAACTCAGTGATACTCAGAGGACGAATGACAGGTCGGGCGTCCAATCTACAGGAGTCCTAAGCACAGGGTGCATTCAGCACGCTAATTAGCAAGATGTTAGAGGGCCTGACACAGCGACCTCTCATTTAATATATAGAAAGTAGCATAGGTGTCAATGCAGTGACTATGGGGAACTCCCACACTCACCATCTGTCAATAATCCACTCTTGTTTGATAAATAAGTCACCCAATTCCCATACACAGAAGAGGCTCAGTGCCTCATACCTCAATGACATCACTGGTCCCTAGTAAAATTATAGCTGGATTGGTTTGGTTACTTGGTTCAGGCCTCTGTGTGTAGTTGAAAGGAGTAATGCCCACAGCGCTGCCTGCGCCCAGCCCAGGAGACCAGGCTGCCTGAGCCCAGCCCAGGAGATATCGCATGCATCAGGCTGCCTGAGCCCAGCCCAGGAGATAGAGCATGCACCAGGCTGTTAGTGCCCAGCCCAGGACATGGAGCATGCACCAGGCTGTCAGCGCCCAGCCCAGGAAATAGAGCATGCACCAGGCTGTCAGCACCCAGCCCAGGAGATAAAGCATGCATCAGGCTGCCTGAGCCCAGCCCAGGACACGGAGCATGCATCAGGCAGCCCAGGAGATAGAGCATGTATCAGGCTGTCAGTGCCCAGCCCAGGAGATAGAGCATGCATCAGGCTGCCAGCGCCCCAGCCCAGGACACGGAGCATGCATCAGGCAGCCCAGGAGATAGAGCATGCACCAGGCTGCCTGAGCCCAGCCCAGGAGATAGAGCATGCACCAGGCTGTCAGCGCCCAGCCCAGGAAATAGAGCATGCATCAGGCTGTCAGCACCCAGCCCAGGAGATAAAGCATGCATCAGGCTGCCAGCGCCCCAGCCCAGGACACGGAGCATGCATCAGGCAGCCCAGGAGATAGAGCATGCATCAGGCTGCCTGAGCCCAGCCCAGGAGACAGAGCATGCATCAGGCTATCAGCGCCCAACCCAGGAGATAGAGCATGCATCAGGCTGTCAGCGCCCAGCCCAGGAGACAGAGCATGCATCAGGCTGTCAGCACCCAGCCCAGGAGATAAAGCATGCATCAGGCTGCCAGCGCCCCAGCCCAGGACACGGAGCATGCATCAGGCAGCCCAGGAGACAGAGCATGCATCAGGCTATCAGCGCCCAACCCAGGAGATAGAGCATGCATCAGGCTATCAGCGCCCAACCCAGGAGATAGAGCATGCATCAGGCTGTCAGCGCCCAGCCCAGGAGACAGAGCATGCACCAGGCTGTCAGCGCCCTGACCTTTCTAATACAGAACCGTAGGGGAGTCAGTGAATTTCTGAGGCAGCTTCGCAAGGCACAGCCGACCTCTGATATATGTGCTCAGCAAATACTAATGTTCTGCAGGCTGCACAGCCTGATTTATGGGCAGATATAAAACCTGGACACCTTTAGCGATCTGGTACGTCTGCCCCACGAGTTATGTCTTCACAGCTTGACACCAGCCTATTGCATTATCACACTGCTGCTTTTATAACTCGCTGGGGTCTCTCTCTCTCTCTCTCTCTCTCTCTCTCGCTCGCTCGCACCAGCCAGACATTCTGCTGCCACTCACATCTCCATGCATCTCAGAGATATATATATATTACATCAGCCACAGTCTGCTTTCATCCATCACATCCCTCTCCCTCTGTCGCCCCAGCACCCATAAACACAGAGCAGCCTCCCACGTTCTGCCATCTATCACCCGCACCCACACTCCCTGCCCATGTCTGGACTAACTCTCACACTTGTCTGCCCAACCTATCACAGCAGCCAGTTATAGATATAGGAGCCTTTATCTCTGCTTTTGTTTTACAAGTAAGAGCTCTTAAACACTGAGCCACTTTTGTCAGCAAAACATCAGGTGATCTGATTACGGTCCCTGACCTGAGCCTCTGATGTGCCACAAGTATTATCACACCCTGAACGCCTATGGAGACCCACAGAGCTGTTTTCCGGACGTTGAGGTGTCATGGTCCTAGAGTTGTAATGGAAAAGCTCAGCAATGGATCTGGGCCTATAAAGTAATATTAGACCAGTGTACAGTATACCCTCGCCTGCTGTCTCCGCCACACCTTCTCCAGCCAGTAATGGACCAGTCACATGGCAGGGAGACACAACACTGCTAGTTCCTGAACACACCAGGGCTGGCACACCCAACACTACACCTAGACAGGGTTCCTCACCTCTGCAGCAGGTGCACCGCGGGTGTGCACAGGCGAGACAGGTCGAGCTTCACTTCAATGTTCTCCAATGGTTCATACGCCCTGGACAGGGGCAGAACATCATTTCGGAAGGCACTTGAGGAAAAAGGGTTTCTCGCTATACATTTATAAAGGAAGATTTTGTGACAATTATCCCAAAAAGACAAGGAGTGGCACCCTCCAGGTGAGGGCAGAGATAGGGATCCCACGGCAAACAGACTGGAAACACGAAGGTACATGTGTACGGGCGGATATTAACCCCTTTAATCCCCTGATGTCTGGGTGAGACTGCGAAGGGACAATGCGGAGGCTTGTAGTCATCTTTTGCAGTTGATAAGAATATGGGTTCATGCCAATATATTGTGAAAAATTGAAAAGAGAAACAAAAAACTGAATAGAAACCTGTAACTCAATTAATACTATTGATCTGAACGCAGCGCACTGATTTGAATAGAGAATGATGTTTAACATACAATGGCCACAATCTGACTGCTTGGCGCTATAACGGAATCATGCAGCTGTCCGCACCAGGTGGCCGCCGTTATCCGGCACCTTTACCTGGACCAGTAGGCATCCTGCGGAGCGAGGCCGACTTGCCAGGACTTTGTAGGCCCACAGTAGCTGGAGAGCAGCCACAGGATCAGGAGTGTTCCCGTTATTATTGGAAACATTTAGATCTTCGAATAGATCAGAACGCCAAACATCTAGCGGGTAATGATGTGTAAATGAGCCCCTCTGGGTTGTGTAATACAAGTCCGCAGTCATCCCGGCATCAAACAACATTCGTGTCTAACGCGCTCATCTGGGCAAATTCCCGTCTGATATTTATATATTTAAATTGCCTTTGATTAATCTCCGCACAGCTACAGTGGCCACAGTTATTACTCTACTGAATTGGCCTCATCCCTCTCATTTGCATGGAATTAGGAAGGGGCTAACGGATAAGAGGAGCAAAGCAGCAGCAGCAGCAGGCACATTTCCTGGCCAATCAGGACAAGACGTTTCATACACGAATGAAGAACAGGAAGATACAAACAAGCGGTACAGGCTGGAAAGTGCTACGGACTCTACGCCGGTGGCCCCAGGTCAAAGTGGTCACACACACACACTGGGGGTGCAGCCATCGCCTGCAGTACATTGCCCAACACTGAAACCATCCAAATCAGAGGTTGGTGGTTGCGTAGGATCCACGCGCTCTGCAGCTCGCAGCGAATGAAGTCAGACAACCTAACAACCAGTCTGTCTGTGTCTATGGCAGCAGAAGATTTACTTTCATCATATTGGTTTCTCTGCTTTTTTGCTACATTGTTTTCACTAACTATAAAATGTTTGTAGTACAATAATGTAAAAGGGATATTGCACCCTATTGTGTAGCACCGTGTCCCTTTGGGGCATGCCTAGAACGGAATCGGTATGAATTACCGCTGGACCCGTGGCCGGCGGTTCAAATCCCAACAGCAGCAGCCCGACAGAGGAGGAAATCCTGATTGACCCTTAATTAAGTATAAACCAACCTAATTTTACCCCCTAACCCTCCTTTAGGGTGCCCAACCCTAACCTCCCCCCCCCCCCCGTGCCTAACCTTAATTTCCCCTCAAGAGCCTAAAACTAACCCCCCCCTTCCCCGCCGCCTAAGCCTATGTCCCTCCGGGGGGGGGGGGGTGCCTAACCCTAACCTCCCGGGGGGGTGCCTAACCCTAAGTCCCCCCCGGGAGCCCTAAACCTAAATCTAGACGCCTGTCATTTAACCCTCGCCGGGATTAAGTAGTCTGGAAGCCGGTGGTCGGCATTCCGTCCGCCGGCTTCATAAACGTATACCCCTAGAACTACCCGCACTGCAGTGTGCACTAGTGACAGGGTGGCACCTCACCTGCTTGTATCGTGAAAGGGACTCACTTATCATTGTTCCTGGCAATTACAGCCTTAACCCTGACTGGCCAGACAGTACCCAGCCACGTGGCCAGATACACCCATTGCAGAGCTGGCATGTTGTACTATAAGGGATTGTATAATAACTTAGGAATGTGCGTAATTACCAGCAGGAAGTGACAGCGGTTATGAATGTCAGGGCTTTAAGGAATTACATTGTGGTCACGGGGACAGACTCTGGAGTAACATATACAGATGCGCCAAAGTTCATTGTGACTGATCGCGCCACAAATGTGCACGCGCATTGCGCCACGATACGATATGGCACGTCCCCGATCGCAGGATTGCGTTTCCTTTCAATCCTATGAAAACATGATTACATGTCTCCTATCGAGAGAGTGCGTCTACCATTCATTCCGGTAGAGACGTGAATGTGCGTCTCCAAATCGCATGGCGCGATTCGCTGCGCTACAGGCAAGGATGTAGCTGGACATATCTGTATATAACAGGCTATGAAGCGATGAGGAGACCAGCACGAGACCATTCCGCATGCATGAGAAGGCCACGGATGAGGTCACCAATTACCCAGGGGCGAGCAGACCTGACCAGCCAACCAGTTCTTACGCAGCAAATCCCATTCAGCGCTGGCTCGGCAGAGTGCCTTGGTGCTAAAGCAGTTAACCCTCCAGCCACCTTCTTTTCACTGGCAAGTGGATACAGGTTCAGCTTATCCCTCTCAGAAACACCTGCTAAGTTCATCCTGCCAAGGGCCAACCATTCAAACTCGCTGGGCTGCGGTAGGGGAGCACACAAAGGCTTCTGCCAGCGAGAACGTGCCTGCCTGCCTGCTGACATTGCAGATGGGAGCAGGTGAGAGGCAGGCGGCTCAGAGTCGCTTTATGGCCGTTCTCAGATTAACCCCTTAGCTCCTGGGAGAGGTCTCCACGCTCACCCCGTCAGGTGCTCAGAGAGACACAAATGCCCCCCTATCATTAGCCATCCTAATGTATTCTCTAATCTGGGCTGGGGACGTGGATATAGAAGTATTTTTAGTAAGGACCAGGAAGCTGAGACAAAGAAAACTATGCAGCCCCTAGTCTACAAACTAAAAGTACAGCTTGAGGGGCATAGAAGCAGCAACAACAACAAAACAGATCTTGGGCACTACAACGCACAAAAGTTTTACTTCCCACAAAGTCCGACCGGGAGCCACCTGTGACTGTCTGGCGGTGAGGAAGAGTCGCCGAGCATCCCGGCAGACGTCAGTCATTCTGTGCAGTTGGGTCATTTTCTATAACTATTATTGTTTATTTCTCGTTTGGACGATGACAGATGAAGAATGAAGACAAGAAAATAGTTATTTATTAATAAAGTGGGGAACAAGGGTTGTGGGAAGTCATTTATTCAATTAAAGGTTATTTGGAACTCGCACGTTTGTCTTTTTTTACTATCTTGGTATGATAGGCATTATACTGAGACCACAGGGGTATTACCCCTGCAGAGGTCCCAACTTTGTTATCTCAGAACTCACAGTCCAGGGGTCAGATGGAGACCCCCTGCACTTTCCTGGTACCCCCTCCCTCCCCCCCTGGGAGGGTGGCATGTTGTGATTGGCCATAGAGGCACCTGCCTGGGGCTGGTATTCATTTTCGCTGGGTGATTTCCTTCTGCCAAGCCATCAGCTCAGAGCCAGCGCAAATCTCATACCCTGTAAATGGGTGTGCACAGAAAATGTGCCCTCTCTCCAACTCATTACAGTAATCTGGCTCTGCACCAGTGCAGATCTTACAGGCACATAGCGCACCCAATGCTGTGTTTGCCCTTCAGAAATGGTTGTGTAGACGATGGGAGCACTGCTATAGCCCTGCATCAATTCTATGGAAACAGCGCCTCTAGTGGCCAATATGCAATTAAAAGAACAACTGGAAGAACACTCAGGTCAAGGAATCCTATCAAGATGCTTTCTCCAATATGTGGGGTCAAAAGAAATTTAATTTTTTTTATTTTTTTTATTTTAAATAAAAGAAAACGATTTGTAATCAAACGTAGTGCGTCACTGCTATATATTTAGGTTGGCGTGATTTTATAACCTGCAGGGGTCACAGCTACTCCAGCAGTTTAGTCGGTGACTTGTATCACTGCATGCTTAGCATATTAAATATAAGGAGCCATTCTAGAAGAACAACCGCAGCCGGGTTTATCTGATGGAACAAACAGTAATATGCAACGATTTCACACTCCGTGAACGGTACAAATGTTTAGCATTCTTGATTTGAAGGATTTCTCTAGTACAATGTCCCCCGCCTATACGGTCTCTGCTGGAAGGCGGCCATAATAAGTATTCTGAGGAGGTGAAAAATCCGTGCATTAGGCCGGTATCCTGTCCTGTCATGTCTATGATTTGTTCCACTTCTGCCTTTCTCTCCAAGTTAATGGGGCTGATGCCAGCTAGCACAGAGGCGTAATAGCGGAGACCATTAGCAGGCACCTGTTATAATGACCGGTGTCAGCCAGCTCTAACGGCGTGCGGCGCTCTGCACAATAAGTGACAAAAGGGCGTATAAAGGCTTTTCCGATAAAATTACCACCACTGGCCTCTTGTGCTGTCATTGTGCCAAGGTCGCAGCAAATTACAGTGACAAAGTGTCAGTGAGAGGTTCGGTGTGACAACGCTCCGGTTACAGGAGAATGGGACGATCAGAGGTGTCAGCAGCAGGTTCTAGGCGTCAAGACGGAGGTCGCAGCTAGACAGACAAAGGTGACGGAGACAAGGCAGCGGCGGAAGGAGTGCAGGTCGCTGAGGAGAAGAGATAACAGTCCCGGGGAGCAGCGCTGTGCTTCTTATGGTCTCTGGAACAATTACTGGGAAACAACGTATGCAAAATACAAAATAAGTACAGTAATATACACTGATGGGAAGAACGATACTGGAAAAGTGAACAAGACAAAAAAAAAATTATCAAAAACAAAAGGACCGTAATAATTTCTACAGCAAAACGTGAAAAACAAAAAAAGTGAGATTGATCCTTTGCAGTGGTTAAAGGAAAGCCAGTAATCCATTATAATGACTTCATGTTCCTGGATAACAAGTAGATTTCCCCCAAGGGGCCGACCTTTAACCTCGCGTCAAATCCTGATGTCTGGACAGGAGGAGATAAACGGAGAAATCTCCATTTCCACACTCAGCGGAGAGAAATCCAGAGGCCGTTGTGTGAATGACAGATCTGTGTTTTTGTTGGTGCACGAGTTTCAGATCTGTTCGGGCGCTCCACAATATCTGGTGAGCGGGCAATCGGCTCTGGTTAGGTAAGAGTTAAATAACCCAACCTTCCCCGCCGTGCACCATAACGGCCTCACTCACTGACCAGTAACCCGCCGCGTCCACCTGACCGCAGAATTCTTGCTCCGACGCCCAGCGTAGCATTTAACCCTTTGCACTTAGAATTATTCTCAGCGCTACCGGGCGAGACCATTCCGAGCATCATTTCATCCAGGAAACCATTAATCCCAGTGGGACGCTGAGAAGGGACAGTAATCGGAAACATTACAGGGACCCAAAGAGCACTCACAGCAGCAGCTAATGGAGCATACACACGGTCAGATTTGTCAGACTTGTCAGATTTGTCAGATGAACGACTGAACGATTGAACGATTTGAACGATTTTACCAAAGTTTTGAACGATTTGAACGATTTGAACGATTGAACGATTTTTGACTGCATTAAAATGAATGGAATCGTCCAAGTCTGACTGCAAACCCATCAGATGTCAGAAATCGTTATCTGACCATCGGGAACGCGCATCGTTGATCGTCCATCGTTCAGGCATGTCAGATATGAACGATTTTCCTTCAGATATGAACGACTGAACGATTTTTAAATCGTTATCGTTCATAACTGAAGGAAAAATCTGATCGTGTGTATGCACCATTAGAGGACGGAGAGACTTACTCATACACAACTAAATAAGAACACATACAAAAATATAGACGTATACAGGTTTACATTCAGGCACGGCCGGAAATGTAGCTGTTCTATAAACTCTGGTTAAACGCAGACAGGCGCAGAAATAAATTCCTGCAGGATAAACTCCGCGGCGTGCCGTCTGCTCGCACACACGCTGGCACCCGGCCAGCTCCGCTCACCGGGTTTTAAGTGCATTTTTTTATGTGTAAAATAAACTCTCACTTTATTGCGGCAGTAAAACAAGCTTCTCTGCGGGGCCTTATCTCCCTGATAAGAGACACAACTGATGCCATATGGAAGAAAGGCGCGGGGTAACTGCAGGACGGCGCGTTCACACAGCGCAGCGCCTCCGCCGCCCTCCTCCTGGGCAACAGGGCATTGCAGCCTCTAAAGGAACATAGAATGTGATGATAAATGCCAACTTTAGCTTCTCCAAAGGCCTCAGCTGTAATTTTATCCTCAGCTTTCTAACATAAACATTTGTTTTGTATTAGGTACACGGGGCTGTCTGGGTATTACACGGGGCTGTCTGGGTATTACACGGGGCTGTCGGGGTATTACACGGGGCTGTCGGGGTATTACACGGGGCTGTCGGGGTATTACACGGGGCTGTCGGGTTATTACACGGGGCTGTCGGGTTATTACACGGGGCTGTCGGGTTATTACACGGGGCTGTCGGGTTATTACACGGGGCTGTCTGGGTATTACACGGGGCTGTCTGGGTATTACACGGGGCTGTCTGGGTATTACACGGGGCTGTCTGGGTATTACACGGGGCTGTCTGGGTATTACACGGGGCTGTCTGGGTATTACACGGGGCATTACAGTCACTCTCGTAGTCTGTAGCCTGGAAAGAGGACATTGGTTGGGTCACAACCTAGTGATTACCCCAGGGATAGACATGGGGATGTGTGGGGTAAGGGATCCCAGATTATGGCCTGTGAAGTGGGATGTGAGGTCTCTCCTGCAGTAAGTGGTCTCTCTCCCCTCCCCGTACTCGCCCCTGTGCCCAGGGAAAGCAGAAAACACGCTGAGCGCTGTCTGTGCCCTAACATGTCAGAAAGAAATAAACTGGCCTCCTGAGATGGCTGTCATACCCTCACCTCTCACAGCCCCCCCGTCTACCTCTCCCCCCCCCTACCCACCACCAGAGGCTCAGCGGAGCACTGGCCCACTGCCAAAGCCACTGTCTCCAGTGTCATTTAGGGGTTTATCTACTAAGCAGTGTTAGGAGACAGAGTGAAAAGTGATAAGTCTGTGATAAGGTACCAGCCAATCAGCTCCTAACTGTCATTTTTCAAACACAGCCTGTGAGATGACAGTTGGGAGCTGATTGGCTGTTACCTTATCACAGACTTATCACTTTTCACTCTGTCTCCTCACACTGCTTAGTAATTAGATACATAAGCCAGGCTGTACAATACTGACACACACACACTGACATATACATAAGCCAGGCTGTACAATACTGACACACACACACTGACAGATACATAAGCCAGGCTGTACAATACTGACACACACACACTGACATATACATAAACCAGGCTGTACAATACTGACACACCCACACACTGACAGATACATAAGCCAGGCTGTACAATACTGACACACACACACACTGACAGATACATAAGCCAGGCTGTACAATACTGACACACACACACACTGACAGATACATAAGCCAGGCTGTACAATACTGACACACACACACTGACATATACATAAGCCAGGCTGTACTATACTGACACACACACACACTGACAGATACATAAGCCAGGCTGTACAATACTGACACACCCACACTGACAGATACATAAGCCAGGCTGTACAATACTGACACACACACACACTGACAGATACATAAGCCAGGCTGTACAATACTGACACACACACACACTGACAGATACATAAGCCAGGCTGTACAATACTGACACACCCACACTGACAGATACATAAGCCAGGCTGTACAATACTGACACACCCACACTGACAGATACATAAGCCAGGCTGTACAATACTGACACACACACACACTGACAGATACATAAGCCAGGCTGTACAATACTGACACACACACACACTGACAGATACATAAGCCAGGCTGTACTATACTGACACACACACTGACAGATACATAAGCCAGGCTGTACTATACTGACACACACACTGACAGATACATAAGCCAGGCTGTACTATACTGACACACACACTGACAGATACATAAGCCAGGCTGTACTATACTGACACACACACTGACAGATACATAAGCCAGGCTGTACAATACTGACACACACACACTGACAGATACATAAGCCAGGCTGTACAATACTGACACACCCACACTGACAGATACATAAGCCAGGCTGTACTATACTGACACACACACTGACAGATACATAAGCCAGGCTGTACAATACTGACACACACTGACAGATACATAAGCCAGGCTGTACTATACTGACACACACACTGACAGATACATAAGCCAGGCTGTACAATACTGACACACACACACTGACAGATACATAAGCCAGGCTGTACTATACTGACACACACACTGACAGATACATAAGCCAGGCTGTACTATACTGACACACACACTGACAGATACATAAGCCAGGCTGTACAATACTGACACACACACTGACAGATACATAAGCCAGGCTGTACAATACTGACACACACACACTGACAGATGCATAAGCCAGGCTGTACTATACTGACACACACACTGACAGATACATAAGCCAGGCTGTACAATACTGACACACACACACTGACAGATGCATAAACCAGGCTGTACAATACTGACACACACACTGACAGATACATAAGCCAGGCTGTACTATACTGACACACACACACTGACAGATGCATAAGCCAGGCTGTACTATACTGACACACACTGACAGATACATAAGCCAGGCTGTACAATACTGACACACACACACTGACAGATACATAAGCCAGGCTGTACTATACTGACACACACACTGACAGATACATAAGCCAGGCTGTACTATACTGACACACACACTGACAGATACATAAGCCAGGCTGTACAATACTGACACACACACACTGACAGATACATAAGCCAGGCTGTACATTACTGACACACACACACACTGACAGATACATAAGCCAGGCTGTACAATACTGACACACACACTGACAGATACATAAGCCAGGCTGTACTATACTGACACTCACACACTGACAGATACATAAGCCAGGCTGTACAATACTGACACACACACACTGACAGATACATAAGCCAGGCTGTACTATACTGACACACACACTGACAGATACATAAGCCAGGCTGTACTATACTGACACTCACACACTGACAGATACATAAGCCAGGCTGTACTATACTGACACACACACACACTGACAGATACATAAGCCAGGCTGTACTATACTGACACACCCACACTGACAGATACATAAGCCAGGCTGTACATTACTGACACACACACACACTGACAGATACATAAGCCAGGCTGTACTATACTGACACTCACACACTGACAGATACATAAGCCAGGCTGTACAATACTGACACACACACACTGACAGATACATAAGCCAGGCTGTACTATACTGACACACACACTGACAGATACATAAGCCAGGCTGTACTATACTGACACTCACACACTGACAGATACATAAGCCAGGCTGTACTATACTGACACACACACACACTGACAGATACATAAGCCAGGCTGTACTATACTGACACACCCACACTGACAGATACATAAGCCAGGCTGTACAATACTGACACACACACACTGACAGATACATAAGCCAGGCTGTACAATACTGACACACACGCACTGACAGATACATAAGCCAGGCTGTACAATACTGACACACACGCACACCCAGTCACATCATCTTCCCTCCATAATAATTTGGAGCAGGTATTAGCACTATATGTGTATTATAATAGGATTACCACAAATTATAACTAGTCATTATAACTGTACCTAATAAAGTGCTGTAGACATTGTGCTAGCCACAAATCAACCACCAAACGCAGCACATAAGGTTTCCAAATCATTGCTATACTTTCTATGGTCTTATGGTTGCAGTACAGCACTTACAGTAGCTCTACGTAGCAGCAAAGTGAAGGGTGATATTAGTATATATATATATATATATATATATATATATAGATAGATAGATAGATAGATAGAGAGAGAGAGAAATATATATATATATATATATATATACACACACACCATGTTAATAATGCTGTGTGGATCATCCACCAGATAGAAGAGAGAGATACAGGCTCTGTGCTCCAGCCACTTGTGCTCCTCCGTATGCATTATGCTATGGGAATATTCCCCAGGAATCGGAGGACATGAAATTTCACTCAGCTTATGACAGGTGAGAGCTGCCGTCTCCAGGGCCAGGAATTCAATTCTCCGCATGACAAGTTCCTCTCACTCACAAGACTCACAGAGTGGATTAAAAGGGTTAGACGCCTTTACAAATGGATGCACCTCTCACTACCCCGGCTTATCCTGTCTATCAGGTGGTTTTTATTCTCTAAATCCTTTTCTAGCCTAACGTCCCCTATGTACAAATTGTTTGGAGGGACAAGAAAAAAAAAAAACAGACCTCAGCGGTTACAAAACTACAATGCCCATGATTATTATTATTAGTGGTTCTAGTGATTTAGGATTGTTCAGTGTAACGAGACGCTTGTCCGTGGACCTCTGTTATTCCGGTGATGAGAAAATCCCATAACGTCAGGACTCTGCTGGAATGTCACACTATGGGCCAAACGTAACCTGGCGCGGGATTCGGAAACTGACGAGATTTTGTAGACTTAGCAGTGAAATTTAAAGCGGCAATGTTAAGTAAGGCAAAACCAGGTTTGGCCCCTATGTCTGGAACGGACCGTAGAGCCGTAATCACAAGAAAAGGTTTATTTTTGTGTCAAAATCTGATGGAAAGAAAAATAATATTTCTCACGCCCAATTCACGTAAGAGGAATAAAACACTCTTGAATGTGGTGGCGGACTTTGGTTATTCCAGACTGGGAAGGTTTTTCTGCCTGCTTTTATCCACCGTGTCGTTAGGCGTAGAACATTCAATACACAGAAAACGTTCTTTAGCCGTCTTTACAGAAACAATGGACCAGAGTAGCAGCTTGGTGAAAGGTCTGCTAAGAGTCCAGTAACGGTATGGTAGCATTAATGCGGATGGTAAATACTCGCCTATGTAAATTAGATGAACAACAGAGATTCCGTCACAGAAAGCCTTCTTATGTGATTGCCACAAGGTGCATTAGGAGGAAAAGTGTTTTCCAGAGATATTACCTAGAACAAAGGCCACAGGCGCATAAATGCAATAATGGACATTGGGATACGGTCGGGTCACAGAAGACTACTTCCACGTAGCATCACTTCAAATAGGCACACAATATAGAGGGCACAAAGAGACACATATATCATACAGCAGTAAGCCGCCCACGCACAGCAAGACCTGAACCAGGATACGGCCGGTTCACTGAGAACGTGGAGCCTCGCGCCTCAGTGACATCACTAGTTCCCTAGCAAACAGATTGGCTGCATTCTGACGAACATTTGCTCAGGCCACCAATAAGCTGCCACATGGGTGACCTATTTGTGCCGGCAATGGGGGCATTTTCTAAGCTCAGGCCACATATAAGCTGCCACATGGGTGACCTATTTGTGCCTGTAATGGGGGCATTTTCTAAGCTCAGGCCACATATAAGCTGCCACATGGGTGACCCATTTGTGCCTGTAATGGGGGCATTTTCTATGCTCAGGCCACAGATAAGCTGCCACATGGGTGACCTATTTGTGCCGGCAATGGGGGCATTTTCTAGGACAGATTACTCACAGGTGATGCGATTACTAATAGAAGCTTTGGAAGAAATAGATATTAATCACAATAAAGAGGGACCAGGATATGCGCCTAGTTATGAGGTTTACTTAGCACCGTTTCGTGGTCCGGTGACCACACTGAATCTGCCCCCAGACTGGTAGATCAGGCCGTTCTGCCAGTTTGCCCAGATTCTGCCACACGTACACAGCACGGAAGTTACATTGAACCAAACTCTACACCTGGGTTATGCTACATGCGGCCCTCCAGCTGCTGTGGAACTACACATCCCAGCATGCACTACTAGCAGAACTGTGGCACGGCAGCTGGAAGGTGGCATATTGCATTACCGCAATGCAGAGAGGCAATTCTCCGTGCAATGATAATTCCCCATGCAGATAAAGAAACAGACCAGGTCTGTATGTGTGTGGCGGCTCTTCCCCCAGGAGCAATCTGCTATACTGGGCAATCTGGGGCATAGAGCTGCGTGGAAGCAGAGGCACAGCCGCAGGTGCTGAGTGACGGATAAGCCGGATGACAGGGAGAGATGAGAACTGAGGGATGGGGGCAGAGATCACTACAAGATGTGAGACAGACACAGGAATAAGAGAGATATTGGGGGCAGGTTCAGTGCTACTATCACATCCAGAGGGAAATCCAGGGGAGAGGCGACAGGAGAGGGCTGTGGAACAGAGAGACTGTGATAAATAGGGGAGTTAATGGAGCAGGGAGACAGAGTGAGACATTAAATGGCACATTAATAAGATGGAAAGAGCCAGTGACAGAAGTGTGAAGGGAGCTGGAGACTGAGCAGATGCAGAGGTGAAGAGGAGCTAATTATACAGAGGCTGAGACAGAGAGGGAGCCGGATCACAGGAGCAGCCAGGGAGTAATGACGGGGAACCAGAGGCGCAGCAGGAGAGAGATCACAGATAGGGACTGACACTGCGGGAAGGGATCACAGGAGCAGCCAGGGAGTAATGAAGGGGAACCAGAGGCGCAGCAGGAGAGAGATCACAGATAGGGACTGACACTGCGGGAAGGGATCGCCCATAGGGACTGACACTGCGGGAAGGGATCACAGGAGCAGCCAGGGAGTAATGACGGGGAACCAGAGGCGCAGCAGGAGAGAGATCACAGATAGGGACTGACACTGCGGGAAGGGATCGCCCATAGGGACTGACACTGCGGGAAGGGATCACAGGAGCAGCCAGGGAGTAATGACGGGGAACCAGAGGCACAGCAGGAGGGCGATCACAGATAGGGACTGACACTGCGGGAAGGGATCGCCCATAGGAACTGACACTGCGGGAAGGGATCACAGGAGCAGCCAGGGAGTAATGACGGGGAACCAGAGGCGCAGCAGGAGAGAGATCACAGATAGGGACTGACACTGCGGGAAGGGATCGCCCATAGGGACTGACACTGCGGGAAGGGATCACAGGAGCAGCCAGGGAGTAATGACGGGGAACCACAGGCGCAGCAGGAGAGAGATCACAGATAGGGACTGACACTGCGGGAAGGGATCGCCCATAGGGACTGACACTGCGGGAAGGGATCACCCATAGGGACTGACACTGCGGGAAGGGATCACAGATAGGGACTGACACTGCGGGAAGGGATCACCCATAGGGACTGACACTGCGGGAAGGGATCACAGGAGCAGCCAGGGAGTAATGACGGGGAACCACAGGCGCAGCAGGAGAGAGATCACAGATAGGGACTGACACTACGGGAGGGGATCACCCATAGGGACTGACACTGCGGGAAGGGATCGCCCATAGGAACTGACACTGCGGGAGGGGATCGCCCATAGGGACTGACACTGCGGGAAGGGATCGCCCATAGGGACTGACACTGCGGGAAGGGATCACCCATAGGGACAGACACTGCGGGAGGGGATCACCCATAGGGACTGACACTGCGGGAAGGGATCACAGGAGCAGCCAGGGAGTAATGACGGGGAACCACAGGCGCAGCAGGAGAGAGATCACAGATAGGGACTGACACTGCGGGAAGGGATCGCCCATAGGGACTGACACTGCGGGAAGGGATCGCCCATAGGGACTGACACTGCGGGAAGGGATCACCCATAGGGACAGACACTGCGGGAGGGGATCACCCATAGGGACTGACACTGCGGGAAGGGATCACCCATAGGGACAGACACTGCGGGAAGGGATCACAGGAGCAGCCAGGGAGTAATGACGGGGAACCACAGGCGCAGCAGGAGAGAGATCACAGATAGGGACTGACACTGCGGGAAGGGATCACAGGAGCAGCCAGGGAGTAATGACGGGGAACCAGAGGCGCAGCAGGAGAGAGATCACAGATAGGGACTGACACTGCGGGAAGGGATCGCCCATAGGGACTGACACTGCGGGAAGGGATCACAGGAGCAGCCAGGGAGTAATGACGGGGAACCAGAGGCGCAGCAGGAGGGCGATCACAGATAGGGACTGACACTGCGGGAAGGGATCACCCATAGGGACTGACACTGCGGGAAGGGATCGCCCATAGGGACTGACACTGCGGGAAGGGATCGCCCATAGGGACTGACACTGCGGGAAGGGATCGCCCATAGGGACTGACACTGCGGGAAGGGATCACCCATAGGGACTGACACTGCGGGAAGGGATCACCCATAGGGACTGACACTGCGGGAAGGGATCACAGGAGCAGCCAGGGAGTAATGACGGGGAACCAGAGGCGCAGCAGGAGAGAGATCACAGATAGGGACTGACACTGCGGGAAGGGATCGCCCATAGGGGCTGACACTGCGGGAAGGGATCACAGGAGCAGCCAGGGAGTAATGACGGGGAACCAGAGGCGCAGCAGGAGAGAGATCACAGATAGGGACTGACACTGCGGGAAGGGATCGCCCATAGGGACTGACACTGCGGGAGGGGATCACCCATAGGGACTGACACTGTGGGAAGGGATCGCCCATAGGGACTGACACTGCGGGAGGGGATCGCCCATAGGGACTGACACTGCGGGAAGGGATCGCCCATAGGGACTGACACTGCGGGAAGGGATCACCCATAGGGACTGACACTGCGGGAAGGGATCACCCATAGGGACTGACACTGCGGGAAGGGATCACCCATAGGGACTGACACTGCGGGAAGGGATCACAGGAGCAGCCAGGGAGTAATGACGGGGAACCACAGGCGCAGCAGGAGAGAGATCACAGATAGGGACTGACACTGCGGGAGGGGATCACCCATAGGGACTGACACTGCGGGAAGGGATCGCCCATAGGGACTGACACTGCGGGAGGGGATCACCCATAGGGACTGACACTGCGGGAAGGGATCACAGGAGCAGCCAGGGAGTAATGACGGGGAACCAGAGGCGCAGCAGGAGAGAGATCACAGATAGCGACTGACACTGCGGGAAGGGATCACAGGAGCAGCCAGGGAGTAATGACGGGGAACCAGAGGCGCAGCAGGAGAGAGATCACAGATAGGGACTGACACTGCGGGAAGGGATCGCCCATAGGGACTGACACTGCGGGAAGGGATCACCCATAGGGACAGACACTACGGGAAGGGATCACCGATAGGGACAGACACTACGGGAAGGGATCACCGATAGGGACAGACACTGCGGGAAGGGATCACAGGAGCAGCCAGGGAGTAATGACGGGGAACCAGAGGCGCAGCAGGAGAGAGATCACAGATAGGGACTGACACTGCGGGAAGGGATCGCCCATAGGGACTGACACTGCGGGAAGGGATCACAGGAGCAGCCAGGGAGTAATGACGGGGAACCAGAGGCGCAGCAGGAGAGAGATCACAGATAGGGACTGACACTGCGGGAAGGGATCGCCCATAGGGACTGACACTGCGGGAGGGGATCACCCATAGGGACTGACACTGCGGGAAGGGATCGCCCATAGGGACTGACACTGCGGGAGGGGATCGCCCATAGGGACTGACACTGCGGGAAGGGATCGCCCATAGGGACTGACACTGCGGGAAGGGATCACCCATAGGGACTGACACTGCGGGAAGGGATCACCCATAGGGACTGACACTGCGGGAAGGGATCACCCATAGGGACTGACACTGCGGGAAGGGATCACCCATAGGGACTGACACTGCGGGAAGGGATCACAGGAGCAGCCAGGGAGTAATGACGGGGAACCACAGGCGCAGCAGGAGAGAGATCACAGATAGGGACTGACACTGCGGGAGGGGATCACCGATAGGGACTGATACTGTGGGAAGGGATCACCGATAGGGACTGACCGTGCGGGTAGGGATCACCGATAGGGACTGACACTGCGGGATGGGATCACCGATAGGGACTGACACTGCGGGATGGGATCACTGATAGGGACTGACACTGCGGGATGGGATCATTACAGATAGGGACTGACAGTGCGGGAAGGGATCATTACAAATAGGGACTGACAGTGGGGGAAGGGATCATTACAAATAGGGACTGACAGTGGGGGAAGGGATCACCGATAGGGACTGACATTTGGGGAGGGGATCATTACAGATAGGGACCGACACTGCGGGAAGGGATCACCGATAGGGACTGACAGTGGGGGAGGGGATCATTACAGATAGGGACTCACTATGGAATGGGATCACCGATAGGGACTGACAGTGGGGGAGGGGATCATTACAGATAGGGACTAACACTATGGGAGGGGATCATTACAGATAGGGACTAACACTATGGGAGAGGATCACTGATAGGGACTGACACTGGAGATCACAGATAGGGACTGACACTGGGGGAGGGGGATCATTAAACCTAAGGACTGACACTGGGGGAGGGGGATCATTTAACATAAGGACTGACACTGGGGGAGGGGATCATAGATAGGTACTGACACCAGGGGAAAGGATCACCGGTAGGGTCCGACATTGGGGGAGGTGATCACCGGTAGGGACTGACACCTGGAGAGGGGATCACCGATGGGGACCGACATTGCGAGAGGCGATAACTAATAAGGACTAGCTCTGGGGAAGGGATCATTACAGATAGGGACTGACACTGGGGGGTGTGGATCACAGATATGGGCTGACACTGCGGGAGGGGATCACAGATATGGGCTGACACTGCGGGAGGGGATCACAGATATTTATTATCAGTTACTTGTACAGCACCAGAATATTCTGCCGCACTTTACAATTGGGAATAAAACAGTAATTAAACAAGACTGCGTAATTATAGGCACTGACACAGTGGGGCTGGGATCACAGACAGGGACTGACACTGAAGGAACGGGATCACCGACACCTGTGAGATTATGCCATGAAGAGGGGCAAGATTAGACATAGGGACTGAGAATGAGAGGGACACAGCAGGAAGCAGGACAAGATTATAGAGAGGGACTGTAGGGAGGAATGGTGCAATGTAAGGGACTGGGAGCAGAGGAGACATAGGGACTAGGCAGGGTTTGGGAGGGGTGCTCTAGCACCTCAGAGAAGATCAGGATCTAGCACTCTGATATAGTGACAGAGGATGCCATCGGGTGGATACACCAGGTCGGGCACTGACGTGATGCGGAGAACTTACAGAGAAGGATCTGAAGACTGACCTTGGCGGTGTTTGGGGGAGGGGGGATGACTGATCGGAGGACCACAGGAAGAGTGGGAAAGGGTTGGAAACAGATGGATAAGTAGGATAAACAGGCACTGTGCCAATATACAACAACATCTATCTAAGGTAAATCTCAATGCAGCAATTCACAATATAAAACCATATCTGCCTCACTGTTTGGTCATCGCACCAATGGAGCGCAGGGGGTGGAGATAGGTGGATGCTCCATTCAAACTCTTTTCCCCCTCTTACGAGCCAATCCCACAACCCCAGTCCATTCCCGCCTCCCACGTCCCTCCCCTTCTGACAAACTCACCTAGTTGGTTGGATATCCATCCCCTGCTGTATCCCTCCATGGAGGATGCTGCCGTATACTTAGGGTGCAGGAAAGGGCTAGACTAAGTTCTACCACACAAGCCCCGGCTCCTGCTGTGCCCACACAGACACACGCAGCTCCTCGCTGCTTTCTCTCTCCCTGCTCTCCCCCCTTTCCTCCGAGAGCAGATTCCGAATCTGAGCCACGTCCTGACCGCCTGTCTGCCTGGCGCTGATTCTGACTCGCAGCAACCACTAATTTATTGACTGCAAATTAGGACCGTTTTCCCTCTCCCAGCCAAGAGAGGAGGGGAGGGCATGGAAGCAGGGAGGCAGCGGGCTCCGCTCCCCACGCAGGTTACTCTGGCAGCCCTGTGCCAGCTGGAGCATCAGCCTCACTTAACCTCTCCGTCAATTTCTGATATTACACAGATGATAGATACCAGACGTCTCTATCAGCATTAAGCAGTGAAACTCTGCAAACTAAATTATCTTCCAGCAATAAGATGCTGTTAGTGATACTATGTGCTCCCCGTTGTATCGCTGGCCGATGTCCTGTGACCAGAACAGGATTTAAACAAGGGGCGAGCAACCTCTGCTATGGCAGCTCCTGCCAAACTGCACGCCAAGTGATCCTTAGGCGGCCACAATCACGCCAATCCAGTCGCCTTGGGCATCATGCCCATTATATGTTAATATCTCAGACAACATTGGCTCGCTAGGTAAGCATTAACCATTAGAGCGCTGTAGGAAGCCAGTGTTAATGTAATAAAGTATATTGTTAAATGGTTTAAATAAAAGGTCTTCTCTCCCACTCGTGTTACTAAACGTATATCCATTTATACGTAATAATGACTTGTAATAATCATTATTCTAATATCTCATGGCTGAAAAATACATCGGGGGAGATGTCTCAAAGTTTGGGGAGAGAAAGTGCCAACCAATCAGCTTCTGTCATTTTTCAAACACAGCCTGTATCAGGACAGTTAGAAGCTGACTGGTTGGTACTTTCTCTCTCTCCAAGCCTTGACACATCTCCCCCTTAATCTAAGATTGTCTGTAGCACTTACGGCTCATACGCACCGCATTAAAAGCAAGCGCAGATCAACAAAGTTTCGAAAACCCTCCCAGGACCTGAACAACGCTTCCTGACAAGGCGCAACGCTATAATATTGCGGGTAATGATCATTTAGCGCCTGTGGAAGTGCTAGGATATATAATGATACACGGTGTGATCACGCACCAGCTGAACGGTTAGAACACAAGAGGCCCCATTTATGTGGAACGATGGCAGCCGCAGATTCGGCCAGACTGCAGCTGCTGACCAGAACGATTTCAGTCCTGGCCAATCAGAAATCCGAATCAGCGCTGATCCAATTCTGATTGGGCAGTGTGAATAACACGACAGACACATAATGCATCATAGATCCCTGCTATTAGGCAAATCTGTATCTGTGCAAGTGTGGGCAGCTTAACCATGGAAGGGTACACAGGAAGATGCAGAGCTGCCAAGGAGACACTTCATTATGTAAATGGCAGCGTTATTACATAACATGAAACATACATGAGTGTAGAGAGGACGCTGGGGGCACCCTGCCAGTAATGCTGAAATCTGCCAGTGTAATCAGGGGTATGCCGCTGCTCAGACTGAACTCCCTCATTACATGTTTCTGAGTCTAAGTTCCCGATCTCGTGTGAAATCCCAGCTGTGGCTGCATCGCACCTCATCAGGATTTTACTTTGGCAGATCACGGAACTATAAATAGAGGGCGCCGTGGATAACGGTACTTCTAGGACGTAATGCGTTTCCTGTGCAGATCAGACTTCCTGTCTCTAAGCCTGCAGCCACTCGTAGTCTAACGCTGGACGAGGATTAGAATTCTGTTAAATAACCAGGACAACTACAATGTCAATACACCTAAATGGATTTATTGATTTTTTAACAGTATTGAACCCAATCCCACCTCTTCTCTATGTAACTTGGGGGAGGGGGCTCCTTGGATCCCCGCCATTCGTTGGGTGCGGACATTTTCACATAGCCAAGCCCCCAGCCAATCATCTTTAGCGCTGCTTTTTCTGGAAGGGCTGAGATCCAGCACAGCAGCTGTACATGAAAGCCAGGTATGATGGAAGAAGCATCGGAGGGGTAGAACTAACTAACGAATACCCCTTGTATCACCTCTCGCTGTATGGAAGCTTTTACATATACATTATATACACATGTTGCATCTATTTGGCTTGGTGACCCCTGAAATAAAAAATAATAAAACTACATTATAGTATATTATAGTTATATGCCACCCACTTCTTACTTTCTGAGCAATATAGCGCTGGCAAGTCTGGGTTTCTATCGAGCTTTAAACAAGACTTCTATAAGCCTGAAGCCCGTAGTGATTATTAGCATTGCTGCGAGGATCATTTCTACCTCTGCATCCTGAAGGATCAGTAAGGTGTTAGCAGAGCAGCTGCTGTACAGGTAAGGGCTGACCTCACGCTCACACAGGTGATACACCTCATTATCTCCCAGATTCACACTAAGCAACCAGCGAGAATAGGAGCAGCAGCTGGCAGACGGCCAGAGCCCGGATCCTCCCAATAACAGAAGAACAAGCTCACCTGCCTGGGATCAGGAGGGGGGGGGGGCTGGCGCAGCACCTGTCCTGCCCTTCAGGCTAAGCAGCAGCAAGTGAAGTGCTCTATGCTGCAACCTACAGCAGGGACAGATTTCTGGCTGTTACACTTCATACGCGGACCCTACATTCCTGGCCTCATCCCTGGTATAAGGTTTAATGAGCAGATTTGTATTCCCTTGTGAGGGTTATGCAGAGCGAGTACTACACCAGTTCCATTCCGTACCGTGCATGAAATCGCTGTGCGTATAACCCAGGGGCACATGTGCCTATGCAGATTTATGTGATCCTGCCACTTACACATCTGGGACGGCAGCTGGGGGAGGGAATAGGCGTTGTAGAGATGGCACAAAGCAGTAACGGCGTTTTCCCACACACACACGCAGACCGTGACACAGACGCTATTATTTGTGGGTGGTCGTGGGCATCTGCAAATGGTTCGATTATGATGCCAGCACTAACAAATTGCATCTGATGGAAGGAATGCACAGGCACCGCTGACGCCGAGAGGCGCTGTCTTTAATGCGGGTATATTATGCCTTTTGGTGCCCTCATTTTTTTTATCCATACAAAAGACATGTTCCTGCTGTAATATGGGGGAGGGGGGGGGAAATTTTTGGGCCTCAGGTGCCATTTTCCTGTTAATCTTTCTACTCAGGTGACCTCACAATCGTCTATAGGTGCCTCACAATCGTCTATAGGTGCCTCACACTGGCTGCATTCATGCAACACTCTACTCTCTACCAATAGGAGCGTTGCCAAACCTCCATGTTCTGCTGAGCATTAGGGGAGCTGTCCAGGGTACTCACAAATTGTAGCAGGAACCTGTGGACCAGAGACGCAATGTCTGTAGCTCAGAAAGGTCCCTCGCTCAGTGCGGACAGCCGTTTCCTGCCCTGAGTGTGCCTCATGCCTCAGTAATGTGCATGATATTGTGTGACTGTATGCAAAATGGCTGCTCCACCTGTGAGCGATAGGGGAATCCGTGTGCCGCTTAGTGGAATCAGACCCCAAATCTACATTACACTGGGCGGATATAAGCTATACATCTCCTACTTGTATTGCTGGTCCTGGCTGGAGACTAAGGTGTGTGTCCTGCGTGCGGGAGGACTCACCAGCCATGTGACTCTGTCCAGCAATGAGCACAACAACGTGTGACCTGTGACCGATATATCCAAAGGGAGAAAGCACGTTATACGTCCTTGCGATCTACTGCAGAACAGATACTCCACGCAGCACAGCACACTAGCATCTCATGGTGACACGTCAAGGAATTTCCCACAGGGTAGGGTCTTACAAGATATATCACATTACCGGATTACAACTTTACATACATCGGTATACAAATTTATCATGCACACGGCGCCACCTACTTGCAGTGCCTTGTTCTGCACGCGTCACATCAGAGCAGCTCTCCCAGCAAGGAGTCGGCGGGTCTTTGCTTGCTTTGAAGCTTTGTTCAAGTTCATTCAGCTGCGGTGTGCTGCGACCGGGCCCGGAAATACGGGAGGTAGTGCTGGACTGTAAGACAAGACAGCGAGTCGTCAGTATCTACTGGCAGTCATAGCAGCCAGGGGAGATAAATGTACAGCGTATAACTGGGGTCCCGCTCATCACCCTTCAATAAATTATAATCTAAGAAATCCAAATTGTAGTGATCTGCTCAGACTCTAGAACCTGTGCACAGAATATTGTGGTGCACCAAACTGTGTCACTGCCACTAAAGAACCACATACAGCCCAAATACTCTGACATCTATAACAATATACAGAGCAGAGGGAATATCACTCCACAGGTGCGATAATAAGCCATGTTCTGCATCTTCCTATAATCTAACAATAACCAGTATCTGTAATCAGTGGCGTGTCCAAGGTCTAGTTCCTACAACTCCATAGAGGATAGCGAAATGAGTTCTAGGTTCAGTTCTACGACAAAATAAAACTCGTTGATATCACCCTGGATATTAAGGGGCAGAATTGAACGTACGCCCATTTGCGAAGCTGCTCATGTGAATATATTGGCGCTGCGCTGGCTCAGAATATTGGTGCGCGCAAGTACACCAATGCAGTCATACATATTTAGATCGCTTCTACATTTACCACGGGAGGCGCGGAATGGGGGGGGGGGGGGGGACGTGAGGATAATGCTCCCTCTGTGACTCCCTGATGCATCCAAGCATCACCCACTATCCTGGCTGCATCCGCCTCATTGAACGCAGAGCGCGTTGAAGAGGTGCAGTGAGGCCGCGCTCCGCACTTATCGTTACAGCGCAGGCAGCTGGCTGGTGTGTGGCAGCGTGTATGTTAATGTCCCTGTGAAATCTGACCCAAATTGCACATTACGGCTAAGCTGCTGGCAGAAAAGCACGTTAACCCCCGAGAGACGGGCTCCAGCGCAGCAAAATGAAGGCAAATGCAATGATGTCCTCCGACTGTGCGAGAGTTAAGAGAGAGAGAGAGGGGAAACTGAGCAGCTGGTAACCTTTGTTCTTTAGAGATTTACTCACTGTGTACGAGAGCTGAGCTATGTATAATATCCTGCACAGACAAATGCACTTTACACATCACGTGCAGCAGCAACGAGGCTTGTCGCCTCTCCGTTCCAGTGTCAAGTACTAGAGAAACTCACACTGCTGGGTCTGCAGTAACGAGCGTAAACACATTCATTCTCTATGACGACATTTATATAGCATATACAGCACCCATAGACCCTCGTATATAATCATACCCACAGCTATACTGCCATATGCCCTTTGCCGCTCCAGTTTAAACTGGTAATCCGCTAGTGGCGTCACGGTCAGGATACCCATCTAGTCTGAGCTATCATTTGCAGAAACCGATCTCCACGCTCCTTATTCAGCATCAGAGCAACCTGCGCCGTCTCTTCCACCTACGTGCCCTCATAACCTGACTGGCCGCAGCGCTGAAACAGACGTAATACGCATTACAATACACTAACAAACAGAAAGTCGCCATATTAAAAGTTTGCAAAAATAATGGTTTGTTTGTCTATTTCTGCAACAAGTCTTTCAAATAAATCAAGAATAAAATGAATTATAAAAGTGACAGAATATTCCATTATGACATTCACGCCCATAGCAGTTACTTTATTTCTAACACTGTCATTATTTAGGCGGCAGAAATAACGCAAGGAATTCCTGCAATATACTCTGCACAGCCCAGAAATGCCCAGGTGGCTGTTATTATTCCGGCAGATGAGCGCAGACCCCCCCCCCCACACACACACGCACACATCTCCTGTGGTACTGTATCTGTCAGGAAATCATTCCCAGTTACACAAATGAGGAATAATTGATTTTAAAAAAGCCATCTGTTTATATACAGAGAGCATCAGCTCAATTAAGAAGGATCTGTCCCTCCCGATAAGAGCTCGTCGTCTCCATGCCCCTGTGTAAGGGACGTTTCATGCCCAGAACACGTCCTCAAAGAATCACAGCAAATTAGAGCCTGTGAGAATGATCGTGGCATTAACTTGTTAACCAACGCCAATGAGCTCTTCAAATTAAGACTAAAGATGCAGCTTCCAGCCACCTTCAGGGAGCTGTCAAGGGCAGAGGGGTCAGGATAAGTAGGTCTATGGTTAAGAGCTGCAGCAAATTGTACCAAATTGCCATCCGTGTGGCATATTGGTCCATTTAAGGCTGTCGCTAGGGAAACCGCAAAGAAATCTATAGTTCTGCTGAGTGGGCCATGGGACAAGCAATCTGCACAGTAAATAACTGGGAAAATCAGTGGATGCAATCAGGAAGCCATCATGTTCCATCACACGGTGACCTTACATCACTTACAGGACGAAGATCCTCGACAAAGGCTCCACAACTAACCCCATAAAGCCAGGGACGTATTTATGGTAGTATAGAGTCCGCCCATCTAGGAGGCATTGTTACAAGATTCTCTCTATAACATTATAATTATATACTTACATATATAGGGGTCTAGTTACTAAGCAGTGTTAGGAGACAGAGTGAAAAGTGATAAGGTGCCAGCCAATCAGCTCCTGACCATCTCACAGGCTGTGTTTGAAAAATGACAGATGGGAGCTGATTGGCTGGCACCTTATCACTTTTCACTCTGTCTCCTAACACTGCTTAGTAATTAGACCCCTTAATCTTTATGCTGCAGTAGTAAGCAGACGGTATTCCCCTTATCTAAGATATATACTTTAGCTGGCGACGGACGTAATGTAACATGGCAATGTTTCTGGTAAAGCGCAGTGACGTTACCGAACATTGCTGGTCTACGCCGTATCTCGGGAGCTCTCGGGGTCATTAGAGAGCGTAGTGCCCCCTGGAAGACTGCCACAGTGTGCCAGCCATAGGGTATCAGATGCCAGCTGCGGGCCCTTCATAGCCGGGCTCCCATGTTTGTGGAGTTCAGGCCTGGAACCCGTAGGTACATGGCCTTTATAGGCCATCATCCTGCCCCATCACTAAGTATTCTGTAGGCTTACCTTAAGTCCAAGAGAAACAGACCATGGGGGGGAAAAGTGGGTGGAGTTTGATGACAATTTGCATCATGACCCCGCCTCCGGCGGAATCGCTGTTCTCTTTTTGGTGGAGTCTCTGAGGTCACCCCTAATTGGCGGGTTTTGATGGACATACCGGCAGAACAGGCCGCTAAGCCTCGCCCTCAGTAATATTTAGGCCAGTTTATTTTTTGGAGTCACTTTTAACATCCGCTTCCCATAGGCAAAGCCCTACTGGCTGGAGTTAGCTTTAGCCAAGAGGGAGCCTGCCGTCCTGCTATACAATCTTTTATATATATTTACACTGAAGTCTTATCCAACAAGAAATGAATGGGGAGTCATATGGGCTTTGATCACACCTATACTTCTGATCAGAGAAATGCAGCAGGGTGGTGAAAGGGGATGGTCATATAGGTAACTCTCGGGAAGGGCGTGGTAACTCAAATGTCTCTCATTTGGACCAGTGCGTGATGTAAAACACGCCAGTAAGGTAGCATTAATACCTTGTGTAGCTAGTACTAGGCTGACATAAGTACACACTTGCTGAAGACTTGCAGCAAACTAATGCTACACAAGAGGCGTACAGCTCTGATAAGAGGGTGATAGCGCGCAATTCTTTTACACATGAGCAATGTACAAATCCAGAGGGTACACACAACACTATACGATATATCGTGCAATCTTGGTAATTTCAGGTCATTTGCACGACCCCGTATAGTGTGTACACACAATCTATCGTTTACACGTCTTACATCGTCCCGTTTCATGTCAGACGGGACGATGCGATGTACGATTTGGTGTATCGTGTAGTGTGTACGCAGGACATACAGGAGAAATGATTCATTGGACACAATATACCGCGCGATCAGTCCTAAGATTGCAAAATTGTGCGTTCTGGAATCGTATGATTGTAAGTGAAATTATATCGGCCGGCGCCTCGTGCGTTACATCGTTCAGGTGTGTACCCAGCTCTGCTCCCAACACTGCATCTGCCCCTATAGAATCTGAACTCTACCCCTCTGAGCCTCCACAATCATATTAACCCCATAAATGAGCTTGTGAACTTGTGCCCCCTAAACCAGCTACACAGCCCAAAACGTAAACCCCCCCCCCCATCGCTTCTGCAGGCTGCCTGCGGTGGTGGGAACATCCCTGAAAATACCTTCACAATCTATTATTCTGATATTATCCAAAGGATGCTTGGCTAATCTGTGATTATCCAGATAATGCGGTCATTATCCTCATTGGTGACATGATCCCCGTCGCCGGGTTGCACAAGGTGTCAGTTGGGGGGGGGGGGGGGGGACGGCATGCTGATGAGTGTGACCCCGGATCTTGCATGATGGAAGACAGTGAAGTGTGTGCCCCCCTCTCTCCACGGCCTGGGCAGTCTATGGCAGAAGCCGCCTCGCCTCTCTATCCCTGACACAGTGCGGCCCCAGCTGTTCTCGGTGTGTTTTGCTTGGGAAGTGGCTGATTATAATGGGCTGTTGGAGGAGACTAGCTGCAGGCACAATTACACGCGTGTTACTGTCTTCCACTTTATCTCCTGCATGGCAGGAAGGGGGGGGGGGGGGCTTGGAACAGCCTCCGTGTTGTGACAACCCGCTCTGTCTTGGCATGCTCTACCTCACACAGGAAATTCAGCATTAACCCCCTCACCGCCAGGTGAGATGTAGCCAGAAGCATAAAGGCCTAGGCGGGAGCGAGCAGGGGGTACAGAGGGGACACTTTGTGACATGCCACGTGTGGTCTGGCAGAGGCGTGTAGAATCATCATATGCCCTGGTTATTTACGGGTTGGTTTTCAGGGATTTACGGCTTCAGTGTTGGCAGATAGCACCGGTAAAAAGATTCTTCCAGTGGGGGGGGGGGGGGGGGGGAGCTGCGGTTTAGGAAAAGGAGTAATTTATTTACTTAAAGGAGGAAACCGAGAGCAGAGGAGCCAATAGGGAGACTGCTGTAACCGTCGTGGTGTAAAAGTTGCATTGTTCGATGTTGGCAGCACTCCCGGCACAGGCTGGATGTCACTTGGCAGGAGAACAGGTCGGCCTTCCAGAAAGCAGGCAAACGGCTGCTCGGCGCAGGGAACAGAAACCCACTCCCGGAGATTAACCCCTGTGTTAAGTGTGATCCTTTCACTGTGTGTTCAGCGGCCAAATGTTCCAGAACAATGAACCTGTATCCTTCCTTAGTCTAACCCAGACAGCGCGCAGACTGCTGGAATGGAAATGAATGCAAAAATGGGTGAGGGGTCCCATTAAATGGACAAACTGAAAGAACTGGGGGCAATTAGGGCAATTGTAATCTGCACTATATTAACGCTTCAGAGGAATTCACTATGTAAAATATCAGCAGCACCAGCCCCGGCAGTATGGTACCGATGGTACCAGCACCGATGTCATGGGACAGAGCAGTGGTTCTCAGATGTGGCTACACTCAGGAACCACTGCAGGCAACCAGGGGGGGTCACTGGTTACATTGCTGGTCCCGCAACTACTGAAGCCACACAGCCAATAGGAATTTATAGGTTTACTGCAGGTAGGTAGCAGCCAATAACAGTTCTGGTTTTATGGCAGCACTGTACTCGGCAAGAGAGTGCATTGAGTGGACGCCATACTGTCAGCAGGAGGGACAGGACAGGAGTTTATTAGGGACATGGCTGTAATACTGAATACTGGGAGTTTATACTGAATACTGCTCAGGTGGGTTCCTTCCCATGTCACTACACTATAGACTGGTCAAATGGGGTGATACAGCATTGGCCTCGGTGGACTGTGGGGGCACAGAAAAGGAAGGTGGTAACGTGGACTAAACGCAGTTGTGTGCAATTTGTTGCACATTTCTGCCTCCTTTACCATGTCCGAGACCGGGGGAGACGTCTCTTTAACCTGCCCCTTATATCACCCCCCAGTGGCAGCACGGCTGAACTACAAAGGGAAAGCACAGCAAAAACTTGACAGCCTTAGGGAGCACTGATCCCTATGATGACATGCATTTTCTATATACATGGTCAGCAATGGATTCAGAAACGGACATGTCGCAGTCTGCAAGGAGGGAGGAAGAGCCTCACGTGGCTTTTCTGCTGTGGGATGTCTCTCGCCCAGCAGCGCACGGTGACTGACTGCTTGCCAGGCTTGCACTGCAGAGTCTCACTGTAGAGATGGCTGGATTCATGCAGTGAGCAGGACCTGTTGTGTCACAGCAGCTCAAAGGACTGCATTAATTCCCAACAGAACACTGACACCTGGTGGTGTGCCAAAATATTGCACTATCCCACTGATGCTTACTGTATGGCGAATCAGAGACCGGTATAATACAGGTTGTAAAAGACTTTGACTTTTCCACATATGAACTATACAACCCACATTAAGCCCAGCCCATGAAAGTGCTTCTTATATGCTAAAAACAATCAGAGTCCACTTGGACGCTTTAAGGAGAATATTTAGTAGATGGGTCACACTATGAAACTGGAGGGAAGATGGCTGATGGGAAACGTAAGGGGGCTGCTGTATACAGAAATGGGTGGGTGGATCTCCCAGGTGGGGTCTCACACACACGGCTGTCCTTTTCTGCCATGCATTACCTGAACTCATGAAAAGAACCTGCGCTCTCACCTATCAGCGTTTTATAAATCGTCACATTTATGACACACGATAAATCAGAATGCCTTCCCTCTACTGTGACTGTAACGGCAAACACAGATTATACATAGATGACCTCAGATTAAACACAAAAAGTTCCCACTTCTAGAGGTAATAATCAGACCTGACTGGTTGTGCCATGTCCTCGGCTTGTTCCTAGGCCTGTACACAAGCCTTCCCTCACACCGACAGCGCAGATGTAAGGATGGTCACTGTCTAAGGGCTACATCAGCATGAAATAAGAAATGAGGAGCATCAATTAAGAGGCGAATAAACTCTCCCACGTTCAGCGCGCGATACAGGAAAATGTGGTGTCAGGTCCAATCCAATAAACCGAGGACATAAAAGAGAGAAATCTGAGATACAGGACTCACATACTGAAACGTCACTAAAGGAACAGCAAATGGGAACATTCAAAAACCTTTTGTGTACGTTTCGCAAACCGCTCCCTGCCCGCATTTTGCCCAAGCTTCCTCACAGAGGCCGATCGTTCCAATATCTCACCAAGGGGGAGATGTACTAAGCTCTGGAAAGTTATAAAGTGCAGTGTGATAAACAACCAACCAATCAGCTCCTAATGGTCATGTTACAGGCTGTGTTTGAAAAATGACAGTTGGGAGCTGATTGGCTGGTGGTTTATCACTCTCCAGTTTATCACTTTTCAGAGCTTAGTACATCTGGCCCCCACTCCTCTCTTTGCAGATAGAAAACCCTCGATGATCTGCCCTGATACTTTTATTAGCACATTCCTGAGCTACTGCCATCTTGCCACGACGGTGCGTTAACATGGACACTTATGACCGTGATGTATTTAGCTTATTAATATATGGAGGGGGTGTGCCGTGGGGTTTTCAGTGGTCCTGTAGTCCCCAATTATTATTATTATTTTTCTAAAAAATGTTAATGACTGTGGGATATAAAAAAATCTCAGAATGTCCATATAATACCACAGTGATAGTCGTCATCTTTCGGTTTACACTGCTGGGATGTTTTCTGACACTTGGAACGATGGCATCTGGCTCAAGTAGAGGGAGCCGAATACATTGTGACATTTCTAAAATCGCACCAATTATTTATTAGCAGTTATCATTCAGAGATTTACACTAATGCAATCGCAACTGCGAGCTCTCACGGACCGCAATTGCTAAAATATGCCAATAACTTCCAAAAGCTTCCCCCAGCACAGGGACACCCACTGCTGCCTTCTCATATCCGTCCGACGTGCATCAGCGTAAACATAGGGAACAACGGCGCAGATCGGGCAGCCGCGCAGCTTCTGAGTGACGTCTGACCTGCCTCATGCACTGCGCCTCTCCTGACACGCTGAGAGCTCTCATGCTGCGAAGGAGATCGCAGTGGCTAAGTTATACACGCCCATGAAACCGCGTGTAAACGGTCAGACACGGCTGCGTTATCCTCCCTCCCCCAGTTACCTTCCCCAAACGCTGACTACCTGTCGCTCACTTTGAGAATGACTCCTCTGTGCAAGCGTAATCGCAAACCAATCGCTACGCATGCGCATTACAGATTTCACGCATGAGCAATGGCGAGTAATCGCTCGATCTGCATAAATATCGGCATTGTGTAACTATGAATCAGGCCCATAGTGTACACATATTCCGCAGCGCTTTACAGAGAATATTTATACCCATCAGTCCCTGCCCCGTGGAGCTTACAATCTATGGCCCTGATTCAGAGCCGGACGCTCTGACCAGAGCGCTCGCTCTGAATCAGGGCCCACCTCCATTAAAATGGAGCGTTCTCCTGGACGCTCGTATAGCTGTGGGTCACCACCCACAGCATATACGAGCGTGCAAAAAGATGGTCGCGATGGTCTTGACCATCACGACCATCGGAACTGCGAGTGAAAGCCTGCGGTCGGGTTTCCCAGCCGCAAGGCCAGGAGTGATTTTGGCTCTATCAGTACCAAAATCACTCCCACTGACATCACTAGTGATGTCAGTGGGGCCGGCTTCAGACGGTAGGCGTTCCCATGGGAACTCCTCCGTCTGGCAGGCACGCCCACCAAAGGGGGCGTGCTGTCAATCAACATCGACAGCACGCCCCCTTTGGTGCGAGACCCGGAGCGACGGAGAGCCCGTCGCTCGCCGGGTCTCGCACATACGCACAACGGAGCTCCCTCCGTTGTGCGCATGCGCAGTGGGGGAACATCGACCCGCTTGCGTGCATACTGCCGCTCGCGAGTGGGTCTGAATGACCCCCTATGTTCCTTATCACATGGACACACACATACACAACTAACCTCCACATGGTACAATCATCAGATGTGCACTGCAACACGTCACAGAGGTACACACCTCCTATTCAAGCAATAGTCCAGGATAGAGGCCCTCATTCAGAGGCGGTCGCAAGAAGCGATCGCTCTCTCTGAATGAGGGTGGCCGCTTAATTTTTGAAGTGAAGCCTCCTGGTCGTTAGTTAAGCTGTGGGTTACCAGGGAAACCACCCCCCCCGGACCGCCTACCAAACGGGGCGAGCTGTCGATCAACATCGACAGCCGCCCCTTTGGTAACGAGCTCCGGAGTGACAGAGTTTCTCTGTCGCTTCGGGGCATGCGCACGCAAAGTACGGCCGCTGCGCGTGCGCAGGACTAACCATCCAGTCGGTTACGAGCGCGTCGGCGCTTGCGACCGACTCTGAATGAGGTCCAGAGGCCCAAGTTCGGTAACATGAACATGGCCAATTCCAGAAAATGACCCACGCGCCACAACAACATGAACAATTAAGACGTCACAGGGTTGACTCATTTAAAGTAAATTGGGAAATCAATAATTAGAAAGAAAATCGTAGGCACACATCCCCAAATATCCCGCTAGCCCCCATGCCAGGCAGACTGGGCGGTTTCCATTTTATAGGAACTATGTCAGATTAGGAAACCAGAAAATCAGCTATTTTATTCCTTTAAAGCTCATTAGAAAGCTCTGTGTCATATTGTTGGGAAGGGTTTGCAGTTTTTGGTATAATGGACAAGGGTCTTAGGGACAAGGCGGCAGCAAAGTCATCACTCCAAGAGGGGTAACCTCACCCCACTCAGCCCGGGCCGGCTCTGACAACCTCCTTTAATAGGGGAGAGCTACCTATGGCTGTGCCGTGTGTCCGGGAACACGTCTCTGTATTTTATTATGTTGTGTGCAAGTTTATTACGTTACTCGGAATCCGTCTAGAAATACAGATCCCATTACACGGCATCGGTATTGGAATCCCGACAGCGGCATCCCGACAGAGGAGGAAATCCCGATCGTCCTAAGGTAAGTATTAACTAACCTATTTCTACCCCCTAACCCTCCCTTAGGGGTGCCTAACCCTAACCTTCCCCCCAGTGCCTAAACCTAACCCCCCCCCTTCCCCGCCGCCTAAACCTAAGCCCCATGGTGGGTGCCTAACCCTAAGTCCCCCCCGGGGTGCCTAATGCTAACCCACCCTTCCGCCAGCCTAAACCTAACCTCCCGGGGGGGTGCCTAACCCTAAGTCCCCCCTGAGCACCCTAAACCTAACAAATTCCCCGCACCCCCCGCGGCTATCCGCCGAAGGGATGCCGTGCTCCCGGTATATGTCTAATGACAGGCGTCGGCATATCGACGCCCGTCTTTAGACCCTTGCCGGGTAGCCGGCTGTCGGGATTAGATCCGCCGGCTTCCCGGCTGCATGCCCATTACACACATGGGTCCTGCTCTCTGCCCGCTCTAAAGTAATGATACACCTAAAGCTGGGTACACATTAGACGAAGTGTGTACCCAGCGACGCACGCCCGAGCGATATATCGGGCGGCCCATACACACTACGCGATCTGGTGTACGGCCGCCCAATATGTCATCCCCCCCCCACTGCATCGACAAGCATGGTGACATTCCTCGTATCCTCAGATTGGCCTGCAGATAGATCTGAAGATGCGACAAACGACTCGCAGGAGCGCGCAACAGAACGTACGCATTTGACGATGTGGACGATTTATCGTTCTAATCCATCGGAAATTGGCGAATCGTACAATACATCGTCTAACGTGTACCCAGCTTAAGTCCTTCTGCAGAATGGTAGTGCCCGGACACGGCTCCGCCGTTCTATTCTCATTTGAAAGCATTTCATACCTGTGCTGCTCCGCAAATAGAGGAGAACCAGTGTACCAGGGAGACCTTCGCTCCGCACAACTCTACGCCTCCGCCATCACTAAAGGTGCATACACACTAGACGATATGCTCCATGAGCGATATCGTCTAGTGTGTCCCCGGCAGGCTGTGCTCAATGTCGTTCATGACATTGAGCACAGCCGCTGAACGATATCATTAACGATATCGTTCAGCGCCGGGCTCTCTCCCCCATTCCCTGACATGCAGCAACCTGACGACATCGTCAGGTTGGCCTGCATGTCAGCCCGATGAACGATGATGACGAACGACCCGCGGGAACGCGCGTCGTCGTTATCGTTCATCTTTTTGGGCTTAAAAATGGACGATAAAGTGGACGACTGAACGATAACGATATCGTTATAGTTCAGTCGTCCACTTTATCGCCCAGTGTGTACGCACCTTAACTGCTGCTCCTATGTAGATGTGGCTCTGCATAAAGCAATGCATCCTGGGAGGAAGCCTGCCAGCCCTGCACCAGTCCCAGCATACTGCATCTGCTCCTTGCAGCGCGGGTTCTGCACATTGGAAAGGACCCAGTGATCAGCTCCTCCTGGTGCAGTCGCTGCTCCCCCTGTAACATCACAGCTACAATAAACCAGTTAAGTAGAAATAACAGACCAGACCGTTGTCTTTAAGTCCCTGGAATGAACCCAGATAAATTTAATGGAGCAGTCAAAGGGGAGATACAAAGCTATGAACTTACTGCGACCTCTCCCAACACGGCGCCATTAACCTTCTCGCTCTTTATGGAAGGTGCACATATTAGATTTCCTTTCCTGGCGCTTGAGGCCGCTCCCTATAAGGGAGAAGATTTCAGCAGACCGCCACATGCAGCAATTCTACCTGCCGGCCTGGCCACTGTATAGCATGCAGCCCGGATCTACAGCAGTCTTATCTACAGCCAGTCCCATCGGACAATCTATTAATGGGTCTGTGTCTGCAGTCACTGAGCGACGGAAAATACTGTGCCCACGAGATGCACTCAGCCCACACAACAAACGTATAGACCTGGGATCATTGTGCCATCCGCATGTGTGCCAACAAACTCCGCCGTGTAAACGAGCGGACTGCAGAACATGTGACCAGATGCACAAATAGTAATTATAGCTTTAATGCTGGGAACACACTGAGGGCCTGATTCAGAACCGCTCGCTCTGAATCAGGGCCGGGCTTTTTTTTTTTTTTTTGGTGCGGCCTCTTGGCCGCTCGCATAGCTGTGGGTGACCACCCACAGCTATTGCGAGCGGCCAGGATGATAGTCACGATGGTCAAGACCATCACGACCATCGGGTTTGCGACGAGACCCTTGTGGTAGGGTATCGTTCATCACAAGCCTCAGAGAGCTTTCGGCTCTAACAGAGCCGGAAGCTCTCCACTGACATCACTTGTGATGTCAGTGGGGCCGCCCCCAAACAGCAAGCGTTCCCTCTGGAACGCCTCCGTTTGGGCAGCCACCCCCCTGCCCGCCCACCAAACGGGGCGAGCTGTCACTCAACATCGACAGCTCGCCCCCTTTGGTGCTAGACTCGGAGCGACGGATTGCCCGTCGCTAGCCGGGTCTCGTGCATGCGCACGACGGAGCCGGCTCCGTCGAACGCATGCGCTGTGGACCACCATCGACCCGATTGCGAGCGCTCAGTGCTTGCGACCGGGTCTGAATCAGGCCCTGAGACCGATCCACCATCAGAGTTGTGATTGGTAAGCTATAGACACTTAAAAATCCGACCATCGATATGCCTGTGCCGACATCACAACTGGGCAGGCATTTAAATTTGCCCACCCAATTGAGATGTCAGTGAGGGCGGTCCCTGCAGCCAGTGTACGGGCGGTCGCACACACACATGCACCGATATATCTTTCAGATATATCAGCATCAGCTGTGCTGCGGGTCCGACCTGATATGTCTGTGAGCGACGTCATTCAGACATAGGGTGTACACATCCCGCCGATGCACTCATGAAATATCGTTCGTCAATCATGAGAACAATATATCGACAAGTGTGTACCCAGCATAAGTTTCATTAACAACAACAACAAAAGCGAAGGCGCCGGCTGAAAGAATAAGAGACTGCACCGCTGGCCAGAACGGGCCAGCGGCAGAAGAATGCGGCTGAGGACCGGAAAAGACTGCGGGGGGTGGAAAGTGAAGAGCTAACAAAGCCCCCCCCCCCCCCCCCGCAGCATCTTCCACCATAGCAGGAAGGCCCTCTGTGAGGCCTACTATTAACCCCTCCCTAGACCACCAGGGTTGTCGGGCACTAGGCCCGTGGGGTAAATCAGGCAATATGCCTGTGTGCATATAGGCGGGGACAAGGTCCGGGCTACATAGGGGGCATTAGGCCCAATATAAGGTATCTGCCCCCCAAAATAGGTGAGAGTGACCTGGGGGTTAGGCCCAGGTCACTAAAAGATAAATAGGTGGGTCACCCCAAGCATGTGGGGTAGTGTATACAAGGTTTTGGTTTCGGACGATGGTCTGGCTCCTATATTTTTAAGCTGGCTACCAGATTTTAGAACTATTTGTCGAGCCCTGTGTTCTGCCCCTTGGCTGATGCCCACAGATGTTTTGGTCATGGTAGCAGGTGGTGATGTTGGGCTCAGTCTCTGGGTTGCCCACGGCAATAACAGGAAGAGCCTGCAGCCTTGTGCACCGTAAGCCGTGACTGTACATCTACAGTAGGTTATTCAGGAATCGCACTATGCCTACCTGGCTGCACCGAGTAACGCAACATGCAAGAGGTTCTGCAGCGGCTGAGTACTGGATGGCTCCAAAACTAGACTAGCCAGATAAGGGTTTCATAAGCTATTGTATGGGAGTGTTGGTTGGCGAGCGATGATCTGGGCATCTCACTTCGTGTAAACCAGAGCAGCTGGCCAACGATAGTAACAAACTAGTAGTTCTAGTGTGTAGACGCAAGTCGCGGATTCGTGTAAGCTCTACCCGCCAGGAGCATTTACATTGGATTACTGCTCAGGGCGCTTAAAGCGTTAATACCGCTGAGCAGATTGTGTTTTCTTTCATCTCGTCCCCACCAGCAGGTCGGAAGGTACACATTGAAAAACATAAAGACACACAGACTCCGAGATATAACAAGGGCTCTGCTAAGTGTTTACGGTGGAAATGGGAAAGAGATGTCCCCCCGCTCGCTGTATTGTTCCCGATGCCTCATAACCCCCCCTCCTCACGCTGGGGAGGCAGGACTGGGTTTTATGTCTTTCACTCCTCGGCAATTAAACGCTGCGCAGGCAGGTTCAGGAGCCGCTCGTTAGGACGAGAAGCTCTGAGCAAGCGTTTACCTCCAGGGTGTGACATACAATGGGGGAAAGAGGAGACTGCTGCGTTAACAGCTCTCCCCCCACCCCCAGCCCCCTCATGCTAACGCACGCGCTCCCCTCCTCGCCTGAGCACTAACGTCAAAGAGATTAAATCCGCTTGCATACAAGTTCAAGTCGAGACGAAGGCAGCCTTGGAGATTTGCTGAAGGAGCCGCTTAACACTTCCCGGGGAAAAATGAGCCGCTCTTTCATTTGTGCCGATTCCCTTTCCACCCTGTGCCAGTAACTGGGCGATAGATCATCCCTGACAGGGGAGAGATTTACCATGGGTGACTGCAGGGACATTATACCGAATAATTATTGATTGCGAGACACACAAAACGCACCCCGACCGGTCCTGTTCCCTCCAAACATAATAGTTAGGTCATAGGTATATAGGAAACAGAAGGGAGATGGAAATAAAAAGATCCCTAAAGGCTTCATCAAAAAGCCACCGTACAGGGCTGCATGGAGAATATGCTGTTTAGTGCAACCCTAAACGTGTTGTTTTTTAACATGTTCAGTATTTAACACCATAATTTCCACAACGCAAAAGTAACAATGTAGACAGACAATTTAACTCATAGGTCACCTGGACTGGCCTCATAATGATTGCCACAATCATAGTGCAAAGCTGGGTACACGGAATACCATCGGGAAACCGGCTTCCCGAATGTCATATCCCGGCGAGGGCGAAATGCTGGGCGTCTATATCTAGACGCCTGTCATTTCCCCGATGCCGGGAGACAGGCGCCCGGCATCCCGATCGTAGGGATGCCGGGCGCCGCCAGCATCCCGGGGGGGACTTAGGGTTAGGCGGCACCCCCCCGGGAGGGTTAGGCTAGGGGGAGGGAGGGTTAGGTACCCCCGGGGGGGACTTAGGGATAAGGCAGCGGGGAAGGGGGGGTTAGAGTTAGGCACTTGGGGGGGAGGTTAGGGTTAGGCACCCCTAAGGAGGGTTGGGTTAGGTTAGTTCATACTTACCTTAGCGACGATCGGGATTTCCAGCGCTGTTGGGCTTCCGCTGCCGGGAACTCTGCTTTTGTCGGCCAGGCGCTGCCAGGAATCATACCAATTCCCGGGTACACACCTAAAGGTTATATCTGCAGATGATGATTGTCCATACACACTGACCAGGTACCTACATCTGTCATCTGCTGGCCTCCGCTGCAAGTGGTGACTGGTATCTCTGGTCCACACTGGCCGACAGGCCCGCGATATACTGGCCGATCAACTGATCAGCCAATGTATCCGACAGTGTGTACCCAGCTTAAATGCATCGCCCCCACATAATCCAGGCTTCCCCGAATTGGGGTAGAAGACAAATGGGCAATGGACAGAAACTTATCACTGGACTGTGAGGTCAATATACAGTAATGATTCAGTTTCTCGCTATAAAAAGGACAATAATCCTGACTCATGGTTTTTTAAACTGGGAGTTTGTTGGGGTCTTGGAAGGTGTGTGTGTACACAGATATCTCTATCCATCTATCTATATATGCAAAATCTTCCATACTGTATAATGACAAGACATCAAAGGGCACTAGCCTGACACAATATAGCTTATGCTTCTAAATATAGAACATGCTCCTGTTATCACCCAGGCAGGTTAATATTTTACGCTTATTGATTTACAAATCACTGCGTTTCTATAAAAACAGCCCGGTCTCCCTTGGTATCTCCTGCTCCATTTGCCGATGCAGTTAAACACTGAACGCCAGTTGCCATCATGCGTTCTAATGTCCGTAAATCACTGGTCCGAGTAGCTATTTGCAATATATCGAAAATGAATAACCAAGGAGACCGAACGAGAAGCAGCAATAATACTCCGGCAGCTCCAACAATTATATAACAATAAAACTGAGATTGTACTAAATGTTATCCACGCAAGATATCCGTCCGCTGCAGACTTCAGGAAGTTATGTCTAAACGTAAATTTAAATGATGCAATCGCTTTATGATGTCTGAACGCTACACTGAGAGACGTGTGCAAGAATCTATCTGCTAGCAAGGCCTGGGTCATCAATCAGGCTCACTATTCAAAGCTGGAGGGAAAAATCTGCACAACGCTCCACACTAATCTGATTACAAAGCTATAATCCTCTCCGGAAGCAGAGATGCTGCCGTTACCTATTACCCAATACTGGTATATATGGACAGGAGCCAGGGTACACTAACCATTTCCTGATGTCTGCTTGTCAAGATGTTCTGCAGCAGCTGGAGAGGAAGCTACAAAAGGCTTCAATCAGACATTAACGCTACCTACCAGCCACAGCAACAAGTGACCTCCCAAAGAGGTTCAATTTCTTGCAACACAACCACAATCAGAGGTAATAACCTCCATGCTGGCCAGAAAACTTTCCCCACTCTATACCCCCTCCAATGCTTTCACCCCCCTCCCCCTCATCACTTCTAGGGATGGACTTCAGAAGCCCAGCATCAAATGGTAGCTGACCTTCCGACATCAAATCTCGAGATATGATGGCTACTAGCCAGCATAACGCAACCATTCAATGGTATATACAGCGACGGTTTTAGTGTGCGCTTGGGCAGAAGCTATCAGGACTTCGCGCATGTGCACATTAGTTGAACTGCAGACACCCCTTCCGGGTCTCCACAGCTGCACAGAGGAAACCAGCCCTCGCATGGGCATGGTAAAGCTGCAACCGATGGCTGGCAACCACTGAATACCCACAATTTAATGGAGAAATTACTTCCATCGAATTGGGAACATCGATGGTTGCTAACCACTGGCTTTCGAAGTCCATCTCTAATCACTTGTCAGGTCCTGGCTTAGCACTCCCTCTAGTGGCAGAGGGAATTAATACATGTAGCACAGAAAATATGAATGTCCTATAATTCTTACCATGTCATACACTGACTGAAGTGTTACATCGCAAACTGGTCCCATTGAGAGCAGAGGGCCTGATTCAGAGCCGCTCGTAAGCGGCCGCTCGTTCGCTCCGAGCGATGTTCGCACATCTGCGCATGCGTATGGGTTTTAGTACGCATGCGCGAACCAGTCAGTGCGGTCGAAAATCGCGTGCTCGCAAAATAGCGAATGCCTGCTAATTTGAGTGACAGGATGAGGCGTTTGTGGGTGGTAACAGGGGAAGGTGCTTGAAAATGGGGAGTGGAGATCCGAACGCAAGCGTGCCAAACGGTCAAAACGGGCGTTTTAAGGGTGTGCATAATTAACAAAGCAGCGTCATAGGCCACGTCAGTTGGGTGTCTTTTAGCCAGAACTGCTCGCATGATTGCGGTAGGAAAATGCAACCACAAGAATAGCGAGCAGTTCATTCGCCTTTCAATGTACTCGATTAATCTAATAAATAGCGGAGATGACGTATGATGCTATCGGCCAGGGGGCGTTTTTTACAAAAAAAACGTCCGCATGTTTTGTTCGCTCGTTCAGACATAGAGGCGTCAACAGACCGCAAAGAGCGAACGGTCAATTTAAATAACCAGCCCTTTTTTCTGGACGAGCGAGCGCAAATAGCATCCGGCTCTGAATCAGGCCCAGTGTCCGGAAACTACCAAATGCATTTCTTGTAACATTTAAGTTCCACAACCTCTGCTGTGTGTCCTCCAAACACATCCATATCCTTTACACTTTTAGCGCTATTTTCCCCCCGACCATGGCGAAGAACCGACAACACGGATGGCACAGTATAATGACAGCCAGGAGGGCGGTTGTATAAAGCGCTGAGATAAGAAGCCCAGTTTAGCTATTACTGACCACAGCCCATGCTGTCCAAACCATCAGCATCTCTGCCTTCAGGTCGCTCATTCCGGCTGGCTCCACGGTGCCTGGCCTGCGTAGGAGGCAGCCTGACCGAGCCAACAGAAACCTATCATTAGCTGCCAGGCCCAGCCGCGCCACCTCCCTCACTCAGCCCAAACACAGACGCTACAAGCTTCCCAACTCAGCTAGGAAGCCTTGAAGTCTGTGATGCAGAGAAGAGGGAAAGCATAGGCATTACTGTTTATTAGGTGCATCTTACCCATAGCTGAGTGCTCCCCTATTACCCTCATAACAGCCCGAATGCATCGCTGTCTGGTACGGTGCAGGGTTTGGGGCCCGTGTCACTCCAGAAAACTGGACTCTCGTTTTAGGTTTATGTTCTGTAAACTACAATGTTGCACGTGGACAGTTGGCTTCTTAGAGAGCCCATCTGCAGAGGGCTAGATTCATTGGTTCTGTGAAAGGACGCACTCGGTGATAGGGTTATGTTGTGAAAGTAACTGGGTCTCCTCCGAAGTACTCTCTGAACCTGATTTTGTATTGTATTCAGGGCATCTAGTGACAACCAAAATCCATTTCCAGGCACCTGATGGGCAGAACATTCACAAATCGTACATCATCCAAAACTTACTTTATTCATGCCATCGGCTTCATTAAAGGCCATGATAGCCTCCTACTTCTAGGTGGCACTGCTGGCAGGATGGAACTATAACCTCATACGGTTTGTCCTCCAGAGTGAAGCAGCAGGATTCAGGATGCTGTGAGAGATTGTGATGTCCAGGGACGTGCAGTCAGGGTAGGCAGGCGAGACAGAGCCTCCCCTGTCATACTACTGAGATTTAATATAAAAATTATTCGAATAATACAAAGAAGATATTTATAAAACTTATAAACATCTTCTTCATTTAATGTAATCATTTTTACAGTTAACACTCACCAGCTTTGTGGCGATCCCTGGGACTGCAGGAAGACAAGAGATGAGGCAGCAACCACTCAGCCTCGCTTCTGTATGGTAAGGCACTGCTTGCAGAGCTGGGGGCGGGGCCACACCACGGGTATTAAGCTTCATAGAAAGAGATATAATAGAGGCATGCCTCTGAGTATGGGGGGGTGTGTCTTGAGCACTAATGGACACCTTGGATTTGTCATGTGACCAGGAAGTGCACTGCAGTTTTTAGAGATCAGAGCTCAGTCAGCAGCAGCAAGAGAAGACACAGTGATGCAGGTAGGAGAATCAATGGACACTGAAGCTTAGTGTAGTGAGGGGAGAGTTACAGTGAGTAGGTGGTGAGACAGGCTCCCAGCACTCAGACCCATCTCCATGTGTGCCTCCCCAGCCATTGACCTCATTGCACATTACTAGTGGGGTTGGAGAGAGATAAGTGTACGGAGATAAAGTACCAATCTATCAGCTCCTGTCACTTTACAGGCTGTGTTTGAAAAATGAGTTAGGAGATGATTGGTTGGTACTTTATCTCCCTCCACTTTATCTCTCTCGAAGGCTTAGTATATAGACCTGTGTCACTTAATCTAGTTCAATCAAAACTCAGTTGGGTCACTATCTGTATTTCTCATCGCTGACAGAGCACGTGTTGTGTGTAATAGACTGACTGTAGTCTGCCTTATTTGTTAAGCTGCATACACACACAACGATTCTTTTGAACGATCGTTTAACGATAATCATTTGAAAAAAATCATTCACTTTGAGTCAAACGATGAACGATTATCGTTCATGCGCGTTCACGTTTGTAGTTCAGTCAGACTTGTCAACTCAACGATTCTCATTAAGTTAATATGCAAAAATCATTTGTAGTTCAAAAAAATCGTTCATTACACTTTAAAAAAATCTGACAGATCTGACAGAAAATCGTTCACAAAATCGTTGGTAACAAAATCGTTGTGTGTGTGCAGCTTTAGTCATTTATTTAGCTAATAAACTCAGAATGTGAATCATTTTTGCCTTGGGCCCCTCAGTGGCACTGGAGACGGCGGCATGATCTCGCAGGAGTGGTAGTGGGTAAGGGAAGTATGGAGTGTTCCGGGGGCAGATACTGCCCAGCTGAAGAAAGCCGTGGCCCTGATAATCCGGGTAAGCAATATTATTATATACAAAAATATTACATACATCTAGTGTGTCATTATTATCGTCACCTTTTACTTATGTATTCATTTTAGATGAGGCGCAATGGGGGTTGAGAAGGGGAGTATAGGATGGCAAAAAGAAACGACCCGGAGGGCCCAAAATGTAAATCTGGTCCTGATTGTGACATCACCGGCCCCGCGCCTGTGTATGAATTACATTGGGCAAGTTTGTCCAGCTATCAGTCGCTCTGTACATATCTCTGTGATAGAGAACATGAAGGACATATTTAGTTATACATATAGGGTCTCATTCAGACCCGGTCGCAAGCGCCGATGCGCTTGCAACCTGGTCGATGGTCCCCACAGAGCATGCGCACGATGGAGCCGGCTCCGTCGCGCGCATGCGCTTGACCCGGCTAGCGACGGGCGCTCCATCGCTAGGGGTCTCGTAGCAGACGGGGCGAGCTGTCGATGTTGAGTGACAGCTCGCCCCGTTTGCTGGGCGGGCCGGGGGCGTGCCCGCCCAAACGGAGGCGTTCCAGTCGGAACGCTTGCCATTTGGGGGCGGCCCCACTGACATCATTGATGAGGTCAGTGGGGAACTTCCTGCTCAAACAGAGCAGGAAGTTCCCTGGGGCTTACGAGTGCCCAGACCCAACTTTAGGGTCTGGTTGTAAGCCCCGATGGTCGCGATGGTGAAGACTATCGCGACCATCACCCTGATCGCAACCTGGAGGCAGCACTTCAAAACAAGAAGTGCCCACCCTCATTCAGAGTGAGCGATCGCTTCTTGCAATCTACTCTGAATGAGGGCCATAGACTCCATAGACTATTTTATGCATAATATTCAGCTTATTAATATGCAGACTTTCATACACATCCTCACACAGGGGCTTACTTGCTCCTTAGTAATGTCCATTTCCAACTTGATTAAGAGGGAAACAGAACGTCTCACTTGCACGTCCCTCATATATATTACGTCAGCTGCCGCACTGGTAGTTCTGCTGACGTATCGGTGACGCATCAGCTGCAGACTAGTGCACCGAATAACTACAAGTGAAATAGTGCCGCTGAGAGATGGGAGTACCTCTGTATCACCCACATATACAGCAGCACAATTCTGTTTTTTTTAGAAAAACAAACTACTAAGCAGGTGACCACCTTATCTAGCCTCTAGTGGGTGCGACTGTCCAGTTAGTGCGCGCTGGAGGAGGACTTCCGCCAGCGGAATGGCGCTACCCTGCGGACAGGAAGCCAGCTGCACACACGCTATCTCTAGCAGCAATGTCCATAAGCCACTTCTCTCGCAGCCTGAATTGTGATCCTTTATAATCCTCTGTATTAATGAGATTTTCTCCCTCTCTGGAACTCTGCTTCGTTAATCCGAAACAAATCAGAGTTTGCCAGTGAACATCTGGACGTTATATTCTGTGTATCGGACACCGGCAACATGGAACCTGCAGGTACGGGCATAGCCTTAATGGAAGGAACAAGTTTTGGAAGATGGGCTGGTGGGTTATCAAACTGTAGTGTACAGATCCCCTTCAGTCGATGTACCTGGAAGTGACGTGGAGTGAGGGCGGAAGTGTGGTTACATGCCCATAAACACCACCAATAGAAGAAAGTTGTCCCCTCGCAGGCTTGCTTCGCTCGCCAAGCTTCGGGCGCGGTGGCTCGCTTTGCTCGCCACAGGTTTATATTCCCCCTCTATGCCCACGTGGATAGTGACTAATGACGTTGGACAGTAACGGATGATGTCAAGGTACACCTACTGAAGGGGATCTACCCGCTATCGTTATCACACCGTGCAAAGGAGGCTGCTACTTCAACACAGTTTACAGAAGAAGTAAGAATAGGCCATTATCACAAATGTGACCCTAGAGATGAATGCAAACATCAACTGTGGCTGGGCATGCTGGTATGTCTGGTGTAGCACAAAACGTATTGGATGGTGATGTCACAGAAAGGTCTATTTACTAAGCAGTGTTAGGAGACAGAGTGAAAAGTGATAAGAAAGTGATAAGGTGCCAGCCAATCAGCTCCTAACTGTCATCTCACTGGCTGTTACTTGGTAAATAGACCCCATAGTCTATGTAACAGGAGAGAGATCTTCTATATCATATTGACAATTTCCAGGACAAAGCTCCATCTGTGAGACCCAGGGAGCATGTCACATTGAACACCACTGCCTTAGAGTAACAGAGGATGGAAATAGTGTACTCTGGGCCCGATTCAGACCCGTTCGCAAGTGCTGAGCGCTCGCAACCGTGTCGATGGTGGCCCAGAGCGCATGCGCACGATGGAGCCGGCTCCGTCGTGCGCATGTTTGAGACCCGGATAGCGACGGGCAATCCGTCGCTCTGGGTCTCGCACCAAAGGGGGCGTGCTGTCGGTGTTGGGTGGCTTCCCAGACGGAGGCGTTCCCATGAGAACGCCTACCATTTGGGGGCGGCCCCACTGACATCACAAGTGATGTCAGTGGGAGAGCGTTCGGCTCTGTTTCAGCCGAAAGCTCTGGGCATTTGCGGCCACGAGACCCTACCACAAGGGTCTCGTCGCAAGCCCGATGGTCGCGATGGTCTTGACCATCGCGACCATCATCCTTGGCGCTCGCATTAGCTGTGGGTGGCAACCCACTGCAATGCGAGTGGCCAGGAGGACGCGCCATACAAAAAAAAAAAAGACGCCCTGATTCAGAGCGAGCGCTCTGTCAGAGCGTCCGGCTCTGAATCAGGGCCTCTATTTATCATCATTCTTCTTATGGCACCAAGTCACCAAAGCCATTATATAGTAGGCTTTAACTCATTCCACCTTACATATTATATATATATATATATATATTTTTTAGTATATATGTGTGACAAGGGAAGTTGTATTGAATTTGATGGAGTTCCACATCAGGAATAGCTGTAGTGCTTATTTGCACTGGAACAGGTGACATTATTTGGGCCGTAATCTGTAAAAAGGATTAAGAAGAGAACCGAGAAGCCAAACGGCATGTCCGTAAATATGTGCGAGGAATGAATCAGCGAGCGGACATCTCCCGGCGCTGAGAGCAATGAGAGGTGAGGGGAGCAATAAGCGTCTGGCGCCTCTGGTGAGAGACACAGAACTGACAGGCGGCAGGATTAGCCGAGACAGGCTGGCTTCCTAAGGCAGATTATGTGCAAAGAGCAGAGATGACCCTGTCACTTCTCCTTGCAGCCTGAGCTGATCTGCGTGTGGAGAGCCAGGAGAAGGCGCGGGGGGGGGGGGGGGGGCTGTGCACGGAGCAAGGACAACCAAGGGTTAACACGCGGGGGGGGGCGGACAAGGAAGAAACACAGAACGTAGTAAAGATTTCTAGAAACAGACGCACAACTGAACAGAGACATTTACATCTTAATGCAGCAAGAGCATTAAAAATAAGCTGCGAGACGGAGGCCTTTACAGCGCCACGGGAAAGTATGATGGTAGACCATGAATTATTAAGAATTAAAAAGCTTTAAATAAGAATTTCCCCTTAGTCAATATGGAATTGGACCACTTCTAACTGCTGTTACCCCCAGTGGTGTTGTTTTATGTCTATTAATATTAAACTATGAAACAAGAGTGATGTTTGCACATTCTGACCCCGGTGGGGTTATTGGTGGGGCAGTGATGGCGAGTGGCAGGTCTCCATACAGACGTGTGATAGGATTCAGGCCAGGGCTCTTATAGACATCAAACTTCTTTACTATAAAGGTTTGATCCAGAATGTGTATGTACTGTGCACCACTCATGTCCCTGCCGCTGACAAACGTCTCTGTAACATGAAGCTGCCAGTGCCGATCAGACCAAACAGGTCCTCTTCAGGATAGTCAGACGGCATCCCGGCAGTAGCCTCTAGATTCTATCACCACTTGTTTATACTGCACGTACATATTACGCAGCAATATTACAGAGAATACGTCATCATTCACACCTGTTAGTGTTTTTAAAACTCCCTGCAGGTGAGGATTTTTATTTTTTATTTTTAAACTAGAACTTCATCCTTGCGACCCTCCCATAAACACCCTCTTTGTGGAATTCCTTGGAGACTATTTACCCATATACATTATCGCAGCCACTGGCTTCTGCAGCACTTTCTACGTCACAGTTGGTCACACAGTAGCTTCATTTAAGATCACAGTTGGCCCCTAAGTAGCTTTGTTCAAGGTCACAGGTGGCCACTCAGTAGCTTTGTTCAAGGTCAGAATTGGCCACACTCTAGCTTTGTCCAAGGTACACAGCTGGCCCCCACAGTGGCTACCTTCAAGATCAGAGATGGCCCTACAGTAGCTTCTTTCAATGTCATAGTTGGCACCACAGTATCTTTGTTCAAAGTCACAGTTGGACCTACGGTAGTTCTGTTCAAGGTCACAACCACACAACAGCTTCATTCAAGGTCCCAGTTGGCCCTACAGTAGCTTTGTTCAGGTCAGTTGGCCCTACAGTAGCTTCCTTCAAGGTCACAGATGGCCCGACAGCAGTTTCATTCAAGATCTCAGATGGCCTCACAGTAGCTTGAATCAAGGTCATATATGTCCCCACATCAGCTTTATTCATGGTCACAGTTGGCCCCACAGCACATTAATTCAAGGTCAAAGTTAGCCCCCTCGGGGGCTACCTTCAATATCAGAGATGGCTCTGCAGTAGCTTCCTTCAAGGTCACAGTTGTCACCACAGTAGCTTTGTTCAAGGTCACGCTTGGACCCACAGTAGTTCCGTTCAAGGTCACAGTTGGCCACACAACAGCTTCATTCATTGTCACAGCTGGCCCCATAGCAGCTATGTTCAAGGTGACAGTTGGCCACCCAACAGCTTCATTCATTGTCACAGCTGGCCCCATAGCAGCTATGTTCAAGGTCACAGTTGGCCACATGACAGCTTAATTCAATGTCACAGCTGGCCCCATAGCAGCTTTGTTCAAGGTCAGAGGTGACCCCACAGCAGCTTTGTTCAAGGTCAGAGGTGACCCCACAGCAGCTTTGTTCAAGGTCAGAGTTGGCCCCATTCTCTTACTGCAATTGTGTTTAGGGAGGCAGCCTGACCTAAGCAATTTATCTCCGACTTGTTTGAAACACTTGTTGGTGTTCACTTAGACTTTCTTTATTGGAAAGTCTGTGTCCTGCTGTAGGAATGCAGAGAGAGGACCATTTATACATAAACAGCAGATGATCCACCGACGTCAGAGGTATTGCAGCAACAATCACTAATGGCATCACTTGTGAGGAATTTCATCTGAGCTACAATTACATTATTACTTTTTAAATGTAAACATTTCTGATTTTCGTTTTAGTCTTTTGGGGATATATAATTGGAATATTTATTTGGCGTTGACTCTTTAATAACTAATAAATCTGCATATGGAAAAAAATATCTACTACTTTATTTTAATTCTATCCAAAACTCAAATCTGCAGCAACAAAACCAAAAAAGGTGACGATGGGCCTACGGTCACAAAAGAATCTAAACAGGCTCAAAAATTCATACATTGAGTCTCGCTTACAAAAAAGTACGCGTACATTGTGTACCCAAATCGTTCGTGGAACATCAAGGGTCAAACCAACTCTCCGCTTTTGGATGACACGACCACAGAGAAAGTGGAAATACAGAAGGAAATACAGTAATACAGTATCTCCAGGGACGCACTGCGCAAAAGTGTACACGTCACAAAAAAGTCCAGCCTCCTAACATTTTAGGACCATCACTAACTTCAAATAGTCTGTTCTTCTATAATACTAATCAGTTTAGTGTCACTTAGTCTAATTGCATTATTTCGAGTGCGCCTAGTGCAACATCTAGGCGCACATTTGGTCCTGTTACATATATTGGTCAACACCACGTCTCCAGTACTTTTGAACTGGTGCAAAAATCAAGATTTGTGGACTGAAAATGGTCACGTGCACCCCCCTCCCCCAAGACCAGTTCACCTGTACCGTATTTTTTTAAATCAATGTGCTCACTCCGATCAAATTCTCCGCTTGGTCTGTGTACAATTTAATTTCTGCGCAAACCTAGGAGCCCGCACAACTGTATTTACACTTGGTAAATGGCCTACGTTGATCGTTGCTTCATTTTGCAATTAAAAAACAAAATTGCTTCAAAATAAAGAAAAAACAGAACTCGGGGCCTGATTCAGACCCGGTGGCAAACGCTGAGGGCTCGCAATCGGGTCGATGGTGGCCCAGAGCGCATGACGGAGCCGGCTCCGTCGTGCGCATGCGCGAGACCCGGATAGCGATGGGCAATCCGTCGCTAGGGGTCTCGTACCAAAGGGGGCGTGCTGTCGATGTTGAGTGACAGCACGCCCCCTTTGGTGGGCGGGCCGGGGGAGTGGCTGCCCAAACGGAGGCGTTCCCATGAGAACGCCTCCGTTTGGGGCCGGCCTCACTGACATCACGAGTAATGTCAGTGCGAGAGAATTCGGCTCTCTGGGGCTTGCGGCAACAAGACCCTACCACAAGGGTCTTGTCGCAAGCCTGCTGGTCTTGACCATCGCGACCATCTTCCTGGCCGCTCGCTATAGCTGTGGGTGGTCACCCACAGCTATGCGAGTGGCCAGGAGGCCGTTCTGAAAAAAAAAAAGACCAGCCCTGATCAGAGCGAGCGATCTGTCAGAGCGTCCGGCTCTGAATCAGGGCCTCGGTATGTTGGGACTGTTTGGTAAAAGCTTTATCTGCATTATCTTCCAAAACACATCACTCGGTCCACTGCAAAGTTGGCCCAACCTGTAGCGGTTCCGATAAGTCAGCCGGCATGGACGTGCCGTTCTCCGACATCATTAAATTATTTCATGCATCTGAGCCACAGGCAGAGTGAAATGAATGTGATGTGTGCAGGGAGAGAGGGACTGCTCAGAGGAAGGGGAGAGTAATGAGATAAATAAAGGGAGATAGATAGGAGGGGGGACATTCCTCCACCAGGCGGAGGGAAGGGGGGAAATGTACCATCTAAACAGGCTCAGGCAGTGATGAGGATTAAGGAGCTCACATAATGCTGCGCTCCCAATACAGGAGCTGTCTCTGTAAATCTCACACAATTGGCGGCAGCTCCTGTAGGTCACCGGTTAATGCCGAGGGCGAGAAAGGTCAACAGGAGGTCAGGACGTCAGAGGAGACAAATAGCCCACAGTGGGCACTGCCCGCAAGTGTGACACGAGAAATTATTTATATCCAGATATATAGTAGATATCCCTTGAAAATTCCGGTGGCTGCCCTGAACGATCTCTATCACGTACATGACAGATTTTGACGAACGATGTCGCATGACATCATTCAGGGAGTGGATTTTTTTCTCCGCAGCGCTCTGCAGCTGCGCTAATATCGTTCGTCGTTTACCGCATATAAACTGCCAGATATTGCTACTATCGTACAGCTATATGCGGTAATTGACCAACATGTTGTATAGCGTTCCCGCTAGGCTGTTTTAGCGGGGTGCGGCGCCCTGCCCTCTTTCTGGAAGGCAAAAAGCGCCCTGCCGTCCAGAAGGAGGGCAAAAAGCGCCCTGCCCTAACAGCCTGCGGGAACTGTCTTCACCCGCGGGTCGCAGTGTCCCGCGGGTGAAGAAATGTGCGGTGACCCGGTCACCGCCGGAGAATAGACGCCGGGCGTACGCGCCCAGCATCTATTCTCCCTGTCTGCAGGGCTTGGGGGCTGCCCGGCGTGTACGTAAGTACTGGGCACGCCCCCAAGAGTGACGAAGAGGGGCGTGTCTTATAGACACGCCCCCTTTTGATGGTCACGCCCCCTTCTAGGGCATGCGCACGAACGTGCCCTCTCTGGCTCCGGCGCCCTGCCTCGCGCCGGAGCTAGAGTGAACACTATGTTGTAGATATGATAGATGCCATTTATCGGCCGCGGGAGTGCGCATCTGTCATCGTTCAGGGCCTATCCACTAGCAGTTATAATGAACGATTGAACAATATATCGTTCATTTTATCTGCTAATGGATAGGCCCCTTATGTGTATATGAGCCCCTTGTGTGGCCGATTTAGTCATCTTTTAAAGAATATTTCAAACCGTAGTTTAAATTGCAGCATGAGGCCCTCGCTGCCTACAGCAGAACGCAGGCGCCAGGAGGAAGTGTCGGCGCCGTAGAGTGACTGGACCGGGTATAACAGTGGGGGCTCGTCCTACTAGATCACTTATTTGTAAATTAGTCTCATGGGAGGTGGGTGAGGCGTGATCACATGATTGCCATCTAACTTCATAGTGTTATTCTTCACATCAAACCTAATTACCCGCCGACTGCGATTTTCCCACAGGCATCACATAGTGCTTACCTTTTATATGGAAAGCTAAATAATATATACAAGGTAACAGGAGGATTATAATGAACGATATACAGTTTGCCCTCCATGCCTCTGCAGCAATAAGGTCACTATCCCTTTAATATTTTGTATAACAGGTTTTTATACAGTAGAATTGAACCCGTCCAAAAATATATCAAAGGTCAGTGGGAAAGATTTTTCGAAGCTGGATAATTGGCTGAGACAGAATCAGTTTTAAAATTAGATCGGAGCGACGCCATCTTGCGAATGGCGACAAGACTCCATCTTAGATATAGGTCACACAGCGCCATTTTGTCAAAACCACATAGTACACAAAACACAACGCTAAATTGCTAATAAATAGCACGGCCAGCTTTTTAACAATCTTCCCCAAACACATACCGACAGTGTTTAACATACATAAAAATGACTTTCCAAATCACCACGAACTTAAACAATTAACAGTGCAAAACAGTAGCAAATTAGTGGTGTTTTCCCTGCATCCTCATTAACACATACACGCAATGTTAAACAGTGCACAAAGCAAAATAGCTAATTATTAGCACGTTCAGCTTTTTAACGACCCCTACACAACCAATACCGACTTGGGCCCTCATTCAGAGCCGTACGCTCTGAGCAGAGCGCACGCTCTGAATGAGGGCCGCCCTCCATGAAAATGGAGCGGCCTCCTGGACGCTCGTATAGCTGTGGGTGACCACCCACAGGCTATACGAGCGTGCAGTTTGATGGCCGCGATGGTCTTGACCATCGCGACCATCGAAACTGCGAGCCGGAGCCTGCGGTTGAGGTTTTCAACAGCAAGCTCCGGAGTGATTTTGGCTCTATCAGAGCCAAAATCACTCCCACTGACATCACTAGTGATGTCAGTGGGCCAGCTTCTGACGGGAGGCGTTCCCGTGGGAACGCCTCCGTCAGGGAGGCACGCCCACCAAAGGGGGCGTGCTGTCAATCAACATCGACAGCACGCCCCCTTTGATCAGACACAACGAGCGAAGGACTTTCCTTTGCTCGTCGCGTCTGGCGCATGCGCACGACGGAGCTCCCTCCGTCGTGCGCATGCTCAGTGCATAACATCGACCCACTTGCGAGCGGACAGCCGCTCGCGAGTGGGTCTGAATCAGGCCCTTAGTCCCATACACCTTTCCAGCTTAGTGCTGCTCGCTAAGTACCCCACAGACGCACAACGCTATTTAGTGTCGTTCTCCCTTGCATACATACACTTAAAGCAATAGTTCCGTAGCTCAAAAGGGTTATTATTATTCGATTCAATCACAATGCCAGCATGTAAAGAAATGACTGTTTTCTGCAACTAAGGTTTAGTACATGATAAGTAAACAGTGTTTGGTGTTGTACTGATCTACTCTGTCTCAACAGCTTTCCGGTGTCATCGGTGATAAGATCGGAACATCCTCACTTGGCTATCACTGTGCCTAGAATGTCACCCTGTGAACTATGGACTATAGAGAGTTAAAAAATTAAAATGTACTCTGTAATGTTAGCAGCTTAGATTTGCATGCAGCGGGAAAAAGGAGACAAAAGGCTGACCTGTGTCCATTTGAATCGACCTGTTAAATGCCCTGTAACAGAAGCACCGTGACGGAGGACCAATGGAATCATGCCAAACTTGCCTATTGTATTGCCTATCCCTGTAAGGGTATATATGTGCGTTCAGACCTCAATCTGGAGTCTTCTTGCTGATGCTGTTGACAAAGGTTTCTTGTAGATGCCGGTAACTGGTCCCAGAGCGCGTGCGTATGTAACAACTGTACCTTGGGTCTGTATGATTTATTTGTGCTAATTGTCTTTAGATCACAGCGTGTAACCATCTGTTTTTATGTTGAATAATAACTTTTTGTGCGTTGGAAACACATTCAATGTCTGAAAGCATTTATTTACTATGTGACTCATTACGCTAAATTGCGACAATTCTAGAAGGTATAGGCAGGATTTAGAAGGTATAGACAAACTCGTGTAGAGGTTTAAATCTAGCATCGTTAATGGACACTCCTCAGCCCATCCCCCATAGGTACAGAGTGCCAAACCTGTCGCTCTACACAAATCACTATCCACCAGCATCCAGTAACGCTGCCAATATACAGTCTGTGTGTGAGGTTTGAGGCTTCTTTTAGGCAGCAGGCCAGAAGGGCTGTGGCAGCCTGTGGTAGGTTCTGTGGGCAGACGCTTGGATTGAGGCACAGCCTGTTGCTTAAACAAAGACTTCAGATGGCTACTCCATGACTTCACAAAGACGGACAGCACGTGTCAGACTCCAAAACGGGTTCCTATATTCTCCTTCAGGGGAAAACATCCTAAAATATTCACAAATTTACTAACACAGCTAAACATTTTTGAAAAATATTATTTAAAAAATTAAAGTGTAAAGAGGACAGTTTCTGTGCACCATGCAGAACAGCGTCAGTAAGAGCCAGGTGCACCATGCAGAACAGCGTCAGTAAGAGTCAGGTGCACCATGCAGAGCAGTGTCAGTAAGAGCCAGGTGCACCATGCAGAGCAGCGTCAGTAAGAGCCAGGTGCACCATGCAGAGCAGCGTCAGTAAGAGTCAGGTGCACCATGCAGAGCAGTGTCAGTAAGAGCCAGGTGCACCATGCACAGCAGCGTTAGTAAGAGTCAGGTGCATCATGCAGAGCAGCGTCAGTAAGAGCCAGGTGCACCATGCAGAGCAGCGTTAGTAAGAGTCAGGTGCATCATGCAGAGCAGCGTCAGTAAGAGCCAGGTGCACCATGCAGAGCAGCGTCAGTAAGAGCCAGGTGCACCATGCAGAGCAGCGTCAGTAAGAGTCAGGTGCACCATACACAGCAGCGTCTGTAGACCATTAACCATCATGGTGAACTCCTGGCTTGCTGTATGGAGAGGAGCTGCCTATAGAGAATGAATAAGTACTGGTGGAATCATTTGCCAGGGACAGAAGATGGCACCATGTTTTATTCTCCTTATTGCAGCCATTACAAAGCTTTCTGACAACAATTTTGGGGGATAATAATAATAAACATGTATTTATGTGTAATACCTGGGACACGTCCTCTTAGTTAAGAAATGATCATATGCATGATGATAACGATGTATTTATTGTGACGATAATTACTGTGTCATGTATAAGTAGGCATAGCGTTCACTACGTCCGTTTGATAGATCATCTATAAAAAAACACAAAGTGAAAGAAAACCTTTTAAAGTGACATTTCCCATATGAAAGTATTAATTCTCCATTATTATAGCTCTAGAACACTGAGCACAGCCCTGGAATTATAGCCTCCACCCCTGGCTCTGTCTTAGACCTGCCTCAGCTACAGCCCTGCCTTTCCCATTGCACAGATTGTAATCCCCTGGGTTTAGGCCGCAGGGACGGGGAACCTCAGGACTGGGGGCCGTATAAGGCCCATTTGGTCTGGCCCTCTGAGCTTTTTCCTGCTAGCCTCACTTGGCTATCACTGTGCCTAGAATGTCACCCTGCAGCCAGACTCTATGCAGCAGTGCCGCCCGAGGCGTCCTTAGGCTGCTTCAGATGGTCACACCGCTGCCCGAACAGCTCCCCAGAGCATCCTCAGGATGCTCCGGGCATTGCTCTAATCAACGGTGATTGTGGCCCCGCCCCTTGTGATGTCATAAGGAGAGGGGGCGTGGTCTGCACCAGGCCCGCGAAGAATGTTATATATATCAAAATGGGCTTCGGCAGAAAAGAGGTCCCCCACCCCTGGGTTAGGGGATGTGTTATAATCAGACGGTGAATGCTTGTCCTGACTTCCAGACCTCAACTGACCAATAATTATAATGTATCCTATATTCATAAAGCACCAACATATAATGCAGATTTAAATTGGATCATGATATACAGTAGATGAATAGCAGGGGGGGAGGGGGAGTGTAGTCAAAAGGTCGACAATGAGAATTAGGGTTAAGGATTTGGGAGAAGTACCTGCAGAAGTGACAGTCACATGACCCTTAAGCCGCGCTGGAGCAACTGCAGCCGTCCGGAGCAGGTAAGTCACCGCTGGACCACTGTGTCAACCGTCTAACTTGCCAACATTTTACCACTGTCTACATGATGAATTTCCCGAAATACAGTAAGCTGCTGGTAACAATGACGGCCCTCCACCATTTATATATCGTCTGAACCATCTTCCTCTTACGGCAATTGTTTTGGTGGTGCATGGTCACTATGGAGGTCACCTACCCAGCCCTCGCTCATCCCTCTGCAGTAACAGAGTATTATTATTGTTTATCCTCATTCTCGTTGCTGGACAGAACCAAGACACCTATTACCCTCGTTCATAGAAGCTGTGGCAGCTGCCACCATGAAGGTCACCAAACGGGGAGCAGTTCCAAAGACATTGGAACTGAGGTGTGTTCCTGCCCCTGGCGTGATGACCCCCTGAGTACTGCACCGTAATGTCACACCACATGCACAAATCTCCATTCTATATTTGTGAGCAGATGATTATGTCGGAAGAAAAGAACAAAAGCTCATCTACAAAGTGTCGCCACCCCTAAGGTCCATCCACCGGTCACTACAGCCTTAGACACACAGACACGGGCCAAACATTCGCACTTAGCAGAACTACATGAACACAGTGGAATGATAACCGCATACACACGAGGTCAGCATCAGACCGCAACTCCTATCCGTCTCATTTGCTATTTCATCCCTCGGCCTGTTTTCACAACCTCAAGACACTGAGTCAATACAACGTTGTGACCGGACGCCTTTCGCCTAGGCCGGCCCTGGTCACGGGTTAGCGCTTTTGGACTCCCACTCACCGTCAGTGATCGCCTGTCACTGACTCCGCCCACTGCGCCGTGGGCGTGTAACGATGCTTCCGCCACCAAACTCTACCATCTGCGTTTGGAACCGCTTTGCTGCGTATGCGTTTGATTAACTACGGACACACCTCCTGTTTGGTGTCGGCTGTTCCCACCTGATCCCTCGCAATGGACCAGGTCTGCACGGTAGCTTGGCAGAGGGCTTGAACTTGGAGACACGGAGCTCTTACCCAGAACAGCAGGAGAACGGAATAGCGTTTTGGCGCAATTCTGTTGGTCGCAGGATTGAGTCAATTGAAGTAAAGGCAAACGGTGTTTATTTGCTCAATGTCTTAAAGAAGACCCTCCCTTCCGTCTGAAGGGGAATATCACACAGAAATCAAACAGAAATTCTCCACAAAGGATTTCCAAAGATGTACCACATACAGGAATCTTATCAGCAGCTCTTCTCCTCAAAGAAGTTACAGGGTTGTACACATACAGGGCTCACAGTCCCTCTTTTTATGTCATTCTTACACACAACATCACAGGGGGGCAAATCCACCCTGTGTTCCTTCTAGCCAATCAGGCTATCTCAGAAAACATAAATTAACAACATATTACATTTCAAAGGAGTCTCTCAATATCCTCTTTCCTATTCCACCATCCAAACTTTATACACAAACTGATTTATCATACATTATACTGTCTCCTAAAATGTTGATATAACATTTCACAGGAAATGGTAAATGACATTCATCCTTATCAATCAGTTTGGCATTTCCAACCTTTACACATTCAGCTTTTAGAAGTGGCATCCAAAAGGATCTTCTTAAAAACAAATTGTCTTTTCAAAAGGAAGTTCTGTATCTGAAGTGTTTGGCTATATGACACCATTCACACCTTCAAACAGTAACCTTCCAGCCAGAGGTCACTGACCACAACAGGTCTTCCTATTCATCAGACCTCCTGCTAGTTTCTGCAGACACAGAGGCTGGTCATGTCATATTCAGGCATATATTCAAGAAGTGCATTTTCTCTACAAAATATACATTTAAAGTAAACCATATAGCGCATAGCCTATTAAACATACGTTGATTCATGCACTAATGCATTGCAGATCAGCTGCAGTGCATTACAGCAATACATATATACTTTAATACAGTTTATTATAAACCATGTGCAGTGTGCTTTTACACTGTCATTTTAAAAATGGCGCAATGGCATGAGGGTTAATCCCCTCAATGCCTTGGCAGCCATTTTAATCACGTGTGGTCGGCCTCCGGCCACAAACGTCCTATAAAACGTCCTCCTATAGAATGGTGTTATCCCATCTCCATTGTCTTGGAACAATATAAATACTGGCGAACAGCTCACATCAATGGGTGGTGTACACAATGGCTACCTGTAAGCTACAGGCTTATGGTGTATGGGAGGGATTTACAATTGAGAACTCTCTAGCCCTATCTCTCTGAGGTGTAACATGCTAATATAACATGCTTATATACATCTGCAAAGAAAACAATAAGGATGGCACCTACAGCACTGCATGATTGCTAAACAGAGGTTGTGCTGGAACCATGCAACACGTGAAGGCTAGAACGTCTCCATTATACAGGTCTAGTTGAGACAATAAGCAATGAATTTACAGTTAATAATAGCCCGGAGGAGAGAGGCACATTGATCTCTATGGAGACACAAGTGTCTACAGCATCACTCCGTACAGTAGGACAGACCACGTCCGGGGAAAAATATGGACACTGACTATCTGGGCTTCAGCTCTTCCAGCGTCCAAGCTCTGTTCCCTACTTATCAATCACAAAGGAGCGCAGTCAGAACTCGCAGCGCTGGCTGCAGAGGTCTTCACCGCCCAATGTGCATATTCGCTTGTCAAATGTAAAAATTAATTAAATTTTTTAAATTATTTTGACACCCATAGAGCTCTTTTATGAAAACCATATTTAGGCGCAAAACATTGCACTGAACCCAGCAGCCATTCAGCAATAAGCTTTATATCTGTCTAGCGCAAGTTTACACAATGAAAGCAAGTGTATGATTGGCTGGGAATCGGTATGGTATACCGCTGGACGGGATGCCAGCGGTCATAAGACCGACAGCAGCATCTTGATCTTCAATATCCTGACAGGGGGCGGTAAGTATACTAGTAACCCTCCCCCTCCCCGTAACCTCAATCCTCCTCCAGTGGTGCCTAACCTCCCCCCCGGTGGTGCCTAACCCTAACCCCCCCATTCCCGCACCCTAAACTTAACCCTCCCAGGGTAGTTCATAACCTAACCCCAGTGGTGCCTAAACACTCCCCCAACAGCCTAAGCCTCCCCTAACCCTAACTCACCCTGGGGGAGGTCCCTAATCCTAACCCCCATCCAAAGGCAAACGCTAGTATACTGGCGTTCGGGATGCCCGCGTGGGTATCTTGATCCTTTCGGGATCACGGCGTTGGCTTTTTGACGGGCGTCGGTACACCGACATCTGTCATCTTAACCGCATCCCGATTGCCTGTACGATCTACTACAAATGATACACCTATATGCAATGTTACCAAAATGCTCTACTGTTGTTTAATTATCTACAAAACTATTACTAATTTAGCTTGAATAGAACAGGGAATAGCGATATTCCCAATGTAATATATTCCGTAAATAAGAAAAGACTTTGATCTCTAAGGGGAGTTTGAACTGTTCATCATTTTCCTAACACCTGCAAATCCTCAATTCAAGTTCCTCATACTGAAAAACAGCAGCCGCCTCCCATATCATAAGGTGGTACACGGATTTCTATTGTTCTTTATTTTTTCGCATTATAATAATAAATGAAAAAAAAATACAAAAACGCTGATTCACATGGTGTAAAAAAGATCTAAATAATCTTCATGTTCTCCATGTACCTATCTCTGTTAATGTTGCTGGTATCCATTCTGAGAAAGGCAAATGACATTCTACTGCTGGAACATGTGCCCTTGATATAGAGGTCTGCCATAATAAAATGAAGGCTCTAGATGACACGTCACTGGCCGACTAGCTGCGCTGTCCTATTCCAGCAGTGAAAGGGGTTAATCCGTCTGGTTAGGGCATTGATTGATTTTGTCTTTCATGCTGCTGATTAGATTGGTCCTTAGTAGTGGGGATAAATTGAGCCTGATCTTTGTCGGTGAGGCTGTGTGTCACATTGGATTAAATTAACAATGATTAATTGGGTCGTTCTGTGGAAGGAACATGAAGCAGAGCAGTCGCACCAGGTTTAATTTCCTTTAACAACATTACAGGCCAGCGTCAAACGCCACAGGACAAGTCAGAACAACGCCGTCACTGTTCCCAATGAATTGCAGCCACGGTGAGGCTGACGCTTGTCTTCAGCATCAACCCTCTGCTATCAACCTGTGGCCAAGGTGGGGTTAACATGATGTGGTCACGATGGGGTTACCAGTCTTCATACCCGCTATTGAAATGCTGCGCCCTCTACTGGCAGATCTGATTTATGCAAACAAAGCATGGGGGATCCTATTTATCAGAACTAGGATTCCAGCTGTAATTGTACTTATTATTGCCATCTCAGAAAGAAATTAAGGAAAAAATGTTCCCCGTCCCCCCTCCCACAATGATCCACAGTTGAAAATATAGATTTTTATTTTACATATTTTTGTATTTTACTTTTTAGCATAATTTTTTTATAAAGTAGCTCACACTGGCCTGGTGAGGCGGCGAGTTTATTTTATTTTTATTTATTACCAGTTGTTTATATTGCGCACACATATTCCGCAGCACTTTACAGAGAGAATATTTGGCCAGTCACATCAGTCGCTGCCCCAGTGGAGCTTACAATCTATGGGCCTGATTCAGAGCCGGAGTCTCTTACAGAGCGCTCGCGCTGAATCAGTGCCCTCCTTCTCTTTTTTAGAGCGGCCTCCCGGCCGCTCGCATAGCTGTGGGTAACCACCCACAGCTATAGCAAGCGGCCAAAAAGATGGTCGCGATGGTCAAGACCATCGCGACCATCGGGCTTGCGACGAGACCCCTCCGTCGTGCGCATGCGCATTTGGGTACCATCGACCCGCATGTAAGCGTCCTGCGCTTGCGAGCGGATCTGAATGAGACCCTCTGTTGCTTTCCTAGGACAAGAAAATTAAAGCTGACCCCCCAGTTCCTAGCTGTATTAACTGTACATCTGTAAATATTGCAGTACATTTGCCTGCAGTACCTTTCTTTGCGCTCTGGTTGTTGGTAGAAGCTAAAGATGATTACAATTTGGGGTTTGCCCCGTACACACAGGAAAGTGGTGACATTTCTCCAGCAGAAGGGCATTTTGAGCAGCGTCAGGATGTGCGCGGAAACGGGATGCGGCCAAACTACACTATGCACTACTAGTATATGGTTAAATACAAATGGAAATGCTACAAACCAAGGCCCTCATTCAGAGCCGCTCGCTATTTGCGGTCGTTTGTTCTAAAACAAGGGCTGGCTATTCAAATGAACCGTTCGCTAATTGCGGTCTGTTCACGCCTCTAACTCTGAACGAGCGAGCAAAACTTGCGGTTGTAATTTTGAAAAATTCGCCCCCTTGCCGCTCGCACCATACGTCATGTCCGCTATTTATTACATTAATCGAGTACATCGAACAGCGTATGAACTGCTCGCTATTCTTGTGGCTGGTTTTTTCAACCGCTATTTTGCGAGCAGTTCTGAGTAAAAAAAAAAAACAAGTGACGTGGTCAATGATGCTGCTGGATTAATTATGCACACCCTTAAAACGCCCGTTATGACCTTTAAGCACGCCTGCGTTCAAATTCCACACCCCGTTTTCAAGCACCTTCCCCTGTTACCACCCACATACGCCTCATTCTGTCACTCAAAATAGCAGGCATTCGCTATATAGCAAACAAACGATTTTTGGCCGCACTGACTGGTTCGCGCATGCGTATTAAAATCCGTACGCATGCGCAGATGTGCGAACATCGGTCAGAACGAACGAGCGGCCGCTTACGAGCGGCTCTGAATCAGGGCCCAAAGCATTACAATTTTGTTAAGTAGATTTTTATTGAAACACAACTAATGATGGAAATATAAAAATCATAGAAAAAAACAAATACAGCAATAAACAGCAGCAATTTTGCTCTGCGCCGTCACGCCCTGCGTCTGGCGGAGTGGTGTTGATGTTACTAATAGGTTTTGTGTTATGCTGACAATACGCAGAAAAAAAAAGGTAAATGTAGAGAAAACAGAATCTGTGCATGTAAAGCAACACGGAACATACAATCTGTCCTTCTCCCAGCAATCCAGTTATAATCCACAGCAATCTCTCCATCACCAGCAGGGTCCGGCCTCCATTGATCTTCTCATGTGTTGCTGCCTTATTATCGGAGCTTATGTTACATCTCCTGACCTAGATACAGAAGGCTCCACGCTGAGCAGCCGGATGACAAGAGAATAGAGAGGAAGACCACCAGGCCCCCCTGCACATAAACGCTACAATGCGTCTATGTATTTGCAGCGGCTGTGCTAACATTTATTTTAAAAAAGCCGAAGGAGGCATCTTCGGTATAAAGACACCCACTGCCGACTTCTCTTCTTGGGCCAACTGCGTGGCCATCGGACATCTGAGTCACCCTCATGTTGAATCACGCTCCCGGATCCGGTGAAGCTGCATTCAAGGACGCAGCCAGTGGCTTCGGCACACCCACAAAAAAGGGCCAACACGGCCCCATTTTCTGAAACATTCCGTGTCGCCAACCCCAATCGTCAGTAGCAAGTCAGTCATGCCGCGGCTTCTGGGGGCAGTGCGACAGGTGTTGTAGAAACAGATGCGCAGAGCAGCTTCTGCGCAGATTTGCAAACATCGGAGATGTACGTATATATCAAATGTACGGACATCTCCGAATTAGGACCACAATAAGCAGAGCAGCCTCTATATTAGGCAGTAATAGGGTCTAAAGAGAACATATCAGCGAGTAGTCTGCCTTACAGCAAATATACAAACCAAATTACACTAGGTCTAGTGCTGGAACTCCTGTAATGAACACATATGCCAGTAGACAAACACTTATTGTGGTGTTTAAAATGCCAATGAAAGGTCCCACTGAAAAGGCACCTTGGGTTACCGAATTATTGGGTGTGGGGAAATCGCCACCATTCATATCCTCATCATTACGCCAATATATACGGCTGCCCAGGATAGGGTTTTGTTTTTGTGTTTATAGTGATTATGTTAATTATTCGCTGTGATAAAAGCGTCCGCTACTCACATTACAGAAAACAGAGGCGGATATTCTATTATTCAGAATTTTGACCTTTCAAAGGGTCTCCCAAAGACTGGCACAGAATGATTCCGCGATTTGATGGGAGCAGCCAAAATCCCGCAGGCACAGCCATTGTTCTTGGTTGATGGACGTGGCTGAGCTCAGCTTAATTGGATGCACAGTAAGGTCAGACCCCCTCTGGAAATTCAAGGGTTAACGGTGTTCTGCATATGTTGGGATGTTACCTGGATCACGCTGGTTCATTTATTATTAACTGAGCTACATTCAGAAACCTTCCCAGCACAGAGCTAATGACGGTCCCAGGGGACAGAACACACAGAAGTCACCTCTTCTCTAATCCGCCTCCGGCTATTTACATTCCTGCTGCTTCCCCACGTCTTGGTTAGCTGTCTTAGCAGCAAGCGTCCATGGCATGTCACTGATAGCCGGGGGGGCCTGGGGTTCGCTCTCCGCCAGTGTGATCATGGAAATCACGGGTCTTTGTTACAGAATACCAGGCATCCCAGAACATAAATGTACAACTGACAACACCGTTTACACGCGAGCAGTGAGGCGGATTCAGTTACAGTATCTACTATAAAGAATCACGTTTAAAGTTGTAATGCCGAGACGGTCACGTTGCTTTACGGTGCACTACTAGAATTTTGGCTTCAACATACCACCGTCCCATTCTGCTTGTCGACAATCTGTCAGTAAGAAATCTACATCCTGGTTTACACCAAGGGTGAATTTCTGATGTGACATGGAATTGCATTTTATCATTTGAAATGACCCAAAACAGCTGATATTCAATAGTCTACTAATCATATTTGTCAACTTGCGACAGGTTCTCAACGCTGTGTGATCCCCTGAAAACCAGACTTAGTTTATAGAACCCGCAAGACCACCAGGAGCCAATGACATCACTGCAAATGCAGCCTATCCGTTCACTAGGAGCCAGTGACATCACTGAGAATACAGACTATAGTCACTAGGAGCCAGTGACATCACTTAGAATACAAACTATACAGTCACTAGTAACCAGTGACATCACTTGAAATGCAGCCTATCTGTTCACTAGGAGCCAGTGACATCACTGAGAATACAGACTATACAGTCACTAGGAGCCAGTGACATCACTGAGAATGCAGCCTAGCCATACTCTAGGAGCCAGTCACATCACTGAGAATACAAACTATCCAGTCACTAGGAGCCAGTGACATCACTGAGAATACAAACTATACAGTCACTAGTAACCAGTGACATCACTTGAAATGCAGCCTATCTGTTCACTAGGAGCCAGTGACATCACTGAGAATACAGACTATAGTCACTAGGAGCCAGTGACATCACTGAGAATACAGACTATCCAGTCATAAGGAGCCAGTGACATCACTGAGAATGCAGCCTATCCAGTCACTAGGAACCAGTGACATCACTGAGAATACAGCCTATCAATTCACTAGGAACCAGTGACATCATTAAGAATGCAGCCTATCCACTGATTAGGAATCACTTTTCCTTGTGATGTCACTAGTCTATAGTTAAGCAATAGGCAGCATTTTCATGAATATTTGATGAGCCTACAAAAATGGCTGCCTTTACAGTGGTTAGTGCATTTAAAAACTTGTATTATAATTATCATTACTTCTGAAGAAAGACAGGTGATTGATGGTTTTTAGCATGCATAATATAACAACCTAAATTTCCATAATGTGTACTGTAAACAGCAAAAGCAGGCATTGTAAGTTAGAGCGGGTATAGCAAATCTGCGCGTGTGCGTCAGCGTGGGGACACAATCTTAGCACATCTGGAGGCCAGATTACCCGGCAGATGTCGTCTTGTCAGTTGCCATCCCTGGTGGAACGTTTCTCTCATTTCTTTTAAAAAACAGAACAAACCTGAAGAATAGTGACAAGCGTGTGGGATGTGAGGGAGGAAAGCGACTGGGCGGTCCCCAGGGATGGAGCCACTGTCAGTCACTACTCCTGATAGCAGCGCACGTCTAACGGTATCCTCTAATCGGCAGGGAGCCGGCAGATATTACCAGAAGACATACCTGGTGTGTGCAGAACTTCTGGAGCCCTCTGTAGGGGATATATTATGCATCCGGGTTGAAAGTATATTTTTCTTATGCCAACAAGGCGTATCCACTGTTACACCTGTACAATACAGAGTCTCCAAAGCTCCTCACTAACAAAAGCTTCACCTCCTATTAATGTACTCTAATGCTCTGAGAATATATATTCTGCAGACTATTACTGACCTCTCTAGAGCCCTGCAGAACATTGCTCAGTCCCATCTACCCCTGAGAAATACAAAGTGATATATTCTGCAGATTTTACAATACAGACCTCTCTAGAGACCTGCAGACCATTGCTCTGTCCCATCTATCCCCTGACATATGCATAGTGATATGTTCTGCAATAGTAAAGCGCAACTGAATATACTGCTCTATATAAGTAACTGATAATAAATTATTACATTACTGACTTCTCTAGAGAATGTCAGGACATTGCTCTGTTCTACTTACCCCCTGACAGATACATAGGGGTAAATCCAATTAGGAGCGAATTGGGCGAACGGCCATTGAGACGTCATAGAAACACCGGCAACAGCATGGCAATTCGCCCCTCTCTCGGCCTGATCACACATTGGTCGCGCACATTTTTGCTGTACGAGCAGCATACAGCCGTAGTTGCTTGGTAAGAACATCGTCCCTATTTGTATTGACCCCATAATGATATATTATACAGATTAATACATTACTGACCTCTTTATTGATCTGCAGAATATTGCTCTGCTCCACCAATCCATTAAAATATGCTCAAGATGTACAGTATATACACCATCAGGCCTGTACAAATGTCAGCTATATAACAAAGTATATCTGGGCGGGCTACAACACTAACGTTTGCAGCTATAGAACTGCATCCTTTGTGCGTCATAGTGACATAGCAGAACAAAGATGGCTGTTCAGATTCTATGGGGAAATATAAATTCTGCGCTGTTTTGACAGACATAACTCTGCACCAAACCATCTGTAGCTATAGTCAAACTTCCCTAATTATCCTCTGCATGCAATGGGGTGCAAGGAAAGGCCACTCCCCGTGACTCGAGGCACATCCTCACCCACTTTCCCAGTGCGTGCGTTTGTAATACAAGTACCGGGGTCCCTGTAAACGTATATTAATTTGACACATTGCAATAGATCTATGCATATGACATACAATGTACCAACCTTGCACACTCACATTATCACTGCATGACTGTGTGCCCAATTCAGCATGGATCTCAGGGCCTGATTCAGAGCCGGACGCTCGCTACGAATCAGGGCGGGTTATTTTTTTTTTTTGGTTGCGGCCTCCTGGCCGCTCGCTAAGCTGTGGGTGACCACCCACAGCTTTTGCGAGCGGCCAGGTGATGGTAGCGACCATCGGGGCTTGCGACGAGACCCTTGTGATAGGGTCTCATCCGTTGCAAGCCCCAGAGAGCTTCCAGCTCTAACAGACCAGGAAGCTCTCCACTGACATCACTGGTGATGTCAGTGGTGCCTCCCACAAACGGCAGGCTTTCCTTCGGGAACGCCTCCGTTTGTGTAGCCACTCCCCCCTGCCCGCCTCCAAAACGGGGTGGGCTGTGCGCTCGCAAGCGGGTCTGAATCAGGCCCTCAATTGCTAATACACACGCAAACGAATTGTCGCATTAGTGCAACTGCGCAAGCCAGCCACTGTGATTGGGACTGCGATCAGTGACTATGCAGATCTATCGCAGAGTGATTGACAGGAGGTGCAGATTGTGGGTGATAATGGGGGGAGGGGGGTGCCAGAGCGTGGGAACGCCATTACATGGGCGTGCATAAAATATCCACTGCGATGCCCTACGCAGCCTGAGGCCTGATGGCGTGCGCTGAAGTAAGGTTGCCTTGGGACTTGTACTGATGTTTTCACAGTCTTGCTAAACATTACAGATGTGTGTAAGGTAAAGTGGGCGTCATTATGTAGTGCAGCGGCGTCATAGCGATGGCAATAGATTAGCATACTATCGCAGTTGAACTGCGCGCGTAATCGCTATTGCAATCACAGTTGTGATCCGTAGTAAATCAGCCCGTGTCCTTCATACACTGCTCCTACAAACCCACTAACACGTGATCTACCAGCACACACAGTCTCCATGCATAATGTACCAGCCTGATCACACACTGCCCCTCCAACCCACTAACACGTGATCTACCAGCACACACACAGTCTCCATGCATACTGTACCAGCCTGATCATACACTGCCCCTCCAACCCACTAACACGTGATCTACCAGCACACAGTCTCCATGCATACTGTACCAGCCTGATCACACACTGCCCCTCCAACCCACTAACACGTAATCTACCAGCACACACACAGTCTCCATGCATACTGTACCAGCCTGATCACACACCAGGAACCAGAGCCTCCAGTGCATCTGGCCGGGAGGGAGCATTTAGCTGGTACTATGGGATGCAGCGGATGTTCTATTAGCCATGATATTATACAACGCTGGGCAGACAAGTCCCCAACCACAGATGAAAACGTCTCATAAAAAGACTGAGTGCAGCAATAATGACTTTATCTTTCAGGGTAGAGATGGTGGGGACATTCTCCATCATAGCAAATACAGGTACAGACTCCCAAGGTCACCCGAGGCCTTGGGAGAGAGTGCTAATATCCCTGTTATTAAGATGACGGATAGTTTGTTTTCCTGAGAGAGACATTGATGTAATAGCACCTCGTGGTCAGGAATACAGAAGCGTGCGGCTCCTTTTATAAGCCCTGCACACAAACTCCTATCCGTCTTCATCAGTGTCACCTCAAACACGCCACACCTGAGCAGCGCTCTCCCGCGTCACCACCTAAGCTCACCGGCGTGGAACGGCAGGCTGGACTTTACGCACTGCACTCATGGACTTACAACAAACATGTCACACACAGGTCATTATACTGGCTTCATTATCACAGCTTCTCGGAGAGGTCAAAGCCTACTGCATATTAACATCATGTAAGGGAGATTCTCCCATTCACTCAGCATTCATTTATTCCACGGAGGTCTCATCCTTCTGACATTAATTTACAATCCTTTGTGGGCCTCATATTGGTCGGGTACAATGAGATGCGACCCTTGGTTCTCCCTGCTTTCAGTCTCCTATCCATAAACACCTGCAGTGACCTCATAAAACCTTCCACATGCCAATTAACAGACACAAATATAAGTTATTGGTTTCGTTCATCTTATGATTACCAGGAGCGCTCTCTCTTCAGCCTAATAGCCACAAGGGTTTCTCAACCTTCTTCAATCATGTACTAGTGCTGGCAGTGATCCAGGCTTTTCAGCTTCAGCGCCAAGTCAGACTGCCAGCTCCAGAGCCCTAATACATTCTGGTTTCAGCTGCAGCTCCAGCGCCCTGATCTATTCTCATTCCAGCTCCACTATTCCAGCCGCAGCTCCATACCCGTGACCCATTCTGATTCCAGCTCCACACCCCTGTGACCCATTCTAATTCCAGCTTTACTATTCCAGCTGCAGCTCCACACCCCTGTGACCCATTCTGATTCCAGCTTCACTATTCCAGTTGCAGCTCTACACCCCTGTGACCCATTCTGATTCCAGCTACAGCGCCAAATAAAACCGCCAGCTCCAGAGCTGTGATTCAGCTCAGAGCACAGATCCATTCTCATTACAGCTCCGCTAATCCTCGTGCAGATCTAAATCCCTGATCCATTCTGTTTCCAGAGCCACTATTCAAGCTGCAGCTCCAGAGCCTTACACCATTATGATTCCAGCTCCGCTAATCCACGTGCAGCTCCAGAACCTTGTTCCATTCTGATTTCAGTTCCAGCTCTGGAACCCTGATCCATTGTGATTCCAGCTCCAGAGCCCTTATTTTAATTCCAGTTGCAGTTCGGGAGCCATGATCCATTACCATTCCAGCTCCGTTATTCCAGCTGCAGTTCCGAAATCCCGATCCATTCCAATTCCAGCTCCGTTATTCCAGCTGCAGTTCCAGAGCCCTGATTCATTCCAATTCCAGCTGCAGCTCCAGAGCTCTGATTCATTCCAATTCCAGCTGCAGTTCCACAGCCCTGCTCTATTTTGATTCTGACTCCGCTACAGTTTCGGAGTCCTGATCCATTCCGATTCCAGCTGCAGTTGCGGGTACAATTCAGGGTACATAAGTAGACCTCCCAACTGACCCAATATCAGTGGGATAGTAGCGATATGAGGACTCTGTCCCGCTGTTATGACAGAGACTGCATTGTCCTGATGTCTGGGTAATTGTGGAGATAAGTGTGTGCACTGCTGTGAATGGGTGTCGCACACACTGGTGCGCAGTTGGGCGATAGGAAACGGACAGAAGGCAGACTAGAGCTTTTCTGTGCAAGCCACACCTCCAGGACTGTAGCCACACCCTTCTCATGGCATGGACATACCCCCTTTGTTAATTAGTCTCACTCTCTGTCCCGATGGGCTCGTCTACAGCAGGGCCGTAGCTAGGGTAGTGCGGCCGGTGCCATCGCACAGGGCACCACAGGTCAGGGGGCGCTGTTTGGGCCTGTCAAATTTCTGTTTATTATCATTCTTGCTTGTAGCTTCCTCTTATTTCATCCCCAGCATCTCCTGGCCTCCCCTATCTCTTCCCTGACCCTTCCCCATGAGGCCATGGCCCTCTCTCAGGTTCACTATATTATGTCCCTATTTATCCCCAGCATCTCCTGGCCTCCCCTATCTCTTCCCTGGCCCTTCCCCATGAGGCCATGGCCCTTTTTTGAGTGCATTATGTCCCTTTGAAAAATGAGGGGGGCGCCAATGCTCTTTCTGGCACAGGGCACCAAAAAGTCTAGTTACGGCTCTGGTCTACAGTATTGGGACATACAGATGATGGTTCTCAAAAACTGAAATTAGGACACACTGCACTATAAAAGAATTTGTGTTACTGTATTGTGCATTCTGCTGGCCTCTCACATAATTCTATTACATCTCATATTCTCCTGTCTCCTTCCTTCCAGACTGTTTGCATCCCCCTATTACCCCAGACTCATGTTTACAGGATCAACTGCTCAGCACACAATGTGAGGTACATGAATAGGCTTAGATAATGCAAAAACGTGTACAGTATTACCTATATGCACACTGGAAAGGAATTAAACAGGAAATCTTTGGGGGACGCAAAAGCAGCTTTAAATACATCTTTATTATATTTTCTTCCCACACATGCCAGGAGCACCAGTAATAGCCCTAATGCACTTCCACCATACATATACTACCTCCCACAAACACCAGGAGCACCAGTAATAGCCCTAATGCACTTCCACCATACATATACTACCTCCCACAAACACCAGGAGCACCAGTAATTGCCCTAATGCACTTCCACCATACATGTACTACCTCCCACAAACACCAGGAGCACCAGTAATAGCCCTAATGCACTTCCACCATACATATACTACCTCCCACAAACACCAGGAGCACCAGTAATAGCCCTAATGCACTTCCACATACATGTACTACCTCCCACAAATGCCAGGAGCACCAGTAATAGCCCTAACGTACTTCCACCATACATGTGCTACCTCCCACATACACCAGGAGCACCAGTAATAGTCATAATGTACTTGCACCATACATGTACTACCTCCCACAAACACCAGGAGCACCAGTAATAGCCCTAATGTACTTCCACCATACATGTACTACCTCCTACAAACACCAGGAGCACCAGTAATAGCCCTAATGTACTTCCACCATACATGTACTACCTCCTACAAATGCCAGGAGCACCAGTAATAGCCCTAATGTACTTCCACCATACATGTACTACCTCCTACAAATGCCAGGAGCACCAGTAATAGCCCTAATGCACTTCCACCATACATGTACTACCTCCCACAAACACCAGGAGCACCAGTAATAGCCCTAATGTACTTCCACCATACATGTACTACCTCCTACAAATGCCAGGAGCACCAGTAATAGCCCTAATGTACTTCCACCATACATGTACTACCTCCTACAAATGCCAGGAGCACCAGTAATAGCTCTAATGTACTTCCACCATACATGTACTACCTCCCACAAACAGCAGGAACACCAGTAATAGCCCTAATGCACTTCCACCATACATTTACTACCTCCCACAAATGCCAGGAGCACCAGTAATAGCCCTAATGCACTTCCACCATACATGTACTACTTCCCACAAACACCAGGAGCACCAGTAATAGCCCTAATGCACTTCCACCATACATCTACTACCTCCCACAAACACCAGGAGCACCAGTAATAGCCCTAATGCACTTCCACCATACATGTACTACATCCCACAAACACCAGGAGCACCAGTAATAGCCCTAATGCACTTCTACCATACATGTACTACCTCCCACAAATGCCAGGAGCACCAGTAATAGCCCTAACGTACTTCCATTATACATGCAGAGAACAAGATTGTGATCTCCTTGGTTCCGATAGAAGAAAACACACATGCATCCATCCTAGCTTGGTAAACATCCCTGCGGCAGGTTATAAGAAGCAGCTATGTGATTATCTTATTTGGATTTGTTTCATTATGTTTCTATCGATGATTTATAATTCAGAAGATTTTCCACATTGTTATGTGACTACCGTGGCAAACACACTCTAACACTTTTACAACACTCTTCTCAGATTTTTTTTCTACCTCTTCCACCGCTACTTGACATGCGCTGCTAGTGTGGCAGCCATTAGTGTTTCCCCTCCAGAGATTCATTGAAAAGGAGATAATGATCTGCAGAATGGCAGCTGATAACAATTAAATTCAATAATGCAAACTAAAATTCAACTTAACTTTCTATTTAAAGGGAAAAACAACCTGATCATTTTGCATTGCTGCTTTAATAAATATTAAAGCTCAGAAATCATCATTTGTATTCTCGTAGTCCCAAATTTTTGGATCCTGACCGCATAGTAACAGTTTGTTTACTGCGCACTCAGAAAAGGGTCGGACTGATGTAGAACACTGGCAGATGTGTGCCCACTCTACCAGCCCATTCAGTACTATAACATTCAGAGAATACGGTTTTCCATTTAGTTTTTTTCTATCTTTGCAGAAGTTATTTTGATGGATGTTCCTGTACTAAAGGGAAAATCTAGCTGGTTATTATTTACGGCCTCTGACCCCTCCCATCCACCGTCACCTCGCCATCCTTCCCCACATTCCTTCCTCTCTGGCTCTCCTTCCACCTGCGCCCTAGCTGCCTGTCTTGTGTTATTGGGTTCTCTCCACCTACAGGTCAATAGCTATCCAGTGATAAAGAGCCGAGCCTCTCTCATGTCTCCGTGTTTCATCTCTCCTACCTGCAGATGTCTGAAAAGAAAGCAATTATTTCATCTGACCACCCACAGCGTGCCATTGACTGCCTGTCTCTCCCGCCCCCCTCATCCCAGCGGGGTCCTTCCTTAATGTTTGACTCCATTTACCTGCCACAGCTCAGCTGTCCTCTACTTGCCACGAAGATCAGACTGAAGAAAGCTGTAAACCCTTTCAGTGCTTCATACATTAAGCAGTTTCTAATCTCTACTTATCGTCGGTCGTATAGAAGTGTAATGATTTCATCACAAACACTTCATCGCAAATGATCCACAGTAACTAAGATTATCATTTATGTCAACCCTCACACAAATCACATAGAATAGTGTTAATAACATCATTTTGTGCACCTAATTTTTATATATATATCAGAAAACCATTCTGTGATGGGTCGTTTGAGAGATTTAGCAGAAGCTCCATTTATATAGGTAATTAGACCCTTAATGTGATATTGTAAAGGAGGAGGCATCACGTTACACAGCCTGAGAGACTATGTGGTCATTAAGTGAGGACACAAGTACAACAGTGATCAATGCAGAATAGATCCACCCTGCAAGGTCCTGATCTAAGATAATCCACTGGCCATTGCAACCTGACTGCCAGCAGGTCACACCCAACAGCCACAAAAGAATAAGGACACCATCCTCAGTAGTCATTACAGCCACAAAGAATAAGGACACCATCCTCAGTAGTCATTACAGCCACAAAGAATAAGGACACCATCCTCAGTAGTCATTCCAGTCACAAAGACTAAGGACACCATCCTCAGTAGTCATTCCAGTCACAAAGAATAAGGACACCTTCCTCAGTAGTCATTACAGCCACAAAGAATAAGGACACCTTCCTCAGTAGTCATTCCAGCCACAAAGAATAAGGACACCTTCCTCAGTAGTCATTACAGCCACAAAGAATAAGGACACCTTCCTCAGTAGTCATTACAGCCACAAAGAATAAGGACACCTTCCTCAGTAGTCATTACAGCCACAAAGAATAAGGACACCTTCCTCAGAAGTCATTACAGCCACAAAGACTAAGGACACCTTCCTCAGTAGTCATTACAGCCACAAAGAATAAGGACACCTTCCTCAGTAGTCATTCCAGTCACAAAGAATAAGGACACCTCCCTCAGTAGTCATTCCAGCCACAAAGAATAAGGACACCTTCCTCAGTAGTCATTACAGCCACAAAGAATAAGGACACCATCCTCAGTAGTCATTACAGCCACAAAGAATAAGGACACCTTCCTCAGTAGTCATTACAGCCACAAAGAATAAGGACACCTTCCTCAGTAGTCATTACAGCCACAAAGAATAAGGACACCTTCCTCAGTAGTCATTACAGCCACAAAGAATAAGGACACCATCCTCAGTAGTCATTACAGCCACAAAGAATAAGGACACCTTAGTAGTCATTACAGCCTCAAAGAATAAGGACACCATCCTCAGTAGTCATTACAGCCACAAAGAATAAGGACACCTTCCTCAGTAGTCATTACAGCCACAAAGAATAAGGACACCTTCCTCAGTAGTCATTACAGCCACAAAGAATAAGGACACCTTCCTCAGTAGTCATTACAGCCACAAAGAATAAGGACACCTTCCTCAGTAGTCATTACAGCCACAAAGAATAAGGACACCTTCCTCAGTAGTCATTACAGCCACAAAGACTAAGGACACCTTCCTCAGTAGTCATTACAGCCACAAAGAATAAGGACACCTCCCTCAGTAGTCATTACAGCCACAAAGAATAAGGACACCATCCTCAGTAGTCATTACAGCCACAAAGAATAAGGACACCATCCTCAGTAGTCATTACAGCCACAAAGAATAAGGACACCATCCTCAGTAGTCATTACAGCCACAAAGAATAAGGACACCATCCTCAGTAGTCATTACAGCCACAAAGAATAAGGACACCGTCCTCAGTAGTCATTACAGCCACAAAGAATAAGGACACCTTCCTCAGTAGTCATTACAGCCACAAAGAATAAGGACACCTTCCTCAGTAGTCATTACAGCCACAAAAGAATAAGGACACCGTCCTCATTAGTCATTACAGCCACAAAGAATAAGAACACCTTCCTCAGTAGTCATTACAGCCACAAAGAATAAGGACACCTTCCTCAGTAGTCATTACAGCCACAAAGAACTGTCAATGACTCTTTCCTAGGCAGGTAATAAAGACTGTAAGCTCTAAAGAACAGACCGTATCTCTTACCTGTCTAATGATGATCAGACACTGCTTTGTCTGCACGATGATCTCACATCTCCCCTCCAACCTTGCATCACCTACAGCAATATCCTTCTCTTTACACATCATCTCTCTGGGGGGACACAGCTGGCAATGTTGGTGCTGAATTGAGTGAGGGGTCCCATTGGATTGCCTTGAAATTAACTCATTTGTGTACCACACAAATTCATGGATGACCTGATCATCCCTCTAGTCTAGTCTATCACTCCCACTCCAGGTCTATAACAAAGCAATACAGAGACATGTCATAACTCACTGGCACATACATGGTGAATTAGACCTCCTGGTCTATCTTACATGGACTTAGTACAGTACAGTGGGGAATGCAGACAACCACTTCTCTAAAAAACCAGTGACGTCAGTCAGAACACAGCCTATCCATTCACTAGGCACCTGTGACATCACTGAGAATGCAGCCTGATCATTCACTAGGAACCAGTGACATCACTGAGAATGCAGCCTATCCATTCACTATGCGCCTGTGACATCACTGACAATGAAGCCTATCCATTCGCTAGGCACCTGTAGCATCACTTAGAATGCAGCCTGATCATTCACTAGGAACCAGTGACATCACTGAGAATGCAGCCTATCCATTCACTAGGTGCCAGTGACATCACTGAGAATGCAGCCTATCCATTGCCAGTGACATCACTGAGAATGCAGCCTATCCAGTCACTAGGAACCAGTGACATCACTGAGAATGGCCTGTATTGGTTTTTAAGACTGCATCCAAATTGTTTTCCATTTATTTATTTTTTTTCTAAATTGAATTTAATCTGTACTAACTGGAAGCACAGGCCAATATACTTTGGTTATGTACCTTAACTAGACACCATATTGTGCATACATTGTGACATAATTGGTTACTTTATAACTGCGTTGTGATTGATGTTAAGAGATATATATATATATATATATATATATATATAACACAAGTGAAGGCTAATAGTATAACTGTGATGTCTGACTGACAAAGTGTAAACCACCCCTTGTTATGTGTCACTTGTGACTATAATATAGAAGACATTTCCGTGCAGCCACCACTGACAGCCGGGTTTTCTTGATATAAATTGGCTATGACTAGGGCTCTCTGCAGCTGCAGCCAGACTGCACACTCTGGGCTCTGCCATTGCCGGTTACTATATATAAATGGTATAACAATACACATGTCTAATCACTTTATTGTACTATGACTGGTAATGCACACACCTTGTCTGAGGGACGTTTTTAGTGGGATGCAAGTCAAGAAGCTGACGGTCGAAATGCCGTCCGCCGACTTCCCGACTGTCTAATCCCGGGAGGGGTCTAATGACAGACGTCGAAATCCCGATGCCTGTCATTTTACCTATGCCGAGAGCCTGACGCCCGGCATAACGGTTGAAGGTAAGCCGGGCGGCAAGCAATTTTTAAAATGTCCTCGGCAGCATTCTGGACAAATGTCCAAAGCTTTGACAAAAACACTCTCAGACTAAAATCCCTTATATCTGAGCACATCCTGACACACTGAGGCTTTCGAGAACGTGATGCAAATGGCGAGATCTCCCAGCTGTGATATATAACAGCCTAAGAGCTCCCGAATCTGTAACAGCACCAGTTAGGTGTTATTAGCCCAAAAGGTCCATCCTACATCCACAACACAGACATGGCAGTTTCCGCTTACTGTCCGGCTTCCCTTGGATTATGTACAGAAATGGCTATGAGGTGGTCAGGCTTTAGACGGGTGCAGATTTTGGGCTCCGTAACCCGGCCTTCCATTGCTAGATAATGGCCGGGAACGAGGCCTGCTACTGACATCCAGTCTCTCCAGGATAAATGATCCCTGCAGACGGCTTGTGATGAGCTTGCAGTGTGTGTCCATCGCATCCTGTGCAGCCGGTTCCCCAGGGCAGGCAAAGATTATTCTTTCCTGTATTGATTTGTCTTTGTATAGATCTGTGCACTCTGTATCACATTACAGAAATCCCAGCTTTAGGCTGTGCAGATTACTCAGTGCATCACGCTGGTGAAGGTTGGAGCCGCAGGATAACCTGTTACCCAGTCACCCTCGGGTCACCTGCCCATCTTCACAGCTCCGTCTACCCAGGAGCATCATGGGTGGCTACTGGTGTCAGGCTTTCTGCTCTTTAGAGAGCGAAGTGTATTTTATTTGTGCCAGCAGGTCAATGGGTCAGTCACATCTTTTGTAAAGTGACACCGATGACCTATGTGACCAAATTAAACTCGTGTAAAGATCGGAATGAAAGGTTGAATGAAAACAGTTTTATCACACATGCAGCAAATCAATTAATGAAGTGCCCAGATAATTACAATATAAATAATGAATAACTTAAATTTGACAATTTTAATAGCAATTCCTTAACATAAAGCAAGGGAATAGTTTAAGCATCAGAAGAAAACACATCTGCATTTATTTGTAAATAAGAGCAAAGCTGTGATACTCTTTCCATGGCAGTAATATAACATACAACAGCAACCGCTAGATAGACAGCATCACACACCTGGCAGTATAGGGGGGTATAGCAATAAATGCAACAAGTTATCAGGTCTTAGAACAAACGCCTGGCTTTATATACACATGGATACATCTCCTACTGAAGAGCACAGATTGTGATGGTATCTTTGATTAACAATGGGAATGTTAAGAATGAATAATTGCCTCGGACATTATAACAGCTTGTGGCCGCGATGATCAAATGACACATTCGTCTAAGAGCTTCAATCTCACCGCATCTCTCAGATTTTATCTAATCTATTATCAGCGACATACATTTTTAATTTCTTACGATGCCTTTAAATCTGTGTTACGGCTAATACGCGACGCGTTTTACTTGTGTTTTTAATACATGTGAAATGCGTGTAAACAGATCAGACACTAGAACCTTTGTCGTTCTGCTTGCATTGCACAAATAGCTTTTTTTCTTGCAAAGCTACTTCTATTTTTGTGTTTAAAAGACTAATAAAATGCATCTGGAATAATGTGCGTGCCAGAGGTGTGTCGTTACTCCTGTTACAGGGCGGGCAAGTAATACGCCAGTGGGTACAAGGCCTTTAAGAACGGATTTTAAAGGTCTATGGCCAGCTTTAGCTTTGCGCTGTTAAATGAGCTGGACCGAGGTGTGAATGCGGGTTCCTGAAAGGCCGGGAGAATAACAAAGGTGAGCTGAAAGGGTAATCACAATGTCGTGCCGAGCCGCAAAGAGCCATAACAGAGACAACAAGGAAACAAAGGACCATATGGCTGGGGCAGCAGCAGATGATAAATTAAAGATAAAGGGAGATTAAATAATACAGAGTGTTTTCTTCAGGCATAGACATTCTGAAGTAGAACCTTCCACTCGCAGGGGAGGGGGGTCCCTGACCTCCTCCGGGAAGCTGTCCAGCTAACCGCGAACCCCATTCTGTCCTGTCTCATCAATCCTCCCCCCCCCCCCTCCCCTTCTACTTGGCACCGCTTAGATCTCTGCTCTCTGCAGACGGGCAGATTAATTAGCAGCACTGTGCCAAGAGATGAGTGCGCCCACCTGCTGGAGAGAGCGCTGTAGAGCCCTGGTCCAGCTCGCCAGCTGCTGCAGGGCGCAGGCTGAGCCAGACCTTAATGGGATTAGCCGGGGCCGAGTGTTACCGCGTGGTGGGGAGGGAGAGAAGTGGGATAGAAACTGCACTCCAATGGGCTGAGGGGGACTGCTACCTGTGAGCTTCTGAGACCATGTAGTGTCGGCTCGTGGCATCCTCACTGTGAACTCGTATTACAGCACAAAGCGTTATTCATTGTGTTTAGCTCCATCCCACATCAGGAGCAGACATTGTGACGCTTCAAAGTAAGCAAACTTCTCCCGCCCTGTGCTTTCCCTTCTGATGTCTCCTCCTTGTGCAGAAATAGACATCTGTTTATCTGCCCTGTTGTCAGCACACAGGAGAACGGAACAGTCAAGGGTTGGAGGGGAAATTGCAAATAAATAAATATAAAATGAGCAAATAATCAGCCCATGCAGACATCTGCCTGCATATTATTCAGATGTTTCCTGTCTTTTCCAATTACTACCCACTACACAAAGACCACCAGCATGAAGCATTAAATAGGAAATATTTGTATTTAATCAGCATCCCACATACATAGATTTTATTTTCATCTGCAAATGTATTTTTTTTAGGAGTATTATTATTCTGATGATGATATTATTAAACACTAGTTTTAGCTATGAGAATGGTCATGCCTGACACAATGTAGATTGAAAAAGCAGGCCCCACCCACTTCGGTGACATCACAGAACTCCACTTACAGGGGAGGAGCAGTGCATAAAACAATTCTTGGTATCTGTGCCGTTATCTTGCACACAACATTCTGGAGTGAGGGTAAACAATGCACATCACGTGCTGTACCAGAATTACCATCTTAAATCACATTTTAACTATTTCTCTCTCCTACAGTGTAATGTGGCAATGAGCCAGGATTCGCATCTCTTTCATCTACACACAAATGACACCACACAGCCACTCAGCTGTGCAGTTAACACATTCCTGGCCTGGGGCCTGTAATACTGTGTAATCTCATCCTATGAGACCAGCAGGCTGTGCAATGAGCCAAGGAGGCAGCGCCATCTAGAGGTTAGTGAGGTTAGTCTGCAGAACACCACGACCGCCTGGCTCCAGAAAGAAAAATATGCAAAGTACGAAACCCAAAATATTAAACGCAAGCACAACACACAATAGAAATAGTACCTAATCCATCCTTAATCATTCGCCAAAAGGCTGCAATAGATTCGTATGGGCCCGGCGTTCGTTTACATCACTCCTCAATGGCATCTGTGCGTTACTGTGCATGCCGCCACGCCTGGATGCGGGCAGAAGGAGCGAAGCTAAGCAAACTGATCATATCTATACACGACTAAATATTCAACTAAATATACAGAATAATGTAGAAATATTTTCTTGTGGAGATTTATGGCAAAATAAATCCTAGGATTGAAATGTATAAATCCGATACATAGGTGGCCCATATTTTGCCTTTAATGGGACAGACACCAGCTAAATCCTGGATCAGTGATTAGGGATAACCTGCCACTCCTCCATTACTAGGAGTCAGACACAGCCGGGGGCACGCTATCAGTGCACCAACCGTTACTAATCCCTCTATATCATATACTGGCAGATAATGAACACCCAGAGCAGCAACTCTCGGAGTCAGATGTAACCCATAAACTAATACTAGGTCTATGCGGCTGTACACACAATAGGCTCCAGATTCTCCCACTGCTTTCATTTTAAATCTACAGGTGCGGGAAGTCTCACTCAGAACCACAATATCCAGAAGTTAATAAATACAGATATTGGCAATAATGAACCACACGCTGACCTGAGAATTCACTTCAACAGTCACTGAGGGGAAGAATGCTAAACAATTTATTAAGTAGTAAATGTAGGTAAAGACAATGCTCACTTTAAATACAATTTAAGATATTGTAACAAAGCACTCAAATTAGAAAAGAAAAGAAAAATAAATCCTTATTTGGAAAACCAAAGCCCTAAGCATTCTACATACTGGATGTATTGAGAAGCCTGAGGTGCATGCTTAGAGCCGCCGAGAGTGCAGGCCAAACATAAGAGTGTCCTTTGGATGCGAGCATTCAGCCCGTTACTCCCTAAGAGAAGAACCAAAGGCTGCAGCATTAAGCCCCATCTCAGGGGTTGCCTGAGCTTCCCTCAGTGACTGACGGGTCTATGTATGAAGCCTTGGAGAAAGATAAAGAGAACGGAGATAAATTACCAACCAACCAGCTCCTAACTGTCATTTTTCAAACACAGCCTGTGACATGGCAATTAGAAGCTGATTGGCTGGAACTTTGGGCCTGATCCAGAGCCGCTCGCAAGCAGCTCAATGTTTGTGATCTGCGCATTGGCCGCGTCCGGCGTGCGCATGCGCGAGCCCCGCCGAGCAACTGAAGTTCAGTCGCTATGGGGCTCGCTACAAGACGGGGCTGCTGTCGATGGGTGATTGACAGCTCGCCCCGTTTTGTAGGCGGGTAGGGGGGGGGGGGTTGGCCAAACACAGGCGTTCCCTTAGGAACGCCTGGCGTTTGAGGGAGAACCTACTGACATCACAACTGATGTCAGTAGTGGACTTCCTGCTCCTACCACAGGGTCTCGTCGCAAGGCCGATGGTCGCGATTAACGCGACGGGCTCATTGCCGCTCATACAAGCTGTGGGTGGGCTCCCGCAGCTTTGCAAGTAGCAGGAGACAAATAAAAAAAAAAAGCCTACATTACCTGCGAGCGGCCGGCCCTTACCAGCGGGTCTGAATCAGGCCCTTTGTCTCCATTCAAGGCATAGTAATTAGATCCCCAAAGTGCCATCCAATCAGCTCCTATCACTTTACAGGCTGTGTTTGAAAAATGACAGGAGCTGATTAGTTGGTACTGCTTAGTACATAGCCCCCGAATCTTCAGCACTGCCAAACACCGCGAGCTTCCGAGACATTCAGGCAAATATATCCTAATGGCCACATGAAAACCTTAGTCCTAGGGAGCAAGTGTGTGTTTGTGGGGGGGAGGGGGGGGGGGGTTTGACTGTGGTACTTTATAAATAAAAGATAATAATAAAGGGGAAAGTAAAAAATATCCAATAATGTGTCATCTCTTCTAGGCATAACCTATTCCACCCAGGGTAATCCTACGTAGTGCGCCCAAGATGCCTGCCTCATGTGGTACCTTTTGTTGGTGAAATATATAACCCGTGGAAGTTCTTTCGCAAAATGCCTGCACCAACCCTGCAATATGTTTATTGTGCTCTTTAGGTTTTTTTTTTTTTTTTTTATTATTATCTCCGTGTAGTTTTCTATTTTCTGCAATACCTAATCCTTGAACAATGTACCATGCTTTCTGATGTCTGTAAAGCAACTTTGAATCCTGTGGGAGAAAAGTGCTATATAAATACAATTATTATTATTATTAACAAATGCCAATTGCAGCCTGGCATCAGAGTGGGCACCCACTTTCTATTCCTCCACCTCTTCATAACCCCCAACAACATACGTGTGTGTACATTGTGATTACTTTATTCTGACTTGACGCCTGGGCGGAGCCATCTTTCTCACAGTGGGAGGAGCTATGCCGTGTGTAATCACTGCAATCAATGTACTTAAATGGCAGGGGAAAAAAAGCATTATCCGTAAGTAACATGTACTGCTTCTAACAGGGCAGTATCCTTATCGGTCCCAGGCAGCAACGAGGTGGACTCACGCAAAAATATGACAGCTGGCAGTGGTCAACATCTGAAGTATTACCCTAAACATCAAAAAACAGAAAATAATTAAGATCATACTGACCTTCAGTCACCCACCAAATGCAGTACATCTCTGCAAAGGCACACAGTACTTGCTGGTCAGTAGATAAAAAATATCATTTATTCGGAGTATAGATAAATTAACATCACTTGTATAAAATCCCTATGACATGATTTCACTAGACAGGAGAGCACTAATAGCTACACTAAATATACAGCGATACAAATTGATACAACAGGTGGGTATTTATATATTGTTTGGGATACATGACAAGTTCATTCATATAGACCGGGCTGACAAAGGCGTCTCCACTGCAGGTCACGGCATGTTATGCGAGTCGCCTACCCGGGAGAGTGGCATTGGAGGGGTTAACGGGAAGAGCCAGGGGACAGGGGTCACAGCTCCCGCTGAATGGATGCAGGGTTACCATAGTAACCGTGGATTGTCAGGAGCAACTGGTGGGTGGGTTATTTGGGCAAACAATGGGGTCTGCGTTCTTATCAGGATACCAGCAGGCAGCTGCACAATCCTCAGCAAGGTGCACAGCCTGAAATAACCCCGGACCCCCTCATTGGTATGCAAATTACAATGTGATTGTGGGGGGGGGGGGCTACAATATGGGGACATGTAAATGAAGGCTCAGGGCACTTTATAACATTAAGCTGGACTCATTTAAGGGCAGCTGTTTCTGACACCATAAAATCTGCGCCTCTGGGGGGGTTTTCACTGCATGAAAGTTCATTTACTGAGGAACAATGACAGGCTGGCAGGCGCTTACACAATGCAGGCAGTTCCTGGGCTGGGGTTTATGGATTGCAGAGAACTTTAATGACCGGTTATAGGTTTTACATTGTTCCTCTTGTAGCTTTTAGCTCAGTTTAGAGAGATAAAACCACAACTGAGATGACGTCTGAGCACATTATATAAACCTGTGCAAACACTCGTGACAACACCAGGCGCTGCACCATTAACGCGGTGTGCTGTGCGAGTGCAGCCTGCGGCTTCCTGCGAGCGGTCACACGGAGGAAATGCTGCCTAATATCTGATTATATTTAGAGTACACAAGTGATGCACATCTATGTATAAACTCGCTTAAATAATAACTGTATAAACATCAAGTGCCCATGTCATCACCTCGGTGTTCATTAGGAAACCTAGGGGTCTATTTATAAGCTGTGTTAGGAGATAAAAGGTAAGGTACCAGCCAATCAGCTCCTAACAAAGCTTAGTAAATAGACCCCTAAGAGTATTATAAGGAATAACGCACTGACATAAATTACTATAGCTATTAAAATATATGGGATGATGCAGCACCTACTGCACTTTATATGGCTAATAAAAGTCACTTCTGTGACCTGTAGAAGAGCATTTGGATTGTATATGGTCACCAGACTACTCTTTTAATATTCATATAGAGGTTGATTCAGAGTTGGAAGCAAAGCAATATATTCTGCCAACTCTGCGCCACTGCAGGCGGGTACAGATGTAACATGTGCAGAGATGTTTTCATTGGGAGGGTGTATCCAGGTCACATGGGCCAATGAGCCAAGGGCCTATCGTGAGAAGTGGAAGAGCTGTGTGGGTGTGGCCAGTGCTGTGTGGGTGTGGCCAGCGCCATGTGGGCGTGTACACCCCTTACACTATCATCCCCATTGTCTTCCTAAATATGTAAAAGAAGAAAAACTGCATCATTTTGTAAGGAAACAGCTTTAAAACGTATGTCTTAAGGCCGACCATGCGACCAGTTGGGCGGCCATGATGATGGGCCTATTTTTATATGGAAGCCTGGGGCTTCAGTCCCATCTGTCCACTGTTTATCCGGCTCTAACGCCCGTCCAAACTCAAATCTAAATTGCAATGCATCAATTAAAGCTGTCCAGTATTTGTGGGCAGTCGGTATTTACCACAAATGCAGAAGTAATAAATGTATTTGCACCCCTAACATTGTTCCTTGGAAGAAACCATGCTGCAGAGCTTTGCTCCCAACTCATAAACCAGCCCCAATACGTACAGCGGTCACTGTATTATTCCATATATTATTACGCAGTGTGTTTATCGCCTCTGTGTATCTGGGGCAGCCCAGCACAGACGGGGATCTCACCAGGTGGGACACAAGCCACGACTACAGGAGGAAACCACTGGGCTGGCTGCAAGATTTATGAGCCGTTTAGCTGGGAGGCTCAGTCTCTGGCAGATGCATTATTTATTTTGTCCCGTGAAACGGGCTGCTGTGCGGAGAGCTGGCAGATTATCCCTGCCAGGCGTCTGTGCAGCGCAGCAGCAGGGCGGGGGGCAGGATGGCAGACCCTTCGCATAACCCTGACCTGCACACCACGCTATAGAGGATAAAGGCACTATAAGCATAGAGCCATCTTCTCCGGAGAAACGGCTAGGACTTCTTTATTTGGGTTATATGGTTTTCGTTTTATTTACATCATGCAGGGTCACGTCTCACTTCAGCCCGACCCGAGCACCGAGACATGCCCCATGTCCAAGCTAGCCGCAAGCACGTACGGCTGGATCTTATGAGGCCTAAATGACGGCACACACAGACGGGATGTGACAGGGTCAGCTTGTGAGCAGGGCCCTCACAGCTCTCTGTATTCTCTGTTATTATCCAGACTCACCTTATTACTCTTCTGTTCCCAATTGTACAGTGAAATGCAGCATGCTGGCACTATAAAAGCACATTTTTATTTATATATATTGCTTATTTTTATATATGTTACTATTTTTTTTAATCCTCCCATCCCTACCAAAAAATACATTGAGGGGGACACCCCAGTAATCAATCAGAAATCCTTTATATGGTGCATAAACAGGCAGGCGTTAATATTATGTGTTAGTATGAAGGGTTGTGTTAGCTTTTCATACCAGTGCGTTGTGCTCTATGCATAAAATACTACAAATGAACTTCCTGAGCAACGTTCCATCAAATTAAACTTTCTGTGCCGTACTCAGGAGCCTTAGCGCTCGATACAATATAATGTGACTTCTATGGGAGCTCGTATCACGTACTGTAAGCAAGACAAGAACACCCTTCAAACGCTCTGTTAGAGAGAGGACAAGGTCTTGTCTTGTGCATGAACCCTAATACTAAAAACACAGCTTTTCATTTCCACGGCTTTAAAGTGCAAATCACATACAGTTGGATAATCGCCATACATCGCTTACTTTGGTACCCATTAATGAATCATTACTGTGCTGGAGTATAGCAGCAAGTTAATTGCTTTAACCTAGTCACTAAGCCTGCCAATTATTGCTGTTATCTCTGTGCAGGTCTTGTGCTGACATCTAGTGGTCAGTCAGGGAACTGCCCTCGGGTAATTCACTGCCAGGATGAATTCAATGGAACCTACTGATAAGCAGTCACATGGGGCCCATACCCCTTCACATGATGATTACAGTGATGCCACAGCTGCAGAACCCGCTCCCTATGCCCAGCACAGAGTTTCTACAGTACACAAGGCCACATAAATACTAACTTACTCAATACCTCACTGAGATGGGACTATTTATCAGCCATGAAATCTGAGCAAGGAGCAAGCGCCACAGATTAATACCAGCCCTAATCATTTATATCGTTAGTAGCGTCCTCACACATTGTACAGATTCAGCTAAGAGCAGTGTTCCGAGAGAGAGAGAGAGAGAGAGAGAGAGAGGGAGAGGGGAGAGGGAGAAGAGAGGAGAGAGGAGAGAGGGGAGAGAGAGAGAGCTCTTGATGAGAACTGATCTTAGCTAAAGTGGAGGCTCGGCAGCAATGTTTTGGAAAATCCAGCTCCTTTCTCTGATAGGTTGCTGCTAAGCCTTCACTTTATTTAAGATAAGTTCTCATCTAGTCCCATTTGGGTGCCTGCTTTTTTTCTTTGCCTATGTAAACACTTCCTTTTTTTGCGCTTTTGCTGTGCACCTGGGCCATTTGATATATATAACCCTGGTCCTCCATGACCAGAGGAGGGAAGGGCCAAATAAAAATGGGTCTACCCCAAAATGGCGTTGCCCATGAAGGACTTCCTCGAGCTGGCCGCCGCAAAGCAGCTGGAGTGTTTTAGGTGAAAATTACATCAGAGGAGCCGGAAGCCAGAAGGAATCGGAGCTGGCAGAGGATATAAAAGACAACTTTGGCACCAAACGGGGTCCCCGGAGCTGCAGAAGGTGAGTGGAGTCAGAAGGCAAACTGCACATCCACAGTTAGCACTGCCCAGGTGTGGGCTCAACGCATAGACAGCGCTGAGGAGCAGACCTATATGGGAGGAGGACCAGTGTTGCGGTTGCAGAGTGGAGCACTAGACAGAGCAGGCTACAGGGCCACGGAGAGCAGCCAACGCAAAACCCTACAGAGTGTCAGTGCAGGGCTTATCCAGCCAGGTCAACAATGTGGAGAATGTCTTCAAGCAAGTTCAGGTTGACTATACTGTTTTTGAGAGACTTTGCTACGAAGAAGAAGTCTACTTAGCCATCTAATGCTATAGAGAACTAATGTACCAGAGTGCCTGGTATATTATACTCTAAAAGTGCCTGATACATCTTCCAGCTGCCTTCGGAGTATATTAGAGCATTTCAAACCTAGCCAGGCTGCATTCAGAGTGTTTCTGCACCTGTAAGCCTATTCATGCTGCATTCAGAGTGTTTCTGCACCTGTAAGCCTATTCATGCTGCATTCAGAGTGTTTCTGCACCTGTAAGCCTATTCATGCTGCATTCAGAGTGTTTCTGCACCTGTAAGTCTATTCATGCTGCATTCAGAGTGTTTCTGCACCTGTAAGCCTATTCATGCTGCATTCAGAGTGTCTCTGCACCTGTAAGCCTATTCATGCTGCATTCAGAGTGTCTCTGCACCTGTAAGCCTATTCATGCTGCATTCAGAGTGTTTCTGCACCTGTAAGTCCATTCATGCTGCATTCAGAGTGTTTCTGCACCTGTAAGCCTATTCATGCTGCATTCAGAGTGTCTCTGCACCTGTAAGCCTAATCATGCTGCATTCAGAGTGTTTCTACACCTGTAAGCCTATTCATGCTGCATTCAGAGTGTTTCTGCACCTGTAAGCCTATTCAAGCTGAATTCAGAGTACATCACTGCATTTGACTGATATAAGGTACTTGCTAGAGAACATCAGAGTATTGCATTTTACTAATTCACATCCAACAGTATTTGCTGGTCAAGTATAAAAGGTTAGAGGTGTTGGGGCTGAGGTTTCCTAAATCAATCTCTGGTGGATGGAAGACCCGTCCTGTACAGATTCAGGTGGAGGCACTGAGAATATTTAAACTGAAAGGTTGTGAGAAGTTACTATGTAGACAGCTTTTGTACACAACCACGGGCGTGAAGCAATCGGTGTGTGTATATATGTATATATATATCTATCTATCTATCCAGCTCATCCTAACCCACTGCTTCATGCTCCTACCTCACTGTCTGCCCCATCTGTGTCACCCCTGTCTGTCTGCCCCTCCCATATAGATCAAACGCTCTTATGAGCAGGGCCCTCGTGCCTCACATGCGTCTCTTTGCCTTTCTTACACTCTCTTATACTGCCTACAACGGCACCTAACTCTTGTTTGCTGCTTATTTGAGTGTTATGATCGCGGATGCAGCAATATTTAATGTTTTTGTCCTGCATTGTATTGTACTGTAAGTCACTGTTTTTATTGTTTTGCTCATGTGTAAGGCGCTGCTGCTGCAGAACCCTTATGGTGCCATAATAATACTATACACACACAGTGGTATATATTTTGACACTGACACAATTTTTGATATTTTAGCTGTTTCACAAAACAGAATAAAGTTACAGTTATATAATGAATTTGGCAAACTACCAGCTTTAATTTGAGGGTATTCACATCCAAATAGGAAACCGGGATTAGGAATTGCAGCTATTTAATATAAAGCCCCCTCTTGTCCAAGGCACCAAAAGTGATTGGACAGTGACTGAGGAGCGGTCTGAGGGACAGGTTGGGTTATCGGTTTGATATTCATCCATCAGTTAAGCAGCCAAGAGGTCTGGAGCTGATTCCAAGTGGGACATTTGCATCTGGAAGCTATTGCCGTGAACCCACAACACGCACTCAGAGGAGCTCTCCATGCAGGTGACACCGGCCGTTCTAGCACTGCAAAACCAACAAATCCATCAGAGAGACAGCAGGAACCTTAGCAGCGGCCACATAAGCAGTTTGCTATAATCAGAGAATAAAAAAAGACAGCACGAGTGAGCTCTGCAGCACAAAGGCCTGGACGTCCCGGAAGATAACAGCGGTGGATGATCACAAGATCCTCTCCATGGTGCAGCATTCATCCAAGTGCAGAACACTCTCTGGGAAGTAGAAAGATCATCCTCCAAGTCTACCATACAGAGAAGACTTCACACTGCAAAACCATCCAGCCAAGTGCAGAGCCCTCTGCGGGAGATAGGCATATCATTATCCAGGTCTATCATACAGAGAAGACTTCACACTGCAAAACCATCCAGCCAAGTGCAGAGCCCTCTGCGGGAGCTAGGCATATCATTATCCAGGTCTATCATACAGAGAAGACTTCACACTGCAAAACCATCCAGCCAAGTGCAGAGCCCTCTGCGGGAGCTAGGCATATCATTATCCAGGTCTATCATACAGAGAAGACTTCACACTGCAAAACCATCCAGCCAAGTGCAGAGCCCTCTGCGGGAGCTAGGCATATCATTATCCAGGTCTACCATAGAGAAGACTTCACAAGAGCAATTACAGAGGTTCACCACAAGGTGCAAACTATTCATAAGCCTCTAGAATAGACAGGAAGATTACACTTTGCCAGAAAACACCTAAGTAGCCGGCCCAGTACTGGGACAGCATTCTATAGACAGATGGGACTAAGCTCAACCTGTACCAGTGATGGGAAGAACAAAGTATGGAGAAGGCAGGGAATGGCTGACTATATGAAGCATACCCCATCATGTGTAACACACGGTGGGATGGGGGCAGCATGATGGCATGGGAATGCATTGCTTCCAGTGGCACTGGGTCACTAGTGTTTAGTGATGATGTGACAGAAGCAGCCGAATGAGGGATATAGCGTTCCCGTTAGGCTGTTTCAGCGGGGCGCCATGCCCTGCCCTATTTCTGAAGGGCAGAAAGCACCCTGCTCTCCAGCGCGGCGCCCAGCTGAAACAACCTGTGGGTTCTGTCCTCCACCCACGGGGTGGGGAAAACGGCAGAGCAGCAGTCACCACCGGTGAATGGATGCCAGGTGCATGCGCCCGGCATCCATTCACAATGACCGTGGCTCTTGGGGGCTGCCCGGCATGTCCGTAAGTGCCGGGCAAGCCCCCAAGAGTGACGAAAAGGAGTCGTGTCATAAAGACATGCCCCCTTTTCATTAGCCACGTCCCTTTATCATTAGCCACACCCCCTTTTCGGCGACAGGTGCACGCAGAAGTGCCCTATCTCTAGGGATATACTGCCTGCTCACATTCAGCGGCGCCTCACACAGTACAGAGGGACAGTGACCCAAATCATACTGTGAGAGCAACAGAGGAGATTTATAAGACAAAAGAAGTGGAATGTTCTGCAATGGCCGAGTCAGCCACCCGATCGAGCTGCATTTCACTTGCTGAAGACTGAAAGGCAAAAAGACCTACGAGCAATGAAATGAAGATGGTACAGGCCTGACAAAGCAGAACACATGAGGGAACCCAGCATTTGGTGATGGGATACAGACTACAGGCAGTCATTGCCTGCAAAGGATTCTCCACAAACTATTACAAATGTACATTTTATTTATGAGTATGTTAAATTTGTCCACTTACATTTGAGCCTCTGACAATAGGGCGCTGTGTGTAAAAATGGCTGCAATTCCCAAATGTTTCATACAATATTTTTGTTCAACCCCATTGAATTAAAGCTGAAGGTCTGCAGTTCAATCACATCTCAAAATTTCAAATCCATTGCGGAGGGATACAGAGCCAAAATCTGAAAATTGTGATTTTGAAATATATATATATTGATATATATATATATATATATATATATATTTTGATATATATATTGATATATATATATATATATTGATATATATATATATATATGGACAGGTCTGTATTGCTGGATTTAATTCTATTTTACATGCTCCTTTGATATTTATGATTGACATAGTCCAGATCTACAGACTATAGTGCAGCTGTAAATTAACTTCTTACTACTAACACTGTGAAGCCACATAATTATTATTATTATTATTATTATCATTTATTTATATGACGCCACAAGTGTTCCACAGCGCCTTACACAGTACATAGACAAAAAAGTAACCATTGACTTACAATACAATACACGACATGGATAAACAATGCGATATCACCTTAACGCCCGCATAAGCAGCCAAGTGTTAGTTGCCCTAGTGGGGAGTAAGAGAGAAATTAAATTACAGTAGGGAGAAGCACAAGGGGGTAGAGGGTCCTGCTCGAAAGAGCTTACATTCTAAAAGGAAGGGGAAGACGAACAGGAGTGACACAGATGGGGTAGGCAGGGAGAAAGGAAGATGTAGCAGCAAGTTAGGGTGAGAGCTGGAAGGCTTTAATGAAGTAGTGGGTCTTAAGAGCACGTTTGAAAGATTGTAGAGAGGTGCAGAGTCTGATAGGGAGAGGGAGGGAGTTCCAAAGGTGAGGAGCAGCACAGGCAAAATCTTGGAGGTGAGAGTGGGAGGAAGTAATCAGTTGGAATGAAAGGCGGCGTGTATTAAGTGAACGAAGAGGGTGGACAGGAGAGTGAAGGGAGATGAGATCAGAGATGTAAATGGGAGAGGATTGGGTGAGGGCTTTGCAAGTGAGCGTGAGAGCCTTGAATTGGGTTCTGAAAGGGAAGGGGAGCTAGTGAAGGGCTTGTAGAAGAGGGGAGGCAGATGTAGAGTGTTTGTAGAGGAAGATGAGCCGAGCAGCACATTAAGGACATACTGGAGAGGAGAGAGGTGGGAGACTGGGAGGCCAGCTAGGAGGAGGTTACAGTAGTCCAATCTGGAGATCACCAGTGAGTGTATGAGGGTTTTAGTAGCATCCTGGGTGAGAAAGGGTCTGATCTAGGAAATATTTTTGAGATGGAAACGACAGGACTGCGAGAGGTTCTGAATGTGTGGTGTGAAGGAGAGGGAAGAGTCTAGGATGACTCCAAGACAACGCACTTTGGGACTAGATGAGATAGTTATGCCATCTATTAATACAGAAATAGTGGGACATGATGTTATGTGGGAGGGTGGGAAGATGATCAGCTCAGTCTTAGACATATTAAGTTTGAGAAATCGCTGGGACATCCAGGAAGAGACAGCAGAGAGACAGTTAGAGATACGAGTCAGTAGAGAGGGGGAAAGATCAGGTGAGGAAATGTAGATCTGAGTATCATCAGCATAGAGAAGATAATGGAGGTCAAAAGAGCTGATGAGTTTACCTATAAGACGTATAGAGAGAGAATAGGAGAGGTCCAAGAACAGAACCTTGGGGAACACCTACTGTGAGAGGCTGTGGGGGAGAGGATTCGCCATGAGAGGAGACAGAGAAGGAACGGTCAGAAAGGTAGGACAGCCAGGAGAGAGCAGTGTCACGTAGACCAAGGGAGCCACATCACCTGACGTAAAGCTGGAGGATCCTGCTCGCAAGCTGCACAAAAATATTTTCTTCCGTCGTGCACTTTACAACTGCATTTTTGCCGCAAACTGCATCCAACTGTAAATGAGCCCCATAATATGTGTGTGTTAGTGGTAGATCCTGCAATAGAAACAACGCTCACTTGTGTTATTATAAATAAGGGATATTATTATTCTGGAAACATTTATTGCTCGCGAAAGACACTGGAACCTGCAGGTCAGTGACGTTGCGGACACTGCAGGAGTCGGGGGTCATTCAGGTCAATTCTGAGATGACCCACCAGCACATGGGTATGAAAACTTGTGCAAATGCCCCTTAATGGGAACTTTGACCAAAAGGGAGTAGAACCAACAATAGTTTTGTAGATGCCAACAAAATTTTAAAATTTGTAGTTTGTAATTTGCCCCAACACAAATGAAGGCCCATGAATTCTGCATGAAAATAAACCATTACCCCTGGATTCATTCCCATTACTGTACTGTTTTAATGCCATTTTATAAAGGATTGTTATGTGCCCCTGTAACCATTTAGACCAGGGATGGGGAACCTTTTTTCAGCCGAGGGCCATTTTGATATATATAACCATATTCGCGGGCCTGGTGCAGACCAAGCCCCCTAAGTGTAACGTCACACGGGGCGGGGTCACAATCCCCAGTGATTACAGCAATGCCCAGAGCATCTTGAGGATGCTCCGGGGAGCTGTAAAGGCAGCGGTGTGACCGTCTGAAGCTCCAAGCGGCACTGCTGCATAGATTCTGGCTGCAGGGTGCCATTCTAGGCACAGTGATAGCCAGATGAGGCTAGCAGAAATAAGCTCAGAGGGCCAGACCTAATGATTCCACGGGCCCTATACGGCCCCCGGGCCTGAGGTTCCCCATCCCTGATTTAGACACTAAGCAGATTGGATGGAGATGGATGTGTGTGGGGAGGTACAGGCATCTCATTTTGTGGTGTAGTGAAACATCAGGGTATAAATACATCAGATTTCCTTGGAAACACGTATGCAGAAAGCCAATAATCCTGTGAGTATATGCCATGGGGTAACGTCACACAAGCAGCATTAAGCAATTGATGAGGCGCTGTGGGGCCAGGCTACAATACTTTGCAGTGCAGAAAATTGCTCAATAGCTGTCAGCACCCGCTGTGCATGGCCGTGATGCATTGTAATCTCCACTCCCACAGTGAGAAGGTCAACCTTCCTCCACATTCACAGCTCCAAAAACCAATTACACAGAGGTATCTGCTCCCCGGGGTTCTGCACGCATCAGCCTATAAACTTATTAGCTGCTGTGCAATTATAAAGAGGGCCATGGGGAGGCAGGTAAAGTAGCCGCACGATCTGTCAAATACTCCGAGCGCCTGGAGTCAGCAGCGGCGCCTCATTTTATATTCTGGGACTTTTACTATGGATTCAGTGATTCAGCAGCAGATTGAGCCACGTCTGCCAGCCGGCACGCGGTACAGAGCGCTTACACGCAGCTCTTCCATGTCACGGGGCTTTTATATCATGCAAATGAAATGAGTCAGCAAAAGGCCTGCACCATTTACTTATATTCCAGATGGGTCTACCTCCGGCCTCACTGTACAGGAAAGCGTGGGGCGTACATAGTCTTCCCATTTACAATAATCATTTTGGGAGTTAATCGGAGGAGATGGACAAAACTCCAAATGCTGACCGATCCCGAAGGATATCTGGAAAGTACGCATGCGCCATAGAAAGCACCGCAGACTGTGCACGCAGCCGGAGATTGGAAGCGCGGACGGTCCGATCTGACAGTCGACAAACGCTTCTGCATGCCCACAAAGACTAGTTCAGTGGTTTTTCGACATCAATCCTCACATAACCCAACAGCTCATGTTTTCAGTATTTCCCTCTGAGGAAAGAGGTGGGATAATTTACCGACACAACAAAATAGACTATCTCATCTGTACGTCATTAAAAGAAAATGTAGAAAACATGACCTGTTGGGGCTTACTTGAGGATTGGAGTTGGAAAGCCCCCAGACCTACTGTACATGAATGAGGCATTGAAATAAAAAAAGAATTCCATAAAAGTCTATACAACAGCTGATGTAGGAACTACAAGTCCCAGAAAGAGTCACAGGACCACCTCAGTTCTTTGAAACACAGCTACAGATGTGTGCTGAGGCGTACATTACTAATCATGACTTGACATTGAGTTTCACAAATATATGGCAACATGCCATGAGCAACTTCTGGCTATTTTCCTGCAAAAACAGAGCCATTGACATTTCTTTGTAAGAACGGTTACTGGAGGTAGAAAGGCTTTGATACGGCTATAACAATATTGTGCTACCGGCGGCATCGGTCTTCCCCCAGCAGATTATACCACACTGTACATCCCAGGGCACACTGCTACCACCAGTAATGCTGCATTGGCTCCATACAATAGCTTCTTTGTGCAATTTACAGATAATCAGAAGACCTGAGCATTCCGCACTAGTCACGCTAGGCGCTCAGCAGATCTCTTCGTCACTCAGAAGAAACGGCACCATTGAACCCTTTGCCAGCAGCTGGCAAGGGTTGTGACAGGACCCTCACACAGAGGGCAGGAACAGCTGCCACACCATGATGAGAGGTGTCCAGAGACCAGGAAACTCCACTTACCAGACCTCATCGCTGAAGAGCCGAGGATTCCCGCAAAGGTCACAGACACTGGCTCCAAGTCACCCTCACACAGGGTCTTAAGGCGCGTATCCACTACACTAAAAATTAATCGATTGACAGATTACGACATCGTTAATCAACTATGCAGTAATTATGCCGGCAATGACCAGCGATACGCGCTCCCGCTGGTCGTTGTTGGCACCTATCACCTGAACATGCAGGCTAACCTGCCGATATCAACGGGTTGGGCATGTTCGGGGATGAGGGAGGGTCCCTGAACTGAATGACATATCGTCCAGTGTGGGCACATTATCCACTGCACAGTATGATTAAAGATTACGATGTTCGTACAGTCATTGTACACGTGTAATGGATACGCATCTTTACAGAGATCCTTCCGCTGTCCATTTACTGGAGCGTGCGGGCTTTTCAGCATCTCATTTCTTACAGATGTGTCCTCAATCACCCAACCCTTTCTGCGCTATACGACACTAGTCCCGGGATATCGTAACGGTTTCTCAATTTAGACCCGTGTTCAATTTCAGGCGAAAAGCCTGTCCCCTCTGCCATCCATCCATCTCTCGTCAAATCGCCAGGCGGAAAAGTATTGCAGTCTAGGCGGAAAGTCAATGCAATGTAATAGGCGGAAAAGTATCGCCTATGAATAGCAGGTGGAAAAAAAGTGCAGAATTGAGATTTTGGGGTGCAACGTTGCGAGAACCCCCGTGAAGCCTTCAGACAGTCCCCAAAGATAAATTGTGACAAAAAAAAAAATAAGAACACCCCAAAAAATCACTTTGAATTTGGGGACGAAAAAATGGGGACAAAGTTCAAAACTAGTGAACTAGACTCCGGGGGGGTCCCCAAGTATGCCCCAGGTGTTTTTTTTTCACTGCAGGTGCTTGCGGAAGGTGAATTTTTCACGATTTTTTAAACTTAACTTTACCAACTTTTAAATATACTAACCCCCATTACCAAGTACCCCAAATTTGCTGGGATAAGTTATTTTCTGCCAAAAAAACCTCCTCAATACTATTCTGCACCACTTATACAAAAACGCAATTTAGCAGCTACTGAGCCCGTTTAAAAACACCAAATACCTTCAGCAAGCCAAATCGGGGGGTACCATACGGAACCCCCATGTCAGAGCATCTTTTGGGGGGTGTCAGGCTGATTTCCCCAAATCTGACAGGACATTCCGCTTAAGTTTCGCCGGTTCCCGTTTTCGCCAACTTTAAAATTGAATACGGGGATGCGCGCGATACTTTTCCACCTGCAAAATACACGATGTAGGCGAAAAGTCCGGGAGGTGGAAAAGTATCGCGGGTCCACTCAAACTGAATACGGCTCTATGTGTCTGTGGCGCAACAACTCTGCATCCAAAGTCACTTACAGTGTTGTTCTTAATCTGCCCCTTTATACCCCTTGTTTTGCTACAAAGATACTAGTCTGCTCTGTCATCCAACAGCCCCTCCTGTCCTCTCTGCCATTATCTCCCCCTCCTGTCCTCTCTGCCATTATCTCCCCCTCCTGTCCTCTCTGCCATTATCTCCCCCTCCTGTCCTCTCTGCCATTATCTCCCCCTCCTGTCCTCTCTGCCATTATCTCCCCCTCCTGTCCTCTCTGCCATCCATCTCCCCCTCCTGTTCTCTCTGCCATCCAACTCCCCCTCCTGTCCTCTCTCATTGCCATCCATCTCCCCCTCCTGTCCTCTCTGCCATTCATCTCCCCCTCCTGTCCTCTCTGCCATTATCTCCCCCTCCTGTCCTCTCTGCCATTATCTCCCCCTCCTGTCCTCTCTGCCATCCATCTCCCCCTCCTGTTCTCTCTGCCATCCAACTCCCCCTCCTGTCCTCTCTGTCACCCATCTCCCCCCTTCCTGGCCTCTTTCACTGCGATCCTTCTCCCCCTCCTGTCCTCTCTGCCATCCATCTCGCCCTCCTGTCCTCTCTCATTGCCATCCATCTCCCCCTCCTGTCCTCTCTCATTGCCATCCATTACCCCCTCCTGTCCTCTCTCATTGCCATCCAACTTCCCCATCCTGTCCTCTCTGCCATCCTTCTCCCCCTCATGTCCTCTCTGCCATCCAACTCCCCCTCCTGTCCTCTCTGCCATCCAACTCCCCCTCCTGTCCTCTCTGCAATCCATCTCCCCCTCCTGACCTCTCTGCCATCCATCTCCCCGTCCTGTTCTCTCTGCCACCCATCCCCCCATCATGTCCTCTCTCATTGCCATCCATCTCCCCCTCCTGTCCTCTCTCATTGCCAACCATCTCCCCTCCTGTCTTCTCTGCCATCCATCTCCCACTCCTGTCCTCTCTCATTGCCATCCATCTCCCCCTCCTGTCCTCTCTGCCATCCATCTCCCCCTCCTGTCCTTTCTGCCATCCATCTCCCCCTCCTGTCCTCTCTGCCATCCAACTCCCCCCCTCCTGTCCTCTCTGCCATTCATCCCCCCATCATGTCCTCTCTCATTGCCATCCATCTCCCCCTCTTGTCCTCTCTCATTGCCATCCATCACCCCCTCCTGTCCCCTCTGCCATCCATCTCCCACTCCTGTCCTCTCTCATTGCCATCCATCTCCCCCTCCTGTCCTCTCTGCCATCCATCTCCCCCTCCTGTCCTTTCTGCCATCCATCTCCCCCTCCTGTCCTCTCTGCCATCCAACTCCCCCCCTCCTGTCCTCTCTGCCATTCAACTCCCCCTCCTGTCCTGTCATTGCCATCCAACTCCCCCTCCTGTACTCTCTGCCATCCATCTCCCCCTCCTGACCTCTCTGCCATCCATCTCCCCCTCCTGTCCTCTCTCATTGCCATCCATCTCCCCCTCCTCTCCTCTCTCATTGCCAACCATCTCCCCTCCTGTCCTCTCTGCCATCCATCTCCCCCTCCTGTCCTCTCTCATTGCCATCCATCTCCCCCTCCTGTCCTCTCTCATTGCCATCCATCTCCCCCTCTTGTCCTCTCTCATTGCCATCCATCTCCCCCTCTTGTCCTCTCTCAATGCCATCCATCTCCCCCTCCTGACCCCTCTGCCATCCATCTCCCCCTCCTGTCCTCTCTCATTGCCATCCATCTCCCCCTCCTAACCTCTCTCATTGCCATCCAACTCCCCCATCCTGTCCTCTGCCATCCTTCTCCCCCTCCTGTCCTCTCTGCCATCCAACTCCCCCTCCTGTCCTCTCTGCCATCCATCTCCCCCTCCTGACCTCTCTCATTGCCATCCATCTCCCCCTCATGTCCTCTCTCATTGCCATCCATCTCCCCCACCAGTCCTCTCAGCCATCCATCTCCCCCCTCCTGGCCTCTTTCACTGCCATCCTTCTCCCCCTCCTGTCCTCTCTGCCATCCAACTCCCCCTCTTGTCCTCTCATTGCCATCCATCTCCCCCTCCTATCCTCTCTCATTGCCATCCAACTCCCCCCTCCTGTCCTCTCTGCATCCGTCTCCCCCTCCTGTCCTCTTGCCATCCAACTCCCCCTCTTGTCCTCTCTCATTGCCATCCATCTCCCCCATCTGTCCTCTCTTCCCCCTCTTGTCCTCTCTAATTGCAATCCTTCTCCCCCTCCTGTCCTCTCTGCCATCCATCTCCCCCCTCCTGGCCCCCTCCTGTCCTCTCTGCCATCCATCTCCCCTCCTGTCCTCTCTGCCATCCATCTCCCCCTCTTGTCCTCTCTCATTGCCATCCATCTTCCCCTCTTGTCCTCTCTAATTGTCATCCATCTCCCCCTCCTGTCCCCTCTGCCATCCATCTGCCCCTCATGTCCCCTCTGCCATCCATCTGCCCCTCGTGTCCCCTCTGCCATCCATCTCCCCCTCATATCCCCTCTCATTGCCATCCATCTCCCCCTCTATGCCATCGATCTCCCCATTCCTGTCCTCTCTGCCATCCAACTCGCCCTCCTATCCTCTCTGCCATCCATCTCCCCCTCCTATCCTCTCTCATTGCCATCCATCTGTCCCTCCTGTCATCTCTGCCATCCGTCTCCCCCTCCTGTCCTCTCTGCCATCCAACTCCCCCTCTTGTCCTCTCTCATTGCCTTCCAACTCCCCCTTCTGTCATCTCTCATTGCCATCCATCTCCACCTCCTATCCTCTCTCATTGCCATCCATCTCCCCCCTCCTGGCCTCCTCCTGTCCTCTCTCATTGCCATCCATCTCCCCCTCCTGTCCTCTCTGCCATCCAACTCCCCCTCTTGTCATCTCCCCCTCCTGTCCTCTCTGCCATCCAACTCCCCCTCTTGTCCTCTCTCATTGCCTTCCAACTCCCCCTTCTGTCCTCTCTTCCCCTCATATCCTCTCTCATTGCCATCCATCTCCCCCTCCTATGCTCTCTCATTGCCATCCATCTTCCCCCTCCTGGCCCCCTCCTCCCCCTGTCCTCTCTCCCCCTCATGTCCTCTCTCATTGCCAACCATCTCCCCTCCTGTCCTCTCTGCCATCCATCTCGCCCTCCTGTCCTCTCTGCCACCCATCCCCCCTCCTGTCCTCTCTCATTGCCATCCATCTCCCCCTCTTGTCCTCTCTCATTGCCATCCATCTCCTCCTCCTGTCCTCTCTCATTGCCAACCATCTCCCCTCCTGTCCTCTGCCATCCATCTCCCCAACCTGTCCTCTCTCATTGTCATCCATCTCCCCCTCCTATCGTCTCTCACTGCCATCCAACTCCCCCCTCCTGTCCTCTCTGTCATCCTTCTCCCCCTCCTGTCCTCTCTCATTGCCATCCTTCTCCCCCTCCTGTCCTCTCTGCCATCCCCTCCCCCATCATGTCCTCTCTCATTGCCATCCATCTCCCTCTCCTGTCCTCTCTGCCATCCATCTCCCCCTCCCGTCCTCTCTGCCATCCATCTCCCCCTCCTGTCCTCTCTCATTGCCATCCATCTCCCCCTCCTGTCCTCTCTCATTGCCATCCATCTCCCCCTCCTCTCCTCTCTCATTGCCATCCAACTTCCCCATCCTGTCCTCTCTGCCATCCTTCTCCCCTCCTGTCCTCTCTACCATCCATCTCCCCCTCCTGTCCTCTCTGCCATCCATCTCCCCCTCCTGTCCTCTCTGCCATCCATCTCCCCCTCCTATCCTCTCATTGCCATCCATCTCCCCCTCCTGTCCTCTCTGCCATCCATCTCCCCCTCCTGTCCTCTCATTGCAATCCATCTCCCCCTCCTGTCCTCTCTGCCATCCATCTCCCCCTCCTATCCTCTCATTGCCATCCATCTCCCCCATCCTGGCCTCTCTCATTGCCATCCATCTCCCCTCCTGTCCTCTCTCATTGCCATCAATCTCCCCCTCCTGTCCTCTCTCATTGCAATCCATCTCCCCCTCCTGTCCTCTCTGCCATCCATCTCCCCCTCCTATCCTCTCATTGCCATCCATCTCCCCCTCCTGTCCTCTCTGCCATCCATCTCCCCCTCCTGTCCTCTCATTGCAATCCATCTCCCCCTCCTATGATCTCTCATTGCCATCCATCTCCCCCTCTATGCCATCCAACTCCACCTCCTGTCCTCTCTGCCAACCATCTCCCCCTCCAGTCCTCTCTCATTGCCATCCATCTCCCCCTCCAGTCCTCTCTCATTGCCATCCATCTCCCCCTCTTGTCCTCTCTCAATGCCATCCATCTCCCCCTCCTGACCCCTCAGCCATCCATCTCCCCCTCCTGTCCTCTCTCATTGCCATCCATCTCCCCCTCCTAACCTCTCTCATTGCCATCCAACTCCCCCTCCTGTCCTCTCTCAATGCCATCCATCTCCCCCTCCTGACCCCTCAGCCATCCATCTCCCCCTCCTGTCCTCTCTCATTGCCATCCATCTCCCCCTCCTAACCTCTCTCATTGCCATCCAACTCCCCCTCCTGTCCTCTCTGTCATCCATCTCCCCCCTTCCTGGCCTCTTTCACTGCCATCCTTCTCCCCCTCCTGTCCTCTCTGCCATCCATCTCCCCCTCCTGTCCTCTCTCATTGCCATCCATCTCCCCCTCCTGTCCTCTCTGCCTTCCATTACCCCCTCCTGTCCTCTCTCATTGCGATCCAACTCCCCCTCCTGTCCCCTCTGCCCCTCGTGTCCCCTCTGCCATCCATCTGCCCCTCGTGTCCCCTCTGCCATCCATCTCCCCCTCGTGTCCCCTCTGCCATCCATCTGCCCCTCGTGTCCCCTCTGCCATCCATCTGCCCCTCGTGTCCCCTCTGCCATCCATCTGCCCCTCGTGTCCCCTCTGCCATCCATCTCCCCCTCCTATCCTCTCTCATTGCCATCCATCTCCCCCCTCCTGGCCTCCTCCTGTCCTCTCTAATTGCCATCCATCTCCTCTCCTGTCCCCTCTGCCATCCATCTCTCCCTCCTGTCCCCTCTGCCATCCATCTCCCGCTCTTGTCCTCTCTAATTGCAATCCATCTCCCCCTCCTGTCCCCTCTGCCCCTCGTGTCCCCTCTGCCATCCATCTCCCCCTCGTGTCCCCTCTGCCATCCATCTCCCCCTCCTGTCCTCTCATTTCCATCCATCTCCCCCTCCTATCCTCTCTCAATGCCATCCAACTCCCCCTCCTATCCTCTCTGCCATCCAACTCGCCCTCCTATCCTCTGCCATCCATCTCCCCCTTCCTGACCTCTCTGCCATCCAACTCGCCCTCCTATCCTCTGCCATCCATCTCCCCCTCCTGTCCTCTCTGCCATCCATCTCCCCCTCCTGTCCTCTCTGCCATCCATCTCCCCCTCCTGTCCTCTCTCATTGCCATCCAACTCCCCCTCCTATCCTCTCTGCCATCCATCTCCCCCTCCTGTCCTCTCTCATTGCCATCCATCTCCCCCTCCTGTCCTCTCTCATTGCCATCCATCTCCCCTCCTGTCCTCTCTGCCATCCATCTCCCCCCTCCTGGCCTCTTTCACTGCCATCCTTCTCCCCCTCCTGTCCTCTCTGCCTTCCATTACCCCCTCCTGTCCTCTCTCATTGCGATCCAACTCCCCCTCCTGTCCCCTCTGCCCCTCGTGTCCCCTCTGCCATCCATCTGCCCCTCGTGTCCCCTCTGCCATCCATCTTTCCCTCCTATCCTCTCTCATTGCCATCCATCTCCCCCTCCAGTCCTCTCTCATTGCCATCCATCTCCCCCTCTTGTCCTCTCTCAATGCCATCCATCTCCCCCCTCCTGGCCTCTTTCACTGCCATCCTTCTCCCCCTCCTGTCCCCTCTGCCCCTCGTGTCCCCTCTGCCATCCATCTGCCCCTCTGCCATCCATCTCCCCCTCCTATCCTCTCTCATTGCCATCCATCTCCCCCTCCAGTCCTCTCTCATTGCCATCCATCTCCCCCTCTTGTCCTCTCTCAATGCCATCCATCTCCCCCCTCCTGGCCTCTTTCACTGCCATCCTTCTCCCCCTCCTGTCCTCTCTGCCATACATCTCCCCCTCCTGTCCTCTTTCATTGCCATCCATCTCCCCCACCAGTCCTCTCTGCCATCCATCTCCCCCCTCCTGGCCTCTTTCACTGCCATCCTTCTCCCCCTCCGGTCCTCATTGCCATCCATCTCCCCCTCCTGTCCTCTCTCATTGCCATCCATCTCCCCCTCCTGTCCTCTCTCATTGCCATCCATCTCCCCCTCATGTCCTCTCTCATTGCCATCCATCTCCCCCACCAGTCCTCTCTGCCATCCATCTCCCCCCTCCTGGCCTCTTTCACTGCCATCCTTCTCCCCCTCCTGTCCTCTCTCATTGCCTTCCAACTCCCCCATCTGTCCTCTCTTCCCCCTCATGTCCTCTCTCATTGCCATCCATCTCCCCCTCCTAACCTCTCTAATTGCCATCCATCTCCTCTCCTGTCCCCTCTGCCACCCATCTCCCCCTCCTGTCCCCTCTGCCATCCATCTCCCCCTCTTGTCCTCTCTAATTGCCATCCATCTCCCCCTCCTGTCCCCTCTGCCCCTCTGCCATCCATCTGCCCCTCGTGTCCCCTCTGCCATCCATATCCCCCTCCTGTCCTCTCATTTCCATCCATCTCCCCCTCCTATCCTCTCTCATTGCCATCCATCTCCCCCTCTATGCCATCCATCTCCCCCTTCCTGACCTCTCTGCCATCCAACTCGCCCTCCTATCCTCTGCCATCCATCTCCCCCTCCTGTCCTCTCTGCCATCCATCTCCCCCTCCTGTCCTCTCTGGCATCCATCTCCCCCTCCTGTCCTCTCATTGCCATCAATCTCCCCCTCCTGTCCTCTCTGCCATCCATCTCCCCCTCCTGTCCTCTCTGCCATCCACCTCCCCCTCCTGTCCTCTCTGCCACCCATCTCCCCCTCCTGTCCTCTCTGCCACCCATCTCCCCCTCCTGTCCTCTCATTGCCATCCATCTCCCCCTCCTGTCCTCTCATTGCCATCCATCTCCCCCTCCTGTCCTCTCATTGCCATCCATCTCCCCCTCCTGTCCTCTCATTGCCATCCTGTCCTCTCATTGCCATCCATCTCCCCCTCCTGTCCTCTCTCATTGCCATCCATCTCCCCCTCTTGTCCTCTCTCATTGCCATCCATCTCCCCCTCTTGTCCTCTCTTATTGCCAACCATCTCCCCCACCTGTCCTCTCTCATTGCTATCCATCTCCCCCTCCTGTGTGATGTAGTGATGGGGTGTTATGGGATGGGGATACTGAGGATAACAGGAATGTGTATACAGATCAGGTACCTGTGACAGATGGGTAATGATGTAATTAGTGTGATGTAGTGATGGGGTTGTTATGGGATGGGGATACTGAGGATAACAGGAATGTGTATATAGATCAGGTACATGTGACAGATGGGTAATGATGTAATTAGTGTGATGTAGTGATGGGGGTGTTATGGGATGGGGATACTGAGGATAACAGGAATGTGTATATAGATCAGGTACATGTGACAGATGGGTAATGATGTAATTAGTGTGATGTAGTGATAGGGGTGTTATGGGATGGGGATACTGAGGATAACAGGAATGTGTATATAGATCAGGTACATGTGACAGATGGGTAATGATGTAATTAGTGTGATGTAGTGATGGGGATGTTATGGGATGGGGGATACTGAGGATAACAGGAATGTGTATATAGATCAGGTACATGTGACAGATGGGTAATGATGTAATTAGTGTGATGTAGTGATGGGGGTGTTATGGGATGGGGGATACTGAGGATAACAGGAATGTGTATATAGATCAGGTACATGTGACAGATGGGTAATGATGTAATTAGTGTAATGTAGTGATGGGGGTGTTATGGGATGGGGATACTGAGGATAACAGGAATGTGTATATAGATCAGGTACATGTGACAGATGGGTAATGATGTAATTAGTGTGATGTAGTGATGGGGGGGATGTTATGGGATGGGGGATACTGAGGATAACAGGAATGTGTATATAGATCAGGTACATGTGACAGATGGGTAATGATGTAATTAGTGTGATGTAGTGATGGGGATGTTATGGGATGGGGATACTGAGGATAACAGGAACGTGTATATAGCTCTGGAGGTTTGGCTCTGGAAGAAATTGTCTACATAAACACATTAAACCCCTTTGAAACTGACAAATGGTTACAGGAATGAAGATTAGGGCAAATACAGTATTTTAGACCTCTCTTTACAGCCATTTGCTCCACTCATGAATGGGAGGGCTACACAGCCAATCTTTGGCAGAAGTCCCCCAGGAAGCCCCTCACTGAGACACTGGAGAGCCCCATGGGGATCCCATCCTATCAGTAACATGAGGTGTGTGGGAGGGAGGAATCCCTCTAGTCAGAGCCAGCCAGCGTTTGAGTGTCAGAAGCGATCAATCAACTCCCAGGCAAGATTACCGGCATTCCAACGCTTCTTCTCAGCCTCCTACCAGATGCGGAGCTGGGCCAGCCACAACAAAGGCCTGGCTGCCGGCCCAGGGGAAGGAAGGGACAGCGCAGTGTGTATGCGGAGGGGTGTGGTGGGATTAACAGGAGATATGGGGGAGCAGGGAGCATCTATTTCTAAAACTCTCATGACTTCCTATAACTCAGATCAGGGCCCATATGTAACAGCTTGCGGGTTGCGAGCAGTGGCGAGTTTACAGTGATGCAGCCTCGAGATTTAAAGCGTCACATTTTTTAAAGTCAAAACCAACCTGGCTTTTCTCAAAAAAAAAAAAAAAAAAAAAATATGCTTAAATCTCGGAGCTACAAAATCTCGCCCCTGCCCGCAACTCACATGTGGGCCCAAGTGACTGTGGTTTTTACAGATGCCATCAGACAGCAGGGGGCGCCAGACTGGCAGCAGATGGTGCTACCTATTTATTATCTATGTCACAAAACACCTTTCCGCCACCATCGTCATTTCATGTATCTCATAGCCTTAAAAGGGAAAACTCTGCCACCACCAGTAAAGCTTTCATTGCTTCCTCTTTCTGAAATGCTTATGCGTTTCAGCCATAACTTTATATCATCCAGCAGAGTTTATCTATGTTGTTCGGGGACGCAATGTACATCTAATGGCTGGATACATCTTTAATAAATGAACACATGAGAAATGTGTCATATCACGGTGACAAAGAAAAACCCAACAACTGTTTGATGTAAAGGCATGGCTGAGACACACAGACGGATGAGGGAAAGATGAATGTTACCGTAGAAGCAGTTCCTGCAGAAAGCAATAAATGACTGTTCTCTGAGGGTGGAAATCCCTTTACTGAGAGACAATGGGCCTGCTGCAGATTTGGCAGTACATCGGCTGGGAGAAGTGTCAATGTGAGAAGAAAGCACATACTGTATATACTGTATATATTTTAGAAGTCACACTTTATTTCCGATTCTCTAGAGCAATTACTGATCTGCTCCCAGCTTTGCCGGCTGGCTGCTCCACGGAGCCACTACTACTTCAGCCGCAGAATGAGAACAGCGCGTCGGGAGAACCCTCTGCAGGAATTCTCACCAGATGCGCTGACACCCCCTGTCCGCTTCCCTGCAAGGTAACCCGAGGTCAGGCGAGGCTGGGAGACAATGCGGGGACATTCTAGGCTCTCCTCAGCCAGATGTGCGCTAATAAGGAGCCTGCCCTCCCATCTAATAAGGTCACTCACTGGCTCCAGCAAGACGAGGGAACATGAAGGGTCTTGGCTTCAGTGCAGCTTTTACTTGGCACTCGCTGTGTTTCCAGCTTCCTAAATCCCTCCAGAGTAAGAATGGAGAGCAAAGGGGGAGAGAGGTGCACAAGGGGGGGGGGTATGCTGGACAGGGCTATCTATAGGCCCATCTCTGCAATTATCACTGTCCCATTTCCTCAACAAAAGTCCACAACAGCCCCCCTCCCCTGCCCACACTTCTCTTTGCAGAATTTCTCTCAAGCAGCCTGAACCCATTGCAATAAAAGAGGAATCTAGGGGTTAAGTCCTTCCCAGGGCGAAGACTTGAAGACATTCCTCTGGTTCTGCGATTACTACATCAGAGGCAGCAGCCGTGACTTTCCCTTTACACCACATGGTTACACCAGGTTTACTGCTAGTTTAATGAGCTGCTACCTGAAGGGAGCTGTCTGCTCCAGTACAGGGACTCCGCTATTAACCCATTACTTGTTACAGCTCCGTACCCATATACCTGGCAGGGACGCAGTTAATGGCACATGAAGGAAAGTCCCAGCTTCTAGGCAAGGTTCTCCATTTCTATAAAGCAGACACAGGATGGACATGTACGCGCCAAGGCCTGCGGATCTCTCAGTACATGGCCGACACATTTCTTATCCGTTATTTATTAAAAAATAATAGTAAAAAAAAAAATTTGAAACAGGAACTTCACGAACAAAACTAATGGGCAAAAATGCTGTATAATACAAAAAGCCCCTCGAACTGCACCATGTATTCTAGGAAAAGCGCATTTTAATATCATAAACACATCCCATCAATAAGCCCCTCCCTCAGTTGGACAAGACCATCTCTCCATTTGTTGCACCAAGCAGGGATGTAGTAAATGTGTCACCATTAGACGTGACGTGTGCATAAACGCTTACACGTCACAAATTATTTATATGGCGCTATAAGGGGTCCGCAGCACCTTGCAACGTACAGGCGTGTCCACATACATCTTTCCTCGGTGCACTACATGTCGCGTTACACATGAAGTGCGTGCGCCATGTGACTCTGTAGCGCAGAGCGTCTTTTCCTGCGACTTTTTCCCTTCAAATGGGTCTTAGGGGTTTAGTTACTAAGCAATGTTAGGAGACAGAGTGAAAAGTGATAAGGTGCCAGCCAATCAGCTCCCAGCTGTCATTTTTCAAACACAGCCTGTGAGATGACAGTTGGGAGCTGATTGGCTGGTACCTTATCACTCTTCATTCTGTCTCCTAACACTGCTTAGTAAATAGACCCCTTATTCACACAGCGATGCAAACAGGACGCACAAGCAGCTTATGCTGACTACAATGATACGCGGCGTGCCGATATTCTGTGTGCATCTGCATGCCAAATCACTGTAACGTAGCGTTAGGCATGAAGATGCCCCCGCGCAAGTTTCTGGACGTCACAATGAACCGCCTGCACCTCTGGACTTCGCAGTACGTATTAAATATCTACAAATCAACTCACTAGTAGCCAGAGACATCAGTGAGGCATGAGGCATTGATCTCTGCCAACGTTTTCTCGCTACAAAATAGACCCCAAAAAATTGTAAGCCAAATCTGAGGAGTCTTTTATTTTTTATTTAATATGTACCTGGAGTAGCGGTCTGACCAGCTCCCGCATTGCGATCACGGACGCACATAGGAACCCATCGTGGCGTGAGTGACAGGTTGTCAGCGTTTGGGGGGCGGTCTGAAACACCGTTACATGGGCGTGCATAAATTAGCCACTGCGAGTGCATACACAGCTCTGCGCGTCTGAAGAGCTCCCAAGGCTGCGGCAGGGCCAAGATGGCTGCCAATGTGTGGAGATGTTACCCATATTTACGCAGGTATGCGTTGTCGCACGCAGGTAAGACGGCAGCAGTGGGCTTCCTTATGCTCGGGCGATCTTTGCAAACATTAGGATATTTCGCTGTGGCGTCGCGTGCGAAATCACAGCTGCGATCGCATTAGCGTCCGTCTCTGAATCAGACCCAGAGTCGTCAATTCTCTGCTGCGTGATGACGTATAATGAGCCAATATACAGTGGGGCGGGGCCATCTTGACGCCGACTGCTGCATCATGCCGCAGCGCACTTACACCTTGATACAAAAAGGAGACAGCTATGGTCCTAGCGCAGGGATGGGGAACCTCAGGCCCGGGGGCCGTATAAGGTCCCCGGAACCATTTGGTCTGGCCCTCAGAGCTTTTTCCTGCTAGCCTGATCTGGCTATCACTGTGCCCAGAATGTCACCCTGCAGCCAGAATGTATGCAGCAGTGCCGCCTGGAGCATCCTTAGGCTGCTTCAGACGGTCACACCGCTGCCCTTACACCTCCCCGGAGCATCCTCAGGATGCTCTGGGCATTGCTGTAATCACCAAGCGATTGTGACCCCGCCCCCATCTGATGTCACACTGAGGGGGCGTGGCCTGCACCAGGACCGCTAATAATGTTATATATATCAAAATGCCCCTCGGCAGAAAAAAGGTTCCCCGCCCCTGTCCTAGCGCAATTCATCTCGCTGTATAATGAAGCTGCTTAGTATCTGTGTTGTGCATGCAAAACAGAAATAAAATGAATAGCATTTGTGACCCTTGCAGCACAGCCCCATCTGTCCATGAGCAAAATGTGCGCCCTAAACTGGACTCGTTCCTAAATGAGGCCCAGGGAGTACAAAGCAGCGGAACGCTCTCCAGCCTTGACTCATCCCTGGCTGAGTACGCTGCTGGGAACATGAAGGCTGTTTGTACACAATAAATGAGGACGACCACAAGCTGCCTTTAAATACCTCCATCCAGTAACATTCAGCCATAAAATAAAAGAGAGAGAACGCCTTTAGAGCAATCTTTTTGTCTGGCCTGTTCCCCCCCCCTAGACCCGAGGCTGCTGTCCCATTAACACTGGCTCCAGCGTGTCTGCCAGTTTCTATGTAAGACTTGTCCTCCCACATCTCACTTTCCCCTGCACCTCTCACTAAGGTGAACTAAGCACAGACAACATCTCACACACACAAACGTCAATAGGAAAATGAGCTTTCCCAAAAACAGTCACCTCAACAGCCCGTGGGCCGGTAACGTACGAGAGGAAGGTTGCCGAAGAGCAGAACTCTCATTATGCCCAGTCACTGACCGGATCGCAGTCCGTGACCTTTGTAATCACAGCGCAGGAGGCGGTGCTAGAAAAGGTTTTACCAATTTGCTATAATAACCTACATTTCCATAAATGAATGAGATATACGATTTGATTTTGTGAAACATGCAAAGCTGTGATACTTACAGCCCAAACAAATCCACATGTATCAGACCTCGAAGAGACAAAGTGACGAAGCTGCAAATAGTAACCAATCAGCTTCTGTCACTGTATAGACTGTGCCAGATTAATGAAAGGTAGAAGCTGATTGGTTGCTATGAACAACATCTCCACTGTGTCTCTGGATGGTTTGATAAATCTCTAAGTGATAAGCTTGTAGACTTGCTAAGCATGAGTGATTATGGTTTGTTCAAATTAGTAATTATCATCAATATAATAATCAAGGGTGGTCTGTCCTGTCTCAGTCATACGCAGTCTCCCCAACGACTCCCACCAGAGCGACAGTGACCAGAGACCCCCAGTAGCGGTAAGTATAAATAGGCTGAAGTGACCCACATATGCCAGGACTTTATTATCTGCTATATACATATATAAAAGAAGAAGTTTGTTTGTTTGCCGGCGAATATCTTCCATAGCTCTTATGGTAAAGCAGCCAAATCTTACGTAGTTATTTAGTATCCAAAAAGTAACAGATATTAGACCACATAGTGACAATGCGACAGAGCTACAAATCTTATATTTAAAATCATTGGTCTGTCTGTCTGTCTGTCTGTCTGTCTGGTTATGCATTCGGACAACCCGGCACTGATTGGGATGAGACCAACCGAGGTGGTCCAGTTGGACCCTGGCCAGGTTTTAGAGGGGTTAAGGTCCTGGGCGGACCTCCTGTTGGTGTACGCTGGGCAGAACTTTGCCCCGGGGAGTCTGTTCTGGGTCTTCCACTGGATGGATTTGGATGAAAACTTCGGAGGAGTGGCAATTGGTCTGGGGTGCCTAATGGAGTGTTTGTGGTCCCGGTCAGACCTCACGGCAGAGTGAGCCAGACACAGGCAGAACTGTGACCCAGGGGGTCTGTTCTGGGAATTCCACTTTAGCTAAACAATAATAATAATAAGTACTGTATGTTACAGTTAAGGTACATACACACGTAACGATTTTTTGAACGATTTAACTATAACGACGACGTTATTGTTCAATCGTTAAAAAAATTGTTCAGTTTCTGAGTTATAACGATGAACGATTATCGTTCATGTGTGTTCCCGTTTGTAGTTCAACTGAAGATTTTCATTAAGGGAAGTTACAAAAATCGTTTCTAGTTCAAAAAATCGTGCCCCCCAGCCACAGCATCAGTCCTGACCGCTAGTCAGCCCAGCCCGGGGATCCCTGGGGAGTTGGGGACCACCCCAATAAAGGGTGCCTCCCTCTCCAGGGCACCCCTTGCCTAGGCTGATAGCCCGGGGCTATCCTCACCACCCCGGGGTGGTGGGTGGCAGGTTGACAGTGTATGTAGTGTTAAAAATAGAATTATCAACATTGTCTTTACAGTGGAACTAAAGGTCCCAGCAAGCCCCCCCGCATGCTGGTTCACCACAAGTACCAGCACGCTGGTACGTGTAGTTATTATTATTATCCTTTATTTATATGGCGCCACAAGTGTTCCGCAGCGCCTTACATAGTACATAGAACTAATAGGTGAACAAGAAACAAGTAACTTACAGTACATTATAGTGCAGGACAAGGACACAACTTATATACATTACTGCAATAGTGATTAAAGCACTCACAGTAAACTGCTGGGAAGAGGTCCCTGCTCGTGAGAGCTTACATTCTAAGGGGAGGGGCAGACAGGCGGGAGTGACACAGAAGGGGAGGGGCAGACAGGCGGGAGTGACACAGAAGGGGAGGGGCAGACAGGCGGGAGTGACACAGAAGGGGAGGGGCAGACAGACAGGCGTGACACAGAAGGGGAGGGGCAGACAGACAGGCGTGACACAGAAGGGGAGGGGCAGACAGACAGGCGTGACACAGAAGGGGAAGATAGGAAGGAAAGAGGTGGGTTAGGATGAGAGCTGGAAGGCTGTGATGAAGTAGTGGGTCCTGAGAGCCCGTTTGAAGATTTGTAGAGAGGTGGAGAGTCTGATGGGGAGAAGGAGAGCATTCCAAAGGTAGGGAGCAGCATGGGCAAAATCTCGGATGCGGGAGTGGGAGGAAGTAATCAGTTGGCAAGAGAGGCGGCATGCATTAGTTGAGCGAAGTGGACGGGCAGGAGTGTGAAGGGAGAGAAGGTCAGAAATGTATGCGGGAGAGGATTTGGTGAGGGCTTTGTAGGCGAATGTAAGAACCTTGAATTGGCATCTGAAGGGGAAGGGGAGCCAGTGTAGGGCTTGAAGGAGAGGGGAAGCAGATGTAGAACGTCTGGAGAGGAAGATGAGCCGAGCAGCAGCATTGAGAACAGATTGTAGTGGAGAGAGGTGAGAGACTGGGAGGCCAGCTAGGAGGAGGTTACAGTAGTCCAATCTGGATATGACCAGTGAGTGGATGAGGGTTTTAGTGGCATCCTGGGTGAGGAAGGGTCTAATCCTGGAGATATTTTTTAGGTGAAAATGGCAGGACTGCGAGAGGTGCTGAATGTGCGGTTTAAAGGAGAGGGAGGAGTCTAAGATAACTCCAAGACAGCGCACTTTGGGGCTAGAGGAGATAGTTGTGCCATCAATAGATAATGAAATTGTGGGAAGTGATGTAGTGGAAGAGGGTGGGAAAGATGATCAGCTCAGTCTTAGACATGTTAAGTCTAAGAAAGCGCTGGGACATCCACGAAGAGACAGCAGAGAGACAGTTGGAGATACGGGTAAGGAGCGAGGGGGAGAGCTCAGGGGTGGAAAGGTAAATTTGAGTATCATCTGCATAGAGATGATATTGGAGGTCAAAGGAGTTAATGAGTTCACCTAAAGAGGATGTATATAGGGAGAAAAGGAGAGGTCCAAGAACAGAACCTTGGGGAACTCCTACTGTTAGTGGAAGTGGAGGGGAAGAGGAGTCATGACAGGACACAGTGAAGGAACAATCAGATAGGTAGGAGGAAAGCCAGGAGACGGCAGTGCCACGTAAACCGAGAGAGTAAAGGATTTGCAGGAGGAGAGGGTGGTCTACAGTGTCAAGTGCAGCAGAGAGGTCAAGGAGAATGAGCAGAGAGTAGTGGCCCTTGGATTTGGCAGCAGGGTGGTCGTTGCTGACTTTTGTGAGGGCAGTTTCAGTGGAGTGGAGAGATCGGAAGCCAGACTGAAATGAGTCAAGGAGGGAGTGGGAGGAAAGAAAGGTGGTAAGGTGGTTGTAGACAATACGCTCAAGGAGTTTGGAAGCAAAAGAGAGAACAGAGATGGGTCGATAGTTGGAAAGTATGTTAGGATCAAGGGTAGGTTTTTTAAGAATGGGGGAGACAAGAGCATGTTTGAATGCAGAAGGGACAGTGCCAGATGATAGGGAGAGATTAAGGAGGTGAGCCAGATGAGAACAGGCAGAAGGAGACAGGTGGGAGAGGAGACGGAAAGGGATAGGGTCAAGAGGGGAGGTGGAAGGAGGGGAGGACCGGATGAGGGCCAAGACTTCCTCTCCAGAAGCAGGGGAGAAGGATGTCAGAGTTGGTGAGACAGAAGGGGAGGGGTGGTAAGGGCAAGGAGGGGGAGGAGTGCTGAGTGTCTGATGGGATATGATGTCCTCACGTATGGAGTCAATTTTAGATTTAAAGTAGGTGGCAAAGTCGAGGGCAGAGAGCGAGGAGGGAAGGCGAGGAGGGGAAGGGCAGAGTAGGGAGTTGAAAGTGGCAAAGAGACGCCGGGGGTTTGAGGACTCGGAGATGAGGTTCTTGAAATATGTTTCTTTGGAGAGGGACAGGGCAGCACTGTAGGATGAGAGAATAAATTTGAAATGGAGGAAGTCAGCCTTAGAGCGTGACTTTCTCCACTGATGCTCTACAATTCTTGAACACTTTTGCAGGTATCTGGTGCATTTGGAATGCCAGGGTTGTGGTGTGGATCTGCAAGGGTGAGTAGTTATTGCCGGAGCAACAGAATCAAGAGCAGAAGTAAGGGAGGAATTGTACAGGGAAGTACCTTGTTCAGGACAGGAGAGAGAAATGATAGGGAGAGTCCAGCAGGGAGGAAAAAGCAACAGTGTCAATAGCCTCAATATTACGCTTAGTAATGGTAGCCTTAGGAGTTAAAGGAGGGGAAAGAGAAAGGGATAGGTTAAAAGAGAGAAGGTGATGGTCAGAGAGGGGGAATGGGCAATTGGAGTAATCAGAAATATCACAACGGTGAGTAAAGACCAGGTCAAGTGAGTGCCCACTCACATGGGAGGGTGATGAGGTCCATTGGGTGAGACCAAATGAAGAGGTGAGGGTAAGGAGTTTAGCTGCAGAGGATTCTGTGGGAATGTCAATAGGAATATTAAAATCACCTAGGATAATGGACGGAAGAGAGAAAGTGAGGGAGCCAGGAAGCGAAGTTGTCAAGGAATTTGGAGGGAGAGCCAGGGGGACGGTAAATGACAGCTATTCTGAGGTTTACTGGTTGGAATAGGCGTATAGCATGAACCTCAAATGTGGGGAATGTAAGGGATGGTTCAGAGGGTATTAGCTGGTAGGAATAACTGGTGGATAGAAGGACCCCAACACCACCACTATGGCGACCCCCAGGCCTAGGGGTGTGGGAGAAGGCAAGGCCCCCAGAGGATAGAGCAGCAAGAGAAGTGGTGTCAGAGGGTGAGGTCCAAGTTTCAGTGATGGCTAGGAGATGAAGGGAGTTGGAGATGAAAAGGTCATGGGTGGGGACCAGTTTATTACAGACTGACCTGGCATTCCAGAGGGCAGAGGATAGAGAGATAGCATTTGTGGGGGAGATGTGAATAAGATTATCCGGGTTGCTGTAACGTGGAGGTAAGATTAATTTGGGGGACCGATATGAATAGTTTAGTGATGGTGTGGGCACCGGAGCTAGAAAGGGAAGCTATAGGAGGTGGGCAGGGAGGGAGATGTGGATGGCAGTGGGGTGAAGTGACAGGGAGAGGAGTGTAGGAGGAGGGTTTGGTGGTAGGGTAGTAGGACAGGTAGTTGACCTGTAAAGAAACGTGGAAAAAAAAACACAACGCACACACCGTGAAAGTACAGTTTTATTACATACATACACACTCACACTGGGGGGCCCGGTGAAAGGGCACCCCTGGCTGTGGCATCAGACCCACGCTAGAAAGGGTCAGGAGCAGGTTTTAAATATAGGGAGAAAAAAAAAATGGCGTGAGGTTACCCTTATATTTAAAACCAGCTCTGTCCCTGCTGCTTGGTGCTGGTTCTTAAATTACGGTGGAACCCTACACATTTTTTCCTCTGTAATTTTAAGAACCAGGACTGGCTGGCAAGTCCGGGGCTGGTTAGTCTTTTTTGGGGGGGGGCGGACTCGCATCATATTTATTTATTTTTTTAATTAACCCTATTTTAACCATTTACAGAGAGAAACATACACCAATCACAAAGATTCGTGTATGTCTCTGACCATCTCGCAGCTCAGGGGGTTGAGAGATTGAAAAGTGATTTTGGCAGAGAGTTTGCTCCTCTCTCACCAGAGCTTGTCATCCCGATTCTTGGTAAATGTGAGAGATGTATGTATTAGGTGAAAAGTACTTCCGATTTGGCCTGATGGTGATTTGATTCGAGATTGCTCTCTCACCCGAGTTTTACGAGCAAGATGAGAGAAATCTCTCTAACTCATCTGACTTTTGCTTTTAGGAAATTTGCAAGCAGGAAAAAAATTAATAAATTACCCGAGATGGTCATCTCGACCTCTCTTGAATCTTAGTAAATTTACCCCTAAGTATTAGTAACTGGGTGGGAGGGCGGAGAGCGGGTTGGGGAGGGGTGGATTAGACGGGGTAGCTGCCGGCTGAGGTTGACGCAGCAGATGCCGGGTCCATAACTACTAGTACATATTATATTTATATTTGTCCTTACCTCTTTCTAGAATGACACTGCAATTTCAGTAACATTGTCTAAGGTAAATGCATGTAGGAGGTTCTAGGTGCAGATAAACGGCCAGCATCACTCATGTGCGGCCTGTCAGTCCGACACTGCTGTAGAAAGGCTGTCACAGAGTTGGAAGTTCATGGCTACTACACAAAGTGCACTGTACAGTCCCTGCCGCTCGCCAGTCACCCCCCCCCCCCTTTTCCAGTAACGGCGCCTGAGAGTTTCTTTGTTTTGATGCTATAAAACAAACCAGATGCCTTCCTAATCCCCACAGATGGAGAGGATTTGCAAACACATCCAGTGTGTTCCCTGGCTGGGAGCCTACAGCCAAGGAGCTACCACATTGCACAGAACCCTACTTGAAGGAATTGGGATGGGGAAGAAGAGGAGTGGGAAGGGGAGGGGAGGGGAGGGGGGGGGGGGGAGGTCTCCAGTAATCAGTTCCTTATGTCTAGATTAGAAACTGACAAGGTGTCAACGTTTGCATATGTGTAGAAAGTGCAGCCTGCAGGACCGTATACACGTCCCCCATAGCCGGCGCAGAGGGGGGATTACAGGTGCCAGCAATCCTCCTTCACACCAGGCAAAATCTGTCGCACTTTATAAACTGGTTCCACAAGGCAGCACGGCGCGTAGGTTTCTCCATAGCAGGACATATAAATAGAGGCTGGATTATAAATATTTTCAGCATTTGAAATAGACAGATGTATATTATATATAAATATACGTTCATTCAGCACAATGTATGTATGGGTGCCGGGACAAACTTAGGTGGCCGATACAAAAAGATCAGTACTCCATTAAGCTGCGGTTCCACCTGCCGATAAAGGAACGACAGTACGATGACAACTTGGTAATCGTACAGTCGTTCCTCATCCTGTATAGTGCCTACGATGAATGATATGTCGCAGGCATCCTCCCTCATCCCCGAACATGCATATTCTGTCGTTATCGGCAGATTGACCGGCATGTTCAGGCGATGATTGATGTTGAAAACGACCAGCGGAAGCGCGCATCGCTGGTCGTTTTTGACATTAAACTGCACGATTACTGAACGATTAATAAGCGATTGAATGATTATGATGTCGTAATCGTTCACTTTAATCGTCAAGTGGATACGCACCTTAAGAGGTAACTGCATAAGCTCAAATTCTTATTTCTATAATGCAACATTTTGGATCGAAAAACTTGATAAAAGGAGCTCTGCGATCGGAAAGATTGCAATAAGCAAATAAACGTAGGACTTTGTATGTAGTGTTGCTGCAAACAGAATGACACTCAAATACACACATACTGTACATACCACATACTGTACAATGTATACATTGACAGTGCCCATCCCCAGGATACTTACTGACCCATCCTTAACCCATGGGAATAAATACTGAAGAACATTTCCCCCAAAGGTGGATTTAGACTGACACGATGGGTCTGATGCTCAGTGACCCCCAAAATGGGTGCAAGTTACACCCCAGAAATGGATGCAGAGTCCCCACTGCAAGGCGGAAAATACACCCACTTTATGCCAGACTGTTATGTGTGCGCAAGTCTCCAACCACTTCCTTTACGCGTAACAAACGCATTTCATCCTCTGCGTTATCATCACTGCGGAAACCTCTTACAAAAAAAAAAACAACCCCCCCTATTTTACGTACACAGCAAAAACAAAAGAAATACATTGTGCCCGTGAGATGAAGGGAGTGTGAATTAGTGTGCGCACAGGGAGAATCGCAAGCGATTCGCTAGATCTGGCAGCTGTCACCCTTAGTATCTGGTGTCTCCACACCGACATCTCCCCAACAGCAAATGATCCATATGTTACTGGCGTAATTCTACCTGCAAACGCATCGGCATGACCATACCCTTACAGTACATTGCCTACCACAGAATTCCCCCGTCCCACCCAATTGGCGGTAAGCCTCCAGAGACGCCCGTGACGGTGGAGAATTCATAAGCCTGCATGGGTCCATGTGTCTCCATACACAGCTCTTGACGTGCGAGGAGCAAATTATACGCAAATCGCACTCCAACAACTGTCAAAGTGATGACCCTGAATCAGACCCTATATTTCCCCGATACAGGCATAACGGACTCTGGGCCATTCTTACCCTTAGGAAATAAATAACTGCAAATTTGGGGTGATGGAATCCTGATTGCAGAGATAGATGAATGTAACTGGTCTGAGACAGATAGCCCGGCACTAGATCAAGTTTCTGTGCAACTGGGGATTGCTTGCATCACAGTAACAATTACCAGGCCGTCCCAGTCCCTGTTACTGGGGATCGCTTGCATCACAAAACAATTGCGAGGCCGTCCCAGTCCCTGTTACTAGGGATCGCTTGAATCGCAGTAACAATTACGAGGCCGTCCCAGTCCCTGATACGGGGGATCGCTTGCATCATAGTAACAATTACGAGGCCGTCCCAGTCGCTATTACTGGGGATCGCTTGCATCACAGTAACAATTACAAGGCCGTCCCAGTCGCTATTATTGGGGATCGCTTGCATCACAGTAACAATTACAAGGCCGTCCCAGTCGCTATTACAGGGGATCGCTTGCATCACAGTAACAATTACGAGGCTGTTACTGGGGATCGCTTGCATCACAGTAACAATTACAAGGCCGTCCCAGTCGCTATTACTGGGGATCGCTTGCATCACAGTAACAATTACAAGGCCGTCCCAGTCCCTGTTACTAGGGATCGCTTGCATCACAGTAACAATTACAATGCTGTCCCAGTCCCTGTTACTGGGGATCGCTTGCATCACAGTAACAATTGCGAGGCCGTCCCAATCGCTGTTACTGGGGATCGCTTACATCACTGTAACAATTACAAGGCCGTCCCAGTCCCTGTTACTAGGGATCGCTTGCATCACAGTAACAATTACAAGGCCGTCCCAGTCCCTGTTACTGGGGATCGCTTGCATCACAGTAACAATTGCGAGGCCGTCCCAATCGCTGTTACTGGGGATCGCTTACATCACTGTAACAATTACAAGGCCGTCCCAGTCGCTATTACAGGGGATCGCTTGCATCACAGTAACAATTACGAGGCTGTTACTGGGGATCGCTTGCATCGCAGTAACAATTACCAGGCCGTCCCAGTCGCTATTACTGGGGAACGCTTGCATCACAGTAACAATTGCGAGGCCGTCCCAGTCGCTATTACTGGGGAACGCTTGCATCACAGTAACAATTACAAGGCCGTCCCAGTCGCTATTACTGGGGAACGCTTGCATCACAGTAACAATTGCGAGGCCGTCCCAGTCGCTGTTACTGGGGATCGCTTGCATCACAGTAACAATTACAAGGCCGTCCCAGTCGCTATTACTGGGGATCGCTAGCATCACAGTAACAATTACAAGGCCGTCCCAGTCCCTGTTACTGGGGATCGCTTGCATCACAGTAACAATTACAAGGCCGTCCCAGTCGCTATTACTGGGGAACGCTTGCATCACAGTAACAATTGCAAGGCCGTCCCAGTCGCTGTTACTGGGGATCGCTTGCATCACAGTAACAATTACCAGGCCGTCCCAGTCGCTATTACTAGGGATCGCTTGCATCACAGTAACAATTACAAGGCCGTCCCAGTCGCTATTACTGGGGATCGCTTGCATCACAGTAACAATTACAAGGCCGTCCCAGTCGCTATTACTGGGGATCGCTTGCATCACAGTAACAATTACAAGGCCGTCCCAGTCGCTATTACTGGGGATCGCTTGGATCACAGTAACAATTACAAGGCCGTCCCAGTCACTGTTACTGGGGATCGCTTGCATCACAGTAACAATTACAAGGCCGTCCCAGTCGCTGTTACTGGGGATCGCTTGCATCACAGTAACAATTACAAGGCCGTCCCAGTCCCTGTTACTAGGGATCGCTTGCATCACAGTAACAATTACAAGGCCGTCCCAGTCCCTGTTACTGGGGATCGCTTGCATCACAGTAACAATTACAAGGCCGTCCCAGTCACTGTTACTGGGGATCGCTTGCATCACAGTAACAATTGCGAGGCCGTCCCAGTCGCTGTTACTGGGGATCGCTTGCATCACAGTAACAATTGCGAGGCCGTCCCAATCGCTGTTACTGGGGATCGCTTACATCACTGTAACAATTACAAGGCCGTCCCAGTCCCTGTTACTGGGGATCGCTTGCATCACAGTAACAATTACCAGGCAGTCCCAGTCCCTGTTACTAGGGATCGCTTGCATCACAGTAACAATTACAAGGCCGTCCCAGTCCCTGTTACTGGGGATCGCTTGCATCACAGTAACAATTGTGAGGCCGCCCCAGTCGCTGTTACTGGGGATCGCTTGCATCACAGTAACAATTACAAGGCCGTCCCAGTCCCTGTTACTGGGGATCGCTTGCATCACAGTAACAATTACAAGGCCATCCCAGTCGCTGTTACTGGGGATCGCTTGCATCACAGTAACAATTACAAGGCCGTCCCAGTCGCTGTTACTGGGAATCTTGGAATGATTCATTTCCCAGGATTTCCCCTCAGGACGTTGTCACACCAGTGATTATGATGCATATTTCTGTCCATGGTGAAATACGGCAAAAACCTCCTCATTAGACAATTTCGTTTTATTGTTCACATTTAAAAAAAATATATATATATATAAGCCTATTAAAAGGTGTTTGTGTGTGAGAATTGCATACTTATGCCTATGACTTACCATTTATGTCACCACAGCGCTCGCTAGCCAGTATGAAAGTAAGAAGTACCTAACCCTGGTCCTCAAGGGAAGAAAGTGGCCGGAATGTGACAGATAAAACATACAAAACCGCTGAATGTCCGCACGTGTTGTTTGCAGCACGGATGTGCGCTCATTCTGTACCAGAACCGTGGATTTATTTATTATCAATCAACATGTGATTCAATGGTTCAGTGAAAACAGCATCACGAATACTAATCAACTATGGACATTCACTGGTTACAAAGATAAAACACTAAACATTTCTATAATATGGCAAGAACTTGTCACTAATTACTTCTATATACAGCTGTATGTGGCACAGTACACTGATTACTGCTATATACCCAGCTGTATGTGGCACAGTACACTGATTACTTCTATATACCCAGCTGTATGTGGCACAGTACACTGATTACTTCTATATACACAGCTGTATGCAGCACAGTACACTGATTACTTCTATATACAGCTGTATGCAGCACAGTACACTGATTACTTCTATATACAGCTGTATGTGGCACAGTACACTGATTACTTCTATATACACAGCTGTATGCAGCACAGTACACTGATTAGTTCTATATACACAGCTGTATGTGGCACAGTACACTGATTACTTCTATATACACAGCTGTATGTGGCACAGTACACTGATTACTTCTATATACCCAGCTGTATGCGGCACAGTACACTGATTACTTCTATATACACAGCTGTATGCAGCACAGTACACTGATTACTTCTATATACCCAGCTGTATGCAGCACAGTACACTGATTACTTCTATATACACAGCTGTATGCAGCACAGTACACTGATTACTTCTATATACCCAGCTGTATACAGCACAGTACACTGATTACTTCTATATATACAGCTGTATGCAGCACAGTACACTGATTACTTCTATATACAGCTGTATGTGGCACAGTACACTGATTACTTCTATATATACAGCTGTATGCAGCACAGTACACTGATTACTTCTATATATACAGCTGTATACAGCACAGTACACTGATTACTTCTATATATACAGCTGTATGCAGCACAGTACACTGATTACTTCTATATACCCAGCTGTATGTGGCACAGTACACTGATTACTTCTATATACAGCTGTATGCAGCACAGTACACTGATTACTTCTATATATACAGCTGTATGCAGCACAGTACACTGATTACTTCTATATACACAGCTGTATACAGCACAGTACACTGATTACTTCTATATATACAGCTGTATGCAGCACAGTACACTGATTACTTCTATATACAGCTGTATGCAGCACAGTACACTGATTACTTCTATATATACAGCTGTATGCAGCACAGTACACTGATTACTTCTATATACAGCTGTATGTGGCACAGTACACTGATTACTTCTATATACACAGCTGTATGCAGCACAGTACACTGATTACTTCTATATACAGCTGTATGCAGCACAGTACACTGATTACTTCTATATATACAGCTGTATGCAGCACAGTACACTGATTACTTCTATATACACAGCTGTATGTGGCACAGTACACTGATTACTTCTATATACACAGCTGTATATGGCACAGTACACTGATTACTTCTATATACACAGCTGTATGTGGCACAGTACACTGATTACTTCTATATACACAGCGGTATGTGGCACAGTACACCGATTACTTCTATATACACAGCGGTATGTGGCACAGTACACTGATTACTTCTATATACACAGCTGTATGTGGCACAGTACACTGATTACTTCTATATACACAGCTGTATGTGGCACAGTACACTGATTACTTCTATATACAGCTGTATGCAGCACAGTACACTGATTACTTCTATATACCCAGCTGTATGTGGCACAGTACACTGATTACTTCTATATACAGCTGTATGTGGCACAGTACACTGATTACTTCTATATACAGCTGTATGCAGCACAGTACACTGATTACTTCTATATACCCAGCTGTATGTGGCACAGTACACCGATTACTTCTATATACACAGCTGTATGTGGCACAGTACACAGATTACTTCTATATACAGCTGTATGCAGCACAGTACACTGATTACTTCTATATACACAGCTGTATACGGTACAGTACACGGATTAATATACAGCTGTTGGTGATTCACATCTGTCCCTGCCCCAGTGGAGCTTACACTCTATATTCCCCATCACATGCTCACACACATACACACTAGGGGTCACATCACTCCCTGCCCCAGTGCTTATACTCTATATTCCCCATCACATGGTCACACACATACACACTAGGGATCACATCAGTCCCTGCCCCAATGCAGCTTACACTCTTTATTCCCCATCCCATGGTCACACACATACACACTAGGGGTCATATCACTCCCTGCCCCAGTGCTTACACTCTATATTCCCCATCACATGCTCACACACATACACACTAGGGGTCACATCACTCCCTGCCCCAGTGCTTACACTCTATATTCCCCATCACATGGTCACACACATACACACTAGGGATCACATCAGTCCCTGCCCCAATGCAGCTTACACTCTTTATTCCCCATCCCATGGTCACACACATACACACTAGGGGTCATATCACTCCCTGCCCCAGTGCTTACACTCTATATTCCCCATCACATGCTCACACACATACACACTAGGGGTCACATCACTCCCTGCCCCAGTGCTTACACTCTATATTCCCCATCACATGGTCACACACATACACACTAGGGATCACATCACTCCCTGCCCCAGTGCTTACACTCTATATTCCCCATCACATGCTCACACACATACACACTAGGGGTCACATCACTCCCTGCCCCAGTGCTTACACTCTATATTCCCCATCACATGGTCACACACATACACACTAGGGGTCATATCACTCCCTGCCCCAGTGCTTATACTCTATATTCCCCATCACATGGTCACACACATACACACTAGGGGTCACATCACTCCCTGCCCCAGTGCTTACTCTATATTCCCCATCACATGCTCACACACATACACACTAGGGTTAATTTTTATGTTGGGAGCCAATTAACCTACCAGTATATTTTTGGAGTGTGGGAGGAAACCAGAGTACCTGGAGGAAACCCACACAGGCACAGGGAGAGTATACAAACTCCACACAGTTGGGGCCGTGGCGGGAATCAAACCCACGACCTCAGTGCTGTGAGGCAGTAATGCTAACCATTACACCATCTGTGCTGCCCAATTAACATTATCCCCTAAGTGATAAAAGAGGGCCTGTCATCTACCCCCCACCACAAGTGTAATACATTCCTCTACTCTAGTGTATTTCTTTTATTTTTATTACACATCACTTTTACCTCCTCCCCAACTGACGTTATTAGGGGATTATCACCCACCCCCACACACAAGCAGCGCAAATAGAACCCACGGAGGTATTATCCCTCCCCCTCCCTCACGGAGGCTGATGAAGTTCCTCACACTTTTGTCCCTGGCGCATGCACTTCAGAATGCCGCTCACGCGCAATTCTGAGGCGCGATTCCGACCGCGATGTCAGCGGTCACAGGACATAGCCACATCACTGCGGAAAAGATTTCCTGTTTAAAAGCCAATGGACGCAGCGGGATAGCACGGTCACATGGGACGCCATAGTGTTGGCTAAAGCTGCGGTCGCATCCCAGGCGGCCATGCCAGTTAAGTGGTTAATATCTCAGGATGATCCGTTCCTGGAGCAACAATCTCACAGCTCTGGCGGAAACCGGGAGCTCTGCAAAATCGTAGGGGGTGGGAGGCTGTAACGCGAACCAGAAGTCACCAGCACAGCAATCATACCCGCTGCAACATATGTATCAAGTTTGCGCAAGTGGGCATTACGGCAACATGAAGGCCTAATAATAGTCTGCGAGACGGGAGAATTTAGCTGTGTAACCATGAGATTTAAGCTACAATTTTTTTTATTTCTTTTTTTTTTTTTACAAAAATAAAATAAAATGCTGCTTTAAATCTCCAAGTAACATCACCAAAACCACGTCGCTACCGCAATTCCAAAACTAGCGAGATTCATGTCCTTAAATCCAATTCACAACCAGAAATTTCCAAGTCTGACCTCGTCAGCTAGGCTTACACATTGCAGATAATAAATCAGAGACGGGAAGGAAGAGGCTCCGGTAGTTAATGACCCACAGCAAAGTCTACGGCCTTATAGAGAGAACAATGTAACAGAACTGCATATTAGGTTAGTCTATTGTAGGACACTGTAGCCATTCCCCCAACGCTGTTTTCCTTTATTACAGAACATTCAGAGCAGTCTTTCTGAGCGGCCTTTAACCATTTCTGTACACAGCGCCGCCCCGCACCTGCTGTTACCCAAATTAAATATTATTATTATTACCAGTTATTTATATAGCGCACACATATTCCGCAGCGCTTTACAGAGAAGATCTGGACATTCACGTTAGTCCCTGCCCCAGTGGCGCTTACAATCTATATTCCCTACACACACTCCCTGCCTCAGCCGCAAGCAGCCTGTAGGGAAGCCCTGGGCAGCAGGAGTGGTTGGACGTTTGGAGCGGTGCCAGTCCCAATGATGTGCTGGTATCAGGGGGTGTAGAGGTATCCAGACAGGCATATCATCCAGTAATTAGGTCCCAGAGGAAATCTTCATAATCACGGGACCTGCACTGTACAGACTAAATGCTTCCAGAAACAGGACGATGTAAACCAAGGGAGTGCAGACTACGTATATACAGCTTTACACGAGCAGGGTGAGAATACGTTTGGCATGTCAATCACTTCCCTGTATTCTACTACACTTCTATAAACCCTGGTATTTAGCCGCGAGATGGAAGATATGTACAAGGCCAAATCCTATGCAGTACATGGCTCAGGGCACAGCACTGGCACAGGAGGGTAAGTCATAGGAATAAAATGCACCTGCTCCCAATGACAGAGGCAGCCATTGTGTGGGATCAAGCAATAATCGACCACGTCATTTCTTAAGAACTAGAAGATATTGGGGCATGAGGCACAAAGTACCTCATGCCCTGTGCAATAAAAATTAAATGATGGAATGCACGCTCTGTCTGCAACAAACTAACATCCATCCATGACCTCTTTATTTCTAATAACCTCAATCTTCTGGCATTAACAGAAACATGGCTCACACAAACAGACACTGCCTCCCCTGCAGCACTCTCACATGGTGGTCTACACTTCACACATACCTCCAGGCCTGGTAATAGTAAAGGAGGTGGAGTAGGAATACTACTGTCCCAATCTTTTACATACACAGTTATTCCACAGGTACTATCCCTTACATTTACATCATTTGAAGTACATTCTATTAGGACTTTCACTCCTTTCTCTCTGCGCATTGCTGCTATCTATCGTCCACCTGGACCACCCAATCAATTTCTGGAACATTTTTCTGCCTGGCTCCCTCACTTCCTATCCTCTGACATCTCCACCATCATCATGGGTGATTTCAATATCCCCATTGACAGTACACAATCCCCTCATGCCTCCAAACTACCTCCTTAACATCCTCTCTTGGCCTCTCCCAATGGACTGACTCCTCTACTCATCAAGATGGCCACTGCCTTGATCTTGTATTTACCAGACTATGCTCAGTCTCTGATTTCACTAATTCTCCTTTCCCTCTCTCAGATCATAACCTTATCACCTGCACACTCTCCTCCATTACATCAGCCTCAATGCCAAGCAAATCAACCAAACCTCCTCAAACCCGCAGAGATATTAATACTATTAATTTTGAACAACTATCCACCTCTCTGCAACAATCACTCTTACCTATTTCTACTTTCACTTCTCCTGAGACTGCTGTATCACACCTGAACCAGACCCTAGAACTAGCCCTTGATGAAGTAGCTCCAGCTACCCATCACATTCTGCGTAGACTTAGACGTCAGCCGTGGCATTCCAAATTCACAAGACACCTACAAAAACTCTCACGTAAAGTAGAACGTCAGTGGCGAAAGTCTCATACTCCAAGTGACTTCCTCACGTATAAGACAATCTACCACTCTTATCGTAATGCACTGGATAATGCCAAACAGATATATTTCCAATCTGTTATCTCTGACCAAGCCTCTAACCCCAAGCGACTTTTTAATACATTTAAATCACTTCTTAACCCTCCATCACCCAACCCACCTGCTACTATCAGTGCACAAGATCTTGCTTCCTATTTCAAAAACAAGATTGATAATATCCGAAATGAAATGGTATGCACTTCCTCAGCCAGGGTCTTGTTCAATTCCCTACCTGAACCCAATGGCACGTTCTCATCATTTGACCCCACTAATGAAGATGAAGTAGCTACACTCTTCTCATCCTCCTACTCTACTACCTCTCCTCTTGATCCTACACCCTCACAAATCAGTAAAGCTCTGTCTCCTGTGCTCATTCCACACTTAACTAAAATCTGTAATCTCTCTTTCTCTACTGGTATCTTTCCATCACTGTTCAAGTATGCAGTGATCACTCCCATTTTGAAAAAACAAAATTCTGACCCTAACTCTCTCTCAAATTACCGTCCTATCTCCCAGCTACCTTGCCCCTCCAAGCTACTGGAGAGACTTGCCTACACTCGCCTCACACACTTTCTTAACACCCACAACTTATTGGATCCACTTCAGTCAGGCTTTCGTTCCCAACACTCCACTGAGACAGCACTGGCTAAGGTAGTAAATGATCTGGTCACTGCCAAGGCTAAAGGCCATTATTCACTTCTAATTTTTCTAGATCTCTCAGCTGCCTTTGACACTGTTGACCACTCTCTTCTCATACAAACACTACAATCCATAGGTCTTCAAGACACAGCCCTTTCTTGGTTCTCATCTTACCTATCTAATCGCTCTTTCACTGTTCGCTTTTCTGATTCTAACTCCACTTCGCTACCTCTATCAGTTGGAGTACCACAAGGTTCAGTATTAGGTCCTCTGCTTTTCTCAATATATACCACCTCTCTTGGCAAACTAATCAGCTCTTTTGGTTTTCAGTATCATCTGTACGCGGACGATACTCAAATTTACCTATCCTCCCCAGATTTGTCACCATCTGTGCTGGTCCGTGTCACTGAATGTCTCTCTGCCATTTCATCTTGGATGTCATCTCGCCACCTCAAACTTAATATATCCAAAACAGAATTAATTATATTTCCACCAGCCAATAGCGGTTACCAACCTGATATCTCTATTACTGTTGACAACTCGACAATCTACCCCACCTCACAAGCTCGCTGCCTAGGTGTCATCCTTGACTCTGAACTGTCTTTTGTTCCCCACATTCAATCTGTCTCTAAATCCTGTTACATGCATCTAAGAAACATAGCCAAAATTCGATCATATCTTACTCAAGACACTGCAAAAACTCTTATACACGCACTCATAATTTCCCGCATTGACTATTGCAATAGTCTCCTTATTGGTCTTCCCAAAAACAGGCTCTCCCCACTACAATCCATTTTGAATGCAGCTGCGAGGTTGATCTTTCTCACCAAACGTTCAGTGTCTGCTGATCCACTCTGTCAGTCCCTCCATTGGCTGCCAGTCTTCTACCGTATTCAATTTAAAATACTTGCACTCACACATAAAGCTATTAACCAAACCACACCAACATACATCTCTTCACTTATTTCAAAATATCTTCCAACCCGACATCTCCGTTCTGCACAAGATCTGCGTCTCTCATCCCCGCGCATTACTTGTTCCCATGCACGGTTACAGGACTTTTTTCGGGCTGCACCCACCCTGTGGAATGCCCTCCCATGCACAATAAGACTTTCCACTAGTTTCCAAACATTCAAGCGTTCTCTGAAAACTCACCTCTTCAGACAAGCTTATCAGATTCCAGGACCGCCCACCTAACCTTTTATAGCTCCCTATCTAACTCTCTTCTTATAGTAAACACCTATCACATCTTCTCTTTCTTCAATGTAACATCCTCCTAACCCTAGGCCAACTTTCCAGTGTGATTGGATTATACAGCCCACCAAGAATATCTGCAATTGGGCTGGACCTATTTGCAATAGCACCTCTCCTTGTGTATCAACACCTATTTCCCTATAGACTGTAAGCTTGCGAGCAGGGCCCTCTTACCCTTATGTATGTCATGTATGTATGTCTTTTACAACCCAGTATAATGTTAATCTTGATTCAAATTGTAAAGCGCAACGGAATTTGCTGCGCTATAGAAGAAACTGTTAATAAATAATAAATAAATGATAGAACATAGCTGCCAACTGCTCTAATTTTCATGGAGAAGCCCGAATTCACTACGTTTTGCGTCCGATCCTAAGCCGGACACGTCTGCGGCCGCAGCAGCCCGTTAACTAAATGCGCGTGCCAGGCTACCCACTGTTTTATCGTACGTAGTTGTGGCCATCGTTATTAGCATCATCGTCATGCTGGGTGCAAATGTTGCCCCTGAAAGGAGGCATCACATCTGCAGGACACAAATGAGCAGAAAGGTCTGCCTGAGCGCCCACAAAACCGCCATGAGACCGATCATTTCAATGCGCATGAATGGTAGCTGCCCATTTCACTGAAAGTGTGGTGCGTTGAGACGGCTCAATGTGTACGACCTTGGACCGTGTGCGTATACATGGCAAGGCGCATGCGCAGTTTACATATATGCGTGAGTCCTATCCGCATTGGAACTTGCGTCTAGCTCAGGAAATACCCGATGCACAGCAACACTTCTTCTGTACGTGCATGCCAGGATTCATTCTGTATACTCAGGATATACCCGATGCACAGCAACACTTCTTCTGTACGTGCATGCCAGGATATACCCGATGCACAGCAACACTTCTTCTGTACGTGCATGCCAGGATTCATTCTGTATACTCAGGATATACCCGATGCACAGCAACACTTCTTCTGTACGTGCATGCCAGGATTCATTCTGTATACTCAGAATATACCCGATGCACAGCAACACTTCTTCTGTACGTGCATGCCAGGATTCATTCTGTATGTACAGTAAATTGCACAGTACTTTTTCCCTGTATACTGGATGTCATCAGCAACTATTCTGTGTATGTGGAAAACTGTTCAGCACCTCTCTTGTTCTGTGCTCTCTAATGCTCGGCAGAGTACATTAAAAAAAAATAAACTTTCCATTCTTCAACGTAATATAATGGGAATATTTTCTGTCTGTAATCCAATGCGAGAATAACAGGGCAACGCAACGTGCAAACACTGGGACTTATCCCATCAATTGGAATCATTTTCCGTAACATCTCCGTCCGCTCTTCCGCACGTCGATACATTCTCCGGAATTGGGGAGAGAAGTGAATAGGCAGCCTTCCATAACTAATACAGACATTAAGCCCCCTCCCTGGATCTCAGCCCATTTGGGAAGGTAGGAGCTTTTTGCGTCCAAGTCTTTTTAACCAAGCGTCCCAGCATTTGAATCCGGAAATCCGCTGTATATGAGCGGCAGGTGTTCACAGATCACTAATCTGGGCTCCAGTCATGGCAACGATGCAAGTTCCACGGCTTCTTTAAAACCGCTGTCCAGCGAGTCAGGCCGCCCATCTGCTACTGATGCACAGAAACCCTGTAGAAGAACCTAGGTAGAAGCTGTGACCCCAGAATTTCTACCTGGACAGTGATGGGTCAGGGACAGGGGTGTGTCTATAATGGGTGCAGGGAACACAGGCCCCTAGGTCCAGGGGGCCCCGCACCGCACACCCTGCACCCATAGCATACTTATCTCTCCGGAGTCCCACGTCAGAGCGGGGGTCCGGCGCTCTAAAAACGACTGGAAAATGGCCACCGCTGCCATTTTTTTGGTGACCTGTGCATACTCCATAGACTCTGGGCGCACTCTAGTGCCCAGAGTCATTAACTACGGCGCTGGGCGCGCACAGCTCAGTGCGCTGCTGGCCATAGAGGAGGGGGCTTGTGTCGGAGACTGCACACGGGCATCCTCCTCTCTAGAAACGCCTCTGGTCAGGGATGTTGTCCTGCTCTAACTGCGAGATAGTAGACGCAGGCTGTGACAAGCCCAGAAAACGGTTGCGACGTGCCTGAGTTTTTGGTGCCATTGCCCCGTTACCTTCCACAAAGTCTCTGACTGTCACTCACCCCGAGGGTACAAAAAAGTTGCTGTGAGAGAAGACAGTAATGTACCTTGGCGCATGAGCAGTGCAACGTAGATGCGTGCGCAGATTACCTATAATCGGTCAACTGCGTAAATATCGGCGTTGCGTACATCTCTGGATCCGGCTATAGGGACAGTGGGGGTCGTTCAGACCCGGTCGTTAGCGCAGATGCGCTCGGACCGGGTCGATGGCCCCCCACAGAGCATGCGCACGCCGGCGCCGGCGTGCGCATGCATGAGACCCGCTACGACCGACAGCACCGGTCGTAGCGGGTCTCGATCCAAAGGGGGCGAGCTGTCGATGTCGATTGACAGCTCGCCCGTTTGGAAGGCGGGCCGGGGGGGTGGCAACCCAAACGGAGGCGTTCCCATGGGAACGCCTACCGTTTGGGGGAGGCCCCACTGACATCACTAGTGATGTCAGTGGAGAGCTTCCGGCTCAGACAGAGCCAGAAGCTCTCCGGGGCTTACGACAAGGGAGACCCTACCCTAGGGTCTCGTCGTAAGCCCCGATGGTCGCTATGGTCTCTGACCATCACCGGAGTGGTCGTTAGAGCTGTGGGTGTTAACCCACAGCCTAACGACCGCAACAGAGGCGGGCGGTCAGGATGCAAGCGGCCGTCCCAGTTTCTGAGCGACCACTTGCATCCTCCGACCGCCTCTGAATGAGGCCCAGTGTCCATAGTGGAAAACATGAATGCCAGCAGAAGGCTTGCTTGAGAATAAATCGTTAGTCAGACGTTGGCGTATATTTGTTATAGTCAGCAAGATGCCCAGGAAATCATCATGGCGGCATTAGGAAAACCGATATTCCAGCGCAATTTAGAGAAAAGGGGAAAAAATACATAAACCAAACATTTGTAAACAGTAATAGAAATAAGGAATACAGCGCTAAAGATGAATAATTATACTTAAAAACAGATAACGTGCGGCTTAATAAAAAGTCTATTTACTCACAACATAGAAATTCACTAAGATATAGAATCAGGCTAACAGTATATGACATGCAACCAAACAATATTACTAAGACCATATGAAATGCCCCAATTAAGACTGTTGGTGCAAAATGTCAATAAAGCGCGTCAGAATATAGAGCAGATAACGCTCAAAATACATAGTTCTTTCCAGTCAGACCAGTATCATATGATGGAACAATATTACCAAGGCCATTGGAAGTAGTCCAAACAGAAGTTAGCAAGATGCCCGTGCAGCGGAAATCCTTGGCTGGCCACAACAAGGTGTTCCTGTAGTTGGTCCCGGACATTAAAGAGCAGTGCAGGGGATTCTTGAGGTCTCAGATTAAGTCAGTAGTTTCTGAACGCGTTTCGCTGAGATGCCCTCAGCTTCTTCAGAAGCAAACATTTGAATGGTTGTTAAGGGTCACTGTGCGCCGGTTTGCATAAATGTCACAATAATGTCTTTTTAAAAAGGGAAGTCAGATCATATATTTACGAGTCACACATGGAAGAGACTGGACCATGTGTTCTGATGGTCAGCTCTTCAGACTGGAAGTCATCACAGTATGTAGAGATAATAAACATGTAATTTGCAAAAAAATACAAATAAAATGAATAGCCAGCCCCTAATTTACTAATGGGAGGAAGCTGGTGACAGACCTGGAGCTCACTCTGCCATCAGATTAGCCTACACTACCCTCAGGGGACTGGAATGTGATAACAGACACTTTCCAGCCCATCCCGAAACATCCAAAACACGCCTGTGGGCACCACTCCGCCCTGCCAATGTTTTATGCACATTCACATCAGCAGATGATCGTTCCACTTCTGAGATCACGCTACAAAACGCACGTGTCTTACACCCGATAACAGACTCAGCAACGCTAGATTCTATTAGGGCAAAGGGTCTAATTCAGAGAGGTATGTAAAATCCTATTATCACGCCATCTCCGATGTTTGTATATCTGCGCAAGCACAGGAACCACAATGCGCATTTCCAGATCTGTTACTGCTACGTCTTTCGCAGTGCCCCAAGGCCACAGAATTAGTGACGTAACGCTGGCATTTGGGGGTGTTACAGAAAGCGGAGTGTGTGTCACCCGCGTTTCCTGGGCATGCTAAAGCCAGTGGTTACGTCCATGGCCACGCCGTTGATCCGATGCTGCATCTTTAGATGCCCAGGTATTGAATGTTATATATATATTTTTTTTTTAGAACAAATCATGTGTATAGATCCACATACATAAAGGCCACTTAACATTGGCGCCTCTTTAGATTATGGCTTCTGGTCGAAATCTCGGTTCAATTTACTGAAAGCTATACTTTTTCTATCTCCTCACCTAGTTCTCCCCGCTCATACTTACCATTACCAATCATGCATCCTGCTATTTTGTAAAGATAATTTGAACCCCTTCACTGCTAGGGATGAGTGGGACTAGTCCTTAGCAGTGCAGGGAAATAAGGAAACTTACCTAAAAGGAGCGACTTTTAGGCATTCAGAAAATGAGCAGATAAATGTCAATACTAGTGTCTACTTTACAAATGTAAATCTCTGCATGTTCCTGGTATGCACAGACGTGTTAAGCAAAAAAGGAGACAACCTTTTAGGTGCCATGAAGTTCTCCATCATGATGATGCTGTCTGCAGCCAAGCTAGGACAGTTTGGATTTTGCAAAAAGTGGTGATTTTAACCCTTTGGTCATTCAAGGTCAGGTTGAAAACCATGAAAGAATCTGGTTGTCCTCGCCATTGCGCTCAGGTGTCAGTCTTATAGCTTGCACAGATGTGGATAATGCATACAATCTGTCCAGGCCTTCAGAAATAGGGGATAATCCAGCAAGAGGGTGCTGCCACGTGCTGCAGGAAGGGAGTAGGAGGATGGAAATGTGCTGACAGATATAGGGGCATATCCAATTGGGTGCCAGGTTTAGCGAGGCAAAAAGCCTTGTGCCCAATTTTGGATTACTGCGGGTATGTGTGGTCCCGACACCAGTGGTATCCAATGAAAAAAAAAAAGTGGTCGCTGGGTTTTTAGCTCTGAAAATCCTGCAGCGCGTGAAAAAAAAAAAAAGAAATAGAAAATCAGGAATCGGTATGAAATACCGCTGGCCGCATGTTCGATTCCCGGCAGCGGCAGCCCGACACTGGAACAGATCCAGCAGCGGCAGCCCGACAGCGCTGGAAATCCCAATCGTCGTAAGGTAAGTAATGACTAACCTAACCCCCCTAACCCTAACCCCTCCTTAGGGGTGCCTAACCCTAACCTCCCCCTGTAAGTGCCTAACCCTAACCCCCCTTCCCCGCTGCCTAAACCTAAGTCCCCCAGGGGGTGCCTAACCCTAACCTCCCCCCCGGGGGGTGCCTAGCACTAACCCTCCCTCCCTCTAGCCTAACCCTAACCCTCCCGGGGGGGTGCCTAACCCTACGTCCCCCCCGGGTGCGGTAAACCTAACCCTCCCCCCTTCGATCGGGATGCTGGGCGCCGGTCTCTCGGTGTCGGTGTCAGTATAATGTCAGCCGGCTTCCCGATTACATCCCAGAAAATCATACATATCCGGGGGGTCTACGGGGATCCTGGTGGCCTCCCCTCCATCTTGTCACTGGGGAGGGGCTATGTTCTCCCAGAGTCCGTTACGGGGGGTATACACTTACACGGGGAGGGTGGGGTGACACACACACCGGGGGTCACACACACATACACTCACTCTGCAGCAGAAGAGCCGGCTCCGTATGCTGGATGCAGTAGACACATCTTCGGAAGGGGACTAACTAAGCTTAATTAGTCCTCGGGGGGTAGGGGGGTGTGATCCTGCCGGGGTCCCTGAGCAAGTCCTGCTGACTTTTCCTAAAATTAACAATTTTTGGAATAATCAGATAATCAGACTTGCTCCGGAGGTGTAAGAATAAAAAGACGTTGCGATTTCTATGGACCCTTACACCCAGATAGATACCAAAAATCTCCCACCTGCAGGAAAAACCCCACATTTGCTAAACTAGAAAGTAGTAACTTACAGTCCAGAACATTGCAGGACCTGGACAAGCTGGGTGCCAGGTTTAGCGAGGCAAAAAGCCTTGTGCCCAATTTTGGATTACCGCGGGTATGTGTGGTCCCGACACCAGTGGTATCCAATGAAAAAAAAAAAAAAGTGGTCGCTGGGTTTTTAGCTCTGAAAATAAAAAGAAAATCAGGAATCGGTATGAAATACCGCCGGCCGCATGTTCGATTCCCGGCAGCGGCAGCCCGACACTGGATTTTGCAAAAAGTTTACTAAAGTTTCCAAACTGTCCTAGCTTGGCTGGACACATTGCTGCACGTAACATCCAAAGACAGGTGAGGGTTACCGTGACCTTGCACCAGTTACACTGTATGCACAACATGGCCTCAAATAAACTAAATTGGAAAGACAATGGCCCTTTGCTTTCCCTCTGTTCACAGCCTACAGCAGACTTGTGTTATTCACCATAGCTCGGAGAAGCAGCAGAAATACAGAACGGTCTGATAATATACACAAGTGCCTGAAAGATAAGTGAAAGTTGCAGGGGTGCGCACAAACCAATAAATGAGACACAACCTGGGCGCTTTGTGTGAAGCTGTGTTTATCGCCCTATGTTGTCCCCTAACGTAATATGTGCACAAGTTTGGAAGGACCTTTAAGTCCCCATAACACTGTCCTGCAGGCACAATACTAAAACTAGCGTTCCTGATGTGCTGTTTTAGCGGGGAGCCGGGCCCTGCCCGATTTGAAAAGGGCAGAATGCGTCCTGCCCCCCTTGGAGGCACCCCGCTAAAACAGCCTGCGAGTGCCGTCCCCACTCGCGGGCCGCAGTGTCTCGCGGGTGGGGAAAATTGCGGTAGGGCGATTACCACCGGTGAATGGATGCCGGGCACATGTACCCTGCATCTATTCACAGAGGCATGAGCGCTTGGGGGTAGCCCGGCCTGTCCGTAAGTGCCGAGCACGTCCCCAAGAGTAATGAAAAGGGGGCGCGTCAGAAAGACAAGCTCCCTTTTTCCGTGGCCACAGACCCCATTCGGGCGCACGCCAGAGTAGCCTCTCTCTAGGTCCGGCCCCGGAACACTATAAAACTAAATGACGGTCCCAAAGCTCCTGTATAGCTCAGACTCTGCCGTTACATAACATTCTTACTGGGTCTGTGGGAACAAGGTCTTATTCATAGCCGGCCATGCACACATCACATACAAGGTGGGACAGATTGGGGGGGCCAGTTACATCTGATTGGAGACAGGCCAAAATAAAGTCAGGACGCCTCTCTGCCATGGAGGGATTTTCCTGACTCTAATGTCCTCTGACACACGGCAGGAAGAGATGACTTGTGTTCTGTGCTGCTGCTGCTGCTGCTGCTGCTGCTGCTGCTGGAATGACTATATGTATGTAGGAGTAATGGTGCGTACACACTGGGCGATATCGTTATCGTTCAGTCGTCCATTTTATCGTCCATTTTTAACACAAAAAAGATGAACGATGACGACGACGCGCGTTCCCGCGGGTCGTTCGTCATCATCGTGCTGACATGCAGGCCAACCTGACGACCTCGTCAGGTTGCTGCATGTCAGGGAATGGGTGAGAGACCCCGGCGCTGAACGATATCGCTAATGATATCGTTCAGCGGCTGTGCTCAATGTCATGAACGACATTGAGCACAGCCTGCCGGGGACACACTAGACGATATCGCTCAGGGAGCATATCGTCTAGTGTATATGCACCTTAAGTGTAACTTTCATAGGACACATCCTGGGTACAGAGTCAGGGAGTGAGATGCCCCCAGCGAGGTAAGCAAAACAGCATACATACATATATAATAACATACATACATATATAATAACATACATACATATATAATAACATACATACATACATAATAACATACATACATAATAACATTGTCCATCAGAGTACGGCCTCCTATGAAACGTCTCAGGCCTGATTCAGCAAGGATCGCAACTGCGATTTCGCTCGTACTCGGCCGATTGTTGCGTTCTGCGCATGCATCGAACACTCCACTGCGATCGCAGTCACTACTCAGACCCATTACAGAGTGACTGACAGCAGGGGTGAATGGATGACGCGCGCATGTACGCGTTATCCATATACACATTGCCGGCTCTTGAAGAGGCTAGGGGGCTGTCCAGCAGCTCCCGGAGCGCTGGGAAAGCCCCCAGAATGACGAAAACAGGGGCGGGGCTCGAGAAGGCTGTCATTCTCTGCGAGAATGCCCCCTATTTTCAGGCGCACGCCATATGTCCCTGTTTCGCAAGCTGAGACAGAGCGTCTCAATTGCAACAGCAACTCTGGGTCCCGAGTAACCCCCCCTAGGGCAGGGGTACAGAGTAACCCCCCCTAGGGCAGAGGTACAGAGTAACCCCCCCTAGGGCAGAGGTACAGAGTAACCCCCCCTAGGGCAGAGGTACAGAGTAAGCCCCTATGGCAGGGGTACAGAGTAACCCCCCTAGGGCAGTGGTACAGAGTAACCCCCCCCCCTTAGGGCAGGGGTACAGAGCAACCCCCCCTAGGGCAGGGGTACAGAGCAACCCCCCCTAGGGCAGGGGTACACAGTAACCTCCCCTAGTGCAGGGGTACAGAGTAACCCCCCCCTAGGGCAGAGGTACAGAGTAACCCCCCCCTAGGGCAGAGGTACAGAGTAACCCCCCCTAGGGCAGAGGTACAGAGTAACCCCCCCAAGGGCAGAGGTACAGAGTAACCCCCCCTAGGGCAGAGGTACAGAGTAACCCCCCCAAGGGCAGAGGTACAGAGTAACCCCCCCAAGGGCAGAGGTACAGAGTAACCCCCCCTAGGGCAGAGGTACAGAGTAACCCCTCCCCTAGGGCAGAGGTGACAACAGTGAGGACATCACAGATGAGAAGTACTTCAGCACTAAATATAATAGAGTGCTGAAATCATAGTGAAATAGACTATAGATCATTAATCAGTAGACCCTATAGTTATCCTGCACAGACTCCACGCTGCTGCTGGTAACATACTGCATGAGCTCCTTGTAAGATCTTCTCCAGCCAGGTACATTCCAATTCAAACCTCAATAACGTGGACAAGTTTGTGATCTATTCTCCTGTCTGACCACGATTCTGCCGAGGCGGATTTTCAGCAGTGAGCAATGTGTGTCTACAGCCTGGTGATATTAATCACTCAGCTCAACCATCTGGAAAGAAATGTCATTAATCACAGTAGAAGTCTTGGCCTTACATGCAGTCTCCTCATTAATGTGCCCAATATAACCGCACTGGGCTGCAGTAATAATGGCAATGTGGGTCATACAGGGGCAGGGTTTACGTCCCACATTTAGTAAGATGGCGGCTGTAGCTACTTTTTACAATGTCCTATGATATGGAGGCTTTTACAGTCTGCAGCCAAACCCAGGCAGAGGTTGTCATGTGGGCAATATGGTCTTTGTAGTGTGGAAGGAAACCCACACAACCAGAGAGACCATACAAAACCTACACAGATAATGGCTTGAGGCAGTAATGCTAACCACTACGCCAAGCGTATAAAAGGAGTATTATAAAATCTTATTAGGTATTAGGCCAGTGTTTCCCAACTCCAGCCCTCCAGGGACCCCTGACAGGGCATGTTTTACAGATCTCCTAGTTGGTGCACAGGTATACTCATAACTGGCAGACACATTTTAAAAAAGTGTTGCTAATTATTTTAATTGTGATACTGAGAGGATCTGTAAAACATGCATGTTAGAGATCCCTGCACTAAGGTTATTAGATATCATACACCAGTTTCCCCAACTCTGCCATTACAGTCCAGGTTTCCAGGAAATCCATGCTTGAGCACAGGTGACTTGATTACTCTCTTTTATAAGCAGGCCCGTGTGTGTGTTACAGATGTACTAAGAGCAACTGCGATCAACCTAAAGGGGGAATTCAATTGAACGAGAGTTTGTTTAGCTCTGGGAATAAGCGCCCGGACCTATTCAATTGCCGCGCTGTAAACCTGCGACTAGACTTTTTCTGTTTACACTCTCCTGAGGTGCGAGCAGAAATCCAACGTAACTAGTGGGCGCAATGCTGGTTGCGGGCTTACCGTGAGCCCTAATAGCATCATGCCCGGAACTTAGGCCCTCATTCAGAGCCGTACGCTCTGAGCAGAGCGCACGCTCTGAATGAGGGCCGGGCTCCATTTTCATGGAGCGTCCTCCTGGACGCTCGTATAGCTGTGGGTCACCACCCACAGGCTATACAAGCGTGCTTTTTGATGGCCGCGATGGTCGAGACCATCGCGACCATCGAAATTGCGAGCCGGAGCCTGCGGTTGAGGTTTTCAACCGCAAGCTCCGGAGTGATTTTGGCTCTATCAGAGCCAAAATCACTCCCACTGACATCACTAGTGATGTCAGTGGGCCGGCTTCTGACGGGAGGCGTTCCCGTGGGAACGCCCCCGGCAGGGAGGCACGCCCCTGGCACGCCCACCAAAGGGGGCGTGCTGTCAATCAACATTGACAGCACGCCCCCTTTGATCGGACACAACGAGCGAAGGACTTTCCTTCGCTCGTCGCGTCTGGCGCATGCGCACGACGGAGCTCCCTCCGTCGTGCGCATGCTCAGTGCATAACATCGACCCACTTGCGAGCGGACAGCCGCTCGCGAGTGGGTCTGAATCAGGCCCTTAAGTCGTAAAATGCCGTTTAGCGCAACTAAGCCCGGTCATTAAATGCAGTGCAAGATGTGGGCAATTGAATAGTTCCAGGCACTCATTCCCAAGACTAAATCACTGTTTTGGGAATTGAATTCCCCCTTATGGGCCGTATTCAATTGCCGGCGAAAAGTTCTCGTTGGTGACGTCATTTCGCTAGGCGAGAACTTTTCCCCATATTCAACTGCAAAGACTTTCCACCGGTGTGAAAAGTCTGCACCTTGTAACCAGCGGACAAGATTCGCCACAGAAAGGAGGCGGAAAAAAGTGCAGAATTGGGGGTTTGGGGTGCAAAGTTGCGGGAACACCCCTGCAGGCTTGGTACAGTCTCCCAAAGGTAAACTGAGTCAAAAAAAGTTAATAAAATACTATAGAACACCCCAAAAAAGTACTTTCATTTTGGGGGTAAAAAAAACAAAGTTGGGGGACAAACTTAAAAACTAGCGAAATCGACTCCAGGGGGTCCTCAAAGTATGCCCAACCTGTTTTTTGTATTACAGGTGCGTTTTTTAGGATTATTAAAAACGCACCTTAGCGATTTTTAACCATGCTTGCACCCATTTTCATGTACCCCAAATTTGCTGGGACTACTTAATTTTCCAATAAAAAACTGCTAAATGCTATTCTTCACCACTTGTGCAAAGACACGAAATAGCACCAATTAAAGTATTAAGGCACCCCAAATACCTTCAGCAGGGCTATTCGGGGGTATCCATAGTGATCCCCCATGTCAGTGCATCTTTTGGGGGGTGACAGGCTGATTTCCCCAAATCTGACAGTAATTTTCACCGATCTAAGTTTCGCTGGGACGTGTTCTCGCGTCCTTTGCAATTGAATAGGGTGAATGATACTTTTTCGGAGGCAAAACTGGCGAATACGGCCCTAAGAGTCCTATACATCATGTATATAGTCCATATAACTTCTGAACATATATGATGGGATTGTTGCTTATCAGTACAGAGAACCTGAAGCCCACTGCAGTATCTGTCCTCTTAGCCTAAATAGGCAGGATGAGATATATTGGGAAGATAAAGGAGCAGCCAACACACGACACCAGCTGCTACGCTAGCACAAAACAAGGAACCAGGGTTAAGTTGTGAGGAAACCTAAGCGTTCTAGAAGGAAGCAGACTGCAGAGGAACAGGAAAGTTGGGACAATAGGTTGTGCTCCCAAGCTGCGGGGTGGAAGAAACTCTTATGAAGAACCTAAAATCTTTATTAAGAGCACAGTAAACTGCTTTAATAACTAGACCAAACCCCCCAAAAATATAAAAAACACCAAAACTCTGTGCAATAAGCATCTAGGGGAGAAGTCTCACAGCGACTTTCAGCAACTCTACAATCTCAGCGAGGGAGAAGCCTACGGGGCACATTTACAGCGCTGGGACAATGATGGCGCAGGCAAGCAGATACAGCCATCGTCCACCGGTTATCACGGCCGTCTCCACAGAATGAAAGGTCACAGATACTAAGGGCCTGATTCAGAGCCACTCGTAAGCGGCAGCTCGTTCGCTTCGAGCGATGTTTGGCCAACTGCGCATGCGTACGGATCGTTATGCGCATGCGCGAACCAGTCAGTGCGGTCAAAATTCATGAGCTCGCAAAATAGCGAATGCCTGCTAATTTGAGTGACAGAATGAGGCGTATGTGGGTGGTAACAGGGAAAGGTGCTTGAAAACGGGGAGTGGAAATCAGAACGCAGGCGTGCATAAAGGTCAAAACGGGCGTTTTATGGGTGTGCATAATTAAAACAGCAGCGTCATTGACCACGTCACTGGGTTATTTTCTAGCCAGAACTGCTCGCAAGATTGCAGTAGGAAAAACCAACCACAAGAATAGCGAGCAGTTCATACCCTGTTCGATGTACTCGATTAATCTAATAAATAGCGGACATGACGTAGGATGCGAGCGGCCAGGGGGCGTAGTTTCCCAAAAAACGACCGCAAGTTTTGTTCGCTCGTTCAGACCTAGAGGCGTGAACAGACCGCAAACAGCGAACGGTTCATTTGAATAGCCACCCCTATTTTCAGGACGAGCGGGCGCTAATTGCGTCCGGCTCTGAATCAGGCCCTAAAGGCTTCCGTATACTTGTCATGTAGTTCTGATACGGAGCAACAGGCCGGGAGGATGGAAACGTATGTGGTAAAGATTACTGCCGCAAATTGATCTCTGTTACCCTCAACAAAATAAGCTATTTTTAGTTTCGAAGGTCCGGGACATAGGAATGCAGCGAGTTCCAGCCTCTGTGTGCTTCTAGTCCCGACCTGTCGCAAACCGCGAAGAGTCATCAGAAAGGACCGATAGTGGAAAAATAATACCACTCCGTAGGTCCTAACTGAATCACAGAGAGTCTCTGTGCAGGGTAGCAGACTCGGGACAATGACATCACCTACGGCAAGACGCAAAGACTCTCAATCCATGAATAGATAGGTCTGTTCCCCTGAAATCCCGTCTGAAGGAGGAATTTATTTCCCTATCCCAATCCACAGTCATATTTCACAATCACCTCTGCATGTGGCATGTGAAGGAACAAGCCATGCAGGCAGACCCACCTCTGTGGATCCTGCAAGACCCACGTGAGGGCAGACAGTCCGACTGGCGCTGTGTGAATAGGGCAGTCCATTTTAACCCCTTCACTGCTAGAGACTCATCGCTGGCTTCAGTGTGTACAGGTATAAATACAAAACAGGGCGATAGCCAAGAGAAACAGTAAAGCAAACCTCAGCTCCAGCGGCCTGTGCCTGGCATATATATGTGTACAGAGGGGAAGTCTGATACTGGCAGTGTACAGGCACTGTCACTGACCCATCCTCCCATGACCCCTGGTGTGCCTGTGCCATGCAGTGGGGAACACTTCAGTTAGATAGGGGCCTTCTGGACTGCAACGGGTCATCAATCATTTACCTAAATGTGGGAAGTGAGGCGGCTGCAGAAAGTCTCAGGAATCTGCTACTGAAAAAACACATCTGAGACTTCCCATATAATAACATATAGGAACCACTGAACCAGTGTGCCTCACACTCCTCCCCCCCCATACAATAACATATAGGAACCACTGAACCCGTGTGCCTCACACTCCTCCCCCCCCATACAATAACATATAGGAACCACTGCACCAGTGTGTCTCACACTCCTCCCCCCCCATACAATAACATATAGGAACCACTGCACCAGTGTGTCTCACACTCCTCCCCCCCCCCATACAATAACATATAGGAACCACTGCACCCGTGTGCCTCACACTCCTCCCCCCCCATACAATAACATATAGGAACCACTGCACCAGTGTGCCTCACACTCCTCCCCCCCCATACAATAACATATAGGAACCACTGCACCAGTGTGTCTCACACTCCTCCCCCCCCATATAATAACATATAGGAACCACTGAACCCGTGTGCCTCACACTCCTCCCCCCCCCATACAATAACATATAGGAACCACTGCACCCGTGTGCCTCACACTCCCCCCCCCCATACAATAACATATAGGAACCACTGCACCAGTGTGCCTCACACTCCCCCCCCATATAATAACATATAGGAACCCCTGCACCAGTGTGCCTCACACTCCTCCCCCCCATATAACATATAGGAACCCCTGCACCAGTGTGCCTCACACTCCCCCCCATATAATAACACATAGGAACCACTGCACCAGTGTGTCTCACACTCCTCCCCCCCCCATATAATAACATATAGGAACCACTGAACCCGTGTGCCTCACACTCCTCCCCCCATACAATAACATATAGGAACCACTGCACCAGTGTGCCTCACACTCCCCCCCCCCCCATACAATAACATATAGGAACCACTGCACCAGTGTGCCTCACACTCCTGCCCCCCCCCATATAATAACATATAGGAACCACTGCACCAGTGTGCCTCACACTCCCCCCCCATATAATAACATATAGGAACCACTGCACCAGTGTGTCTCACACTCCTCCCCCCCCCCATATAATAACATATAGGAACCACTGCACCAGTGTGCCTCACACTCCCCCCCCCATATAATAACATATAGGAACCACTGCACCAGTGTGTCTCACATATATTATATATATATATATATATATATATATATATATATATATATTTATTGTTTTAATAAGTGTCTCTGTATATAATAACTTAGTTACATTGGCATTGCTGCTTCACAGTCGTGGGGTCCTGGGTCTTGATTCTGACCAGGCACATTAAATGCTGGTAGGTTAACTGGCTTCCGATAGTCTCACTATGTAATATGTAGGCAGTATATGATAACAGGTAACACAATGAAAGCCAATAACGCCCTGCCACCTGTGTGTTTTAAGACTTATAGGGATCTGAGCTGCGGTGATGCAGGTCCTACCTAAAGTCACATTAATACCTATAATGGCATATATCCGGGTTCCCTCTGCGCGTCACCTGTAAGGAAATCCTGAGGGGGTGTTGGAGTTAGGAGATCACCTTATACCCCAGGTGATCCTTCTCAGCCTCTATCATCTCCATTTGAAAAACTGAATATTGACTACATTTAGACAGAAGTGAAAGCTCTCCAACCCCGCGCTCCCATCTCACACTTTCATATAAGTAGCTTTGTGTAGACAATGACCCTGTGACACCCAGATACATAATGATCCATATTCAGCCTGATCTCCTGCAATAGGTCTCTGATTGGGCCAGATCCAGCAGCTTCCCCCTGGCACATGTCCACCTCTATGCTAAGGCTGAGGTCAGAGTGACAGCTGGGTTGGACGTCTTCCCAGTTCAGAGAGAACAAAATACCACCTGACTTGCCGGCTGCAGATGGGATGACACCGCGCCCGCTCTGCAGCGCCCTTCAGAATATTTTAGCATTTAAAAAAAAGTTACAACACACACTGATGTTATTTATGCCACAAGCAGTGTAGCTCATAATGTACAATACTGTATATATATATCTGACACCAGGGGCGTAGGGAGGGTGGTTCTGGTGGAGCGCGAGCTCCAGGCGCCGAAACAGTCAGGAGGCGCCCCGCGCTGCTCCACTCGGCTACCTGTCTACAATCTAACAGGCAGCTGCCTGAGCTGACAGCCTGCCGGGTGCCAGCTCCAGAGACGCTTCCGCCATTGTGCATGTGATAGAGGAGCCGGGACGGTAAGGTATATTTCCCCCTTCAGATTTTGTACTTGGAGGTGACGTAAGTGAGGGCGGAAGTGCAGTTTTCTGCCCATACTGTCCACCAAAAGAAGAAATTGTCCCCTCGCGGGCTCGCTACAAGATTATATTCCCCCTCTATGCCAACGCGGACTGTAGGGAATGGCGTTGGACAGTAACTGATGACGTCAGGGTACATCTACAGAAGGTGCTACACAAATATAGTTTTTAGGGTGCCTGTGTGAGGGGGGTGAGGTGTGGTGGGGGAACCAGGACTGCAATTAGGGGGGGACTGGCAGTGAACATAGCTTCCTTTACTTCCTGGTGGCTGACTCCTCCCCCAGACCAGCCACGTGACAACGAGCACAGAGCAGGCCAGATCATCAGCTCAGCATAAGCCTGAGCAGTGTGACTAGCACACACCAGTCTCCCTATGCGGACAGGCTGACTCCTCCCCCTGACCAGACACCTGACAACGAGCACAGAGCAGGCCAGATCATCAGCTCAGCATATGCCTGAGCAGTGTGACTAGCACACACCAGTCTCCCTACGCGGACAGGCTGACTCCTCCCCCAGACCAGACACCTGACAACGAGCACAGAGCAGGCCAGATCAGCAGCTCAGCATAAGCCTGAGCAGTGTGACTAGCACACACCAGTCTCCCTATGCAGACAGGCTGACTCCTCCCCCAGACCAGACACCTGACAACGAGCACAGAGCAGGCCAGATCAGCAGCTCAGCATAAGCCTGAGCAGTGTGACTAGCACACACCAGTCTCCCTATGCGGACAGGCTGACTCCTCCCCCAGACCAGCCACCTGACAACGAGCACAGAGCAGGCCAGATCAGCAGCTCAGCATATGCCTGAGCAGTGTGACTAGCACACACCAGTCTCCCTATGCAGACAGGCTGACTCCTCCCCCAGACCAGCCACGTGACAACGAGCACAGAGCAGGCCAGATCAGCAGCTCAGCATAAGCCTGAGAAGTGTGACTAGCACACACCAGTCTCCCTATGCGGACAGGCTGACTCCTCCCCCAGACCAGACACCTGACAACGAGCACAGAGCAGGCCAGATCAGCAGCTCAGCATATGCCTGAGCAGTGTGACTAGCACACACCAGTCTCCCTATGCGGACAGGCTGACTCCTCCCCCAGACCAGACACCTGACAACGAGCACAGAGCAGGCCAGATCATCAGCTCAGCATATGCCTGAGCAGTGTGACTAGTACACACCAGTCTCCCTATGCGGACAGGCTGACTCCTCCCCCAGACCAGACACCTGACAACGAGCACAGAGCAGGCCAGATCATCAGCTCAGCATATGCCTGAGCAGTGTGACTAGTACACACCAGTCTCCCTATGCGGACAGGCTGACTCCTCCCCCAGACCAGACACCTGACAACGAGCACAGAGCAGGCCAGATCAGCAGCTCAGCATAAGCCTGAGCAGTGTGACTAGTACACACCAGGCACTGATATATAATCAATACAGTCACTGACAAAGGAGTGTAATAATGCGTATTATACGGTCAATTAACCTACCAGTATATTTTCTTTCAAATGCAACATGTCCTCACATGCTAGCCACACCCCCACCTGCTAGCCACACCCCCAATTCAGTACAGGGGAGGCCCTGAAATATACCCTTGCTCCAGGCACCATGGCACCTAGCTACACCTCTGTCTGACACAAACACTTTACAGCAGGGATGAGGAACCTCAGGCCCGGGGGCCGTATAAGGTCCGCGGAACCATTTAATCTGGCCCTCTGAGTTTTTGTCTGCTAGCCTCATCTGGCTATCACTGTGCCTGGAATGGCACCCTGCAGCCAGAGTCTATGCATGGTGGTCACACCTCTGCCCTTACAGCTCCCCCGGAGTATGATTCAAGCATTGCTGTAATCACCGCCGATTGTGCCCCCGCCCCGTGACATCACAGAGGGGGCGTGGCCTGCACCGGGCCCACAAATAATGTTATATATATCAAAATGGTCCTCGGCAGAAAAAAGGTTCCCCACCCCAGCTTTACAGGAAGAGAATTCAGATAAAGTCGTCTAACTTTTGGCAGCCCAATTTCCTTAAAGCTTGGTTTTGCATTGAATGTACCAAGACATCCTATTATGTAGTAGAACCACTGTTTATGTAAAGCAGAAATGAGGCTTTTCATGGAGGAGGCGCTATGTAGCACAGCTTCCACGTTACACATGATAACTGGTGATACTTCATCCCTGGATTTGGGATTTGGGTAAGCCATATGGCCCTGGGGCCTTCTGGTTTCACCGACTGAAGGAAGAGCTGATCAGGGGAGAACATTATCTGGTACCTATAGCACTTTATACCAAGCAGGGTCACTCAGGAGAGACCTGCCCTTCCAGAAGCTAGTGCAGTATTAAGGTCATCACGCTCTACAGTATATGCTAGTAAGGTCCCAGTATTCTCGCTGTGTTTAAATTATTACTGGTGCATTTAGTGATCACTTTTGCATTAAAATATATATGTATTTCTATTCTGACAGCTTGTTTCATATACAATATATCTCTGTATTGGAATCAGAATATTATAGAAACAGCCTACAACGGCAATGGGAAACGTGTGGTCCTGGGGTTGCATGCAGCCTTCCAAGCACCCAAAATGACTCTGGACCTCATTCAGACCCGGTCGCAAGCGCTGCGCGTTCGGAACCGGGTCGATGTTTTGGTCCTGCGCACGCTTTGTGAGCGGCCGCAGTGATGTCAGTGGGGAGCTTCCTGCTCGATCAGAGCAGGAAGCTCCCTGGGGCTTGCGGTTGCCGAGACCCAATCATAGGGTCTCATCGCAAGCCCCGATGGTCGCGATGGTCTTGACCATCGCGACCATCACCCTGGTCGGTCGCTAAGCTGTGGGTGGTAACCCACAGCTTAGCTAGCGACAAGGAGGCCGCACTAAAAAAAAAAAAAAAAAACGCCCGCCCTCATTCAGAGACAGCGATTGCTTCTTGCGACCACCTCTGAATGAGGACCTCCGTTCCTTCTTCCCCTCTGCTCTATGCCGTTAGCCCCGGTTCTTATGCTCAATGTTATGCCCCAGCTCTTACTGAATACGATAGGACACTTCCTGCAGATTGACGTGTCCCTGTCAGAGCCCCACACCTGACTTTCCAAGGCTGGATGAATGGGATGATAGTTAGCACCGGCGGTCTGAATCCCTACGCTGGAAGTCCAACATGGGACTTAGGTGTCGGAACACCGACACCTATTTTAATACCGACGCCGGAACACAGACAGACGCCTGTCCGAACCAGGTAATTCCGAGGTGTCATAGCTGTTAGCCACGGAGGGGAAGGGGGAGGTTAGATTTAGGTAGCCTAGCGGGGTTAGCGTTAGGTTTTGGGGGGGGTAGGGTTAGGCACCACAGGGGGGAGGGTTAGGTTTGGGCATGAAAGGGAGAGTCTTAGGTTTAGGCATGAAGGGGAGAGTCTTAGGTTTAGACACTCACGGGGAGGATTAGGGTTAGGCTACAAGAAGGGAAGGTTAGGGGGAGAAGGGAGGGAGGGAAAGTATATTTACCCGACCCGTCGGAATATCAACCTTCAGGATGCCGCTGTCGGGATTTTGACAGTAGGCATCCCGTGTGTGTGCGCGCTTTCTTCAAGCTGATCAGAATTTTGAAGCAGGACATAAAAGTCAGACCCCCAAATCCGACCGTTGCTCCTGTAAACGCACTATACAATTACCGGGCCAATCAGCTGTACACTAACATGCCTGCTGATAGGTTATTACAGGTCAGAGTATCTCTCGCTAAGTGTATTGTTTTAATATGTTAATGAGATTAAGGGTAATGTGTAAAATACGGTCACTAAAGCTGAGTACACACTGAACGGGCGATATATCTATAATGAATCGCCGGGTGTACACACACTTACCAATCGTCAGATAGGTCGCCGGGTCAGCCGTTCAGCAGTCCCATCAACCTAGTGTGTACATAGCTTAAGAAACCACAATTGAGTGCTTATGCAAAGATATTCACCAGAATAGTCACCAGCTTCATGTCAGATACAAATACGCTTAATTTTTCTAAACCTTTATTTGTGAATTAGGCATGGTCTATTCGGTTTTGAACAAAGCTGCAAAAATAACTCACAAATACATTTCAGTACAACAGTCCAAACATGTATATAGCACAGTTGGTGAAGTGGTTAGCATCACAGCACTAAGGTCTTGGGTTCCATTTCCACCAATACCCCATCTGTGTGGAGTTTGTATGTTCTCTCTGTTGGCATGTTTTTCCTCCCTCGTGTCAATAACATACTGGTGGGTTAATTGGATTTGAACAATAAAATACAGACTCGAAGATCCACTAGGGCAGACACTGATGTGAATGACTAAATGCTCTGTAAAAAGCTGCAGAATAAAGCTGGGTACACACTAGGTCGACGGGTCGGCTGCTCGTCCAGGCCACCAGCCTATCTTACGATTGGTCAGTGTATATACACTTACCGATCGTCTGCCTGATGTGCCAGGCTTGACACCTCAACTGGGCGGGCAATTATATAGCTGTAGAAAGACAGATTTCTCATTGAAAATGATGCCATCCTTAATACTATGGAGAATAGTGCTGAAGGGCTTCTACAGGAGCACAAGTTGTGAGCCAAAGCACGGAGGGAGCACTAGGTGTAGGCATGGGCACGGAGGGAGCACTAGGTGTAGGCATGGGCACGGAGAGAGCACTAGGTGTAGGCATGGGCACGGAGGGAGCACTAGGTGTGGGCCGAGGCATGGAGGGAGCACTAGTTGTGGGCCGAGGCACGGAGGGAGCCCTAGTTGTGGGTCGAGGCACGGAGGGAGCCCTAGTTGTAGGATGATGTACGGAAGGAGCACTAGTTGTAGGCAGAGGCATGGAGGGAGCACTAGTTGTGGGCCGAGGCACGGAGAGAGCACTAGTTGTAGGCAGAGGCATGGAGGGAGCACTAGTTGTGGGCCGAGGCATGGAGGGAGCACTAGGTGTAGGCATGGGCACGGGGGGAGCACTAGGTGTAGGCATGGGCACGGGGGGAGCACTAGGTGTAGGCATGGGCACGGAGGGAGCACTAGTTGTAGCCAGAGGCACGGAGGGAGCCCTAGTTGTAGGATGATGTACGGAAGGAGCACTAGTTGTAGGCAGAGGCATGGAGGGAGCACTAGTTGTGGGCCGAGGCACGAAGGGAGTACTAGTTGTAGGATGAGGCACGGAAGGAGCACTAGTTGTAGGCAGAGGCATGGAGGGAGCACTAGTTGTAGGCCGAGGCATGGAGGGAGCACTAGGTGTAGGCATGGGCACGGAGGGAGCACTAGGTGTAGGCATGGGCACGGAGGGAGCACTAGTTGTAGCCAGAGGCACGGAGGGAGCACTAGTTGTAGGATGAGGCACGGAAGGAGCACCAGTTGTAGGCAGAGGCATGGAGGGAGCACTAGTTGTGGGCCGAGGCATGGAGGGAGCACAAGTTGTAGGATGAGGCACGGAAGGAGCACTAGTTGTAGGCAGAGGCATGGAGGGAGCACTAGTTGTGGGCCGAGGCATGGAGGGAGCACTAGTTGTGGGCCGAGGCATGGAGGGAGCACTAGTTGTAGGATGATGCACGGAAGGAGCACTAGTTGTAGGCAGAGGCATGGAGGGAGCACTAGTTGTAGGCAGAGGCACGGAGGGAGCACTAGTTGTAGGATGAGGCACGGAAGGAGCACCAGTTGTAGGCAGAGGCATGGAGGGAGCACTAGTTGTGGGCCGAGGCATGGAGGGAGCACAAGTTGTAGGATGAGGCACGGAAGGAGCACTAGTTGTAGGCAGAGGCATGGAGGGAGCACTAGTTGTGGGCCGAGGCATGGAGGGAGCACTAGTTGTGGGCCGAGGCATGGAGGGAGCACTAGTTGTAGGATGATGCACGGAAGGAGCACTAGTTGTAGGCAGAGGCATGGAGGGAGCACTAGTTGTAGGCAGAGGCACGGAGGGAGCACTAGTTGTAGGATGAGGCACGGAAGGAGCACTAGTTGTAGGCAGAGGCATGGAGGGAGCACTAGTTGTAGGATGAGGCATGGAGGGAGCACTAGTTGTAGGCAGAGGCACGGAGGGAGCACTAGTTGTAGGATGAGGCATGGAGGGAGCACTAGTTGTAGGATGAGGCATGGAGGGAGCACTAGTTGAGGGCCGAGGCATGGAGGAAGCACTAGCTGTGGGCCGAGGCATGGAGGCTGTGTGGGTGCCCGCTGCTGATGACAACCTCTCTCTGGAGGCAGATTTGTGGGACTCAGCCCAAGAAAACCGCATCTCAATTTTCCAACAGCTGCAATCGGTCTGGAAGGAAGTTGTTTTTTTTATATTCTATAATAAGAAATGTGAAGCAGGAGAATAAAAAAACATGTTCTGCACTTTATCCAAACCCTCCGTCACCATCGCCAGAGAGCTGTGTGCATGTGCGGGGAAATCCCACACAAGGATTGTGTATTCAGTGCACAACCCCACAGCAGCTGGGAATCCGCAGCACATCTGGCAGCTGGTACCTTCTCTATTACCTCACCCTGTCACTGCCATAGGAAAGGGGGGGTATAATTCCTGTCACTAACTTCCTACAACAACCTGAAAGTTGTGGCACCTATTGTTAAACTTGTACCAAATAATTCTAGAAACAAAAGAATGACTCAACTAATTTCCACTTTTATAGTCAGGAAAGTTACTATTCAGGGACAGTTTGTAAAAAAAAAACTCCCTGTCCCAGGTGTCGGCAATGTGCCGGCTCATACAAATTTACTATCTAACAGGAAAATCCGACATTTATATCCATCCAGGTGTGAGCAACAAACATTGGACTAGATTTAGTGGCGGCCTTAGCAAGCCGCCGATTCTCTGCAGATATGACCTTGAAATGTAAAACCGCAAGTTATTAAAAAGCAAAAACACACATCTGGTTATGCATGTATTATTGTAGTTCTACCTCACACTCCTAATTCCAATAGCCACCAACCATATACCTCACACTCCTTATTCCTATAGTCACCAGTCATATACCTCACATTCCTTATTCCTATAGCCACCAGTCATATACCTCACACTCCTTATTCCTATAGCCACCAGCCATATACCTCACATTCCTTATTCCTATAGCCACCAGTCATATACCTCACACTCCTTATTCCTATAGCCACCGGCCATATACCTCACACTCCTTATTCCTATAGTCACCAGCCATATACCTCACACTCCTTATTCCTATAGCCACCAACCATATACCTCACACTCCTTATTCCTATAGTCACCAGCCATATACCTCACACTCCTTATTCCTATAGTCACCAGCCATATACCTCACACTCCTTATTCCTATAGTCACCAGTCATATACCTCACACTCCTTATTCCTATAGCCACCAGCCATATACCTCACACTCCTTATTCCTATAGTCACCAGCCATATACCTCACACTCCTTATTCCTATAGCCACCAGCCATATACCTCACACTCCTTATTCCTATAGCCACCGGCCATATACCTCACACTCCTTATTCCTATAGTCACCAGTCATATACCTCACACTCCTTATTCCTATAGTCACCGGTCATATACCTCACACTCCTTATTCCTATAGTCACCAGCCATATACCTCACACTCCTTATTCCTATAGTCACCAGCCATATACCTCACACTCCTTATTCCTATAGCCACCGGCCATATACCTCACACTCCTTATTCCTATAGTCACCAGTCATATACCTCACACTCCTTATTCCTATAGCCACCGGCCATATACCTCACACTCCTTATTCCTATAGCCACCAGCCATATACCTCACACTCCTTATTCCTATAGTCACCGGTCATATACCTCACACTCCTTATTCCTATAGTCACCAGTCATATACCTCACACTCCTTATTCCTATAGTCACCAGTCATATACCTCACACTCCTTATTCCTATAGTCACCAGCCATATACCTCACACTCCTTATTCCAATAGCCACCAGCCATATGCCTCACACTCCTTATTCCAATAGCCACCAGCCATATGCCTCACACTCCTTATTCCTATAGTCACCAGTCATATACCTCACACTCCTTATTCCTATAGTCACCAGCCATATACCTCACACTCCTTATTCCTATAGTCACCAGCCATATACCTCACACTCCTTATTCCTATAGTCACCAGCCATATACCTCACACTCCTTATTCCTATAGTCACCAGTCATATACCTCACACTCCTTATTCCTATAGTCACCAGTCATATACCTCACACTCCTTATTCCTATAGTCACCAGCCATATACCTCACACTCCTTATTCCTATAGTCACCAGCCATATACCTCACACTCCTTATTCCTATAGTCACCAGCCATATACCTCACACTCCTTATTCCTATAGCCACCGGCCATATACCTCACACTCCTTATTCCTATAGCCACCGGTCATATACCTCACACTCCTTATTCCTATAGCCACCGGCCATATACCTCACACTCCTTATTCCTATAGCCACCGGCCATATACCTCACACTCCTTATTCCTATAGCCACCGGCCATATACCTCACACTCCTTATTCCTATAGCCACCGGTCATATACCTCACACTCCTTATTCCTATAGTCACCAGCCATATACCACACACTCCTTATTCCTATAGTCACCAGTCATATCACACTCCTTATTCCTATAGCCACCAGCCATATACCTCACACTCCTTATTCCTATAGCCACCAGCCATATACCTCACACTCCTTATTCCTATAGCCACCAGTCATATACCTCACACTCCTTATTCCTATAGTCACCAGCCATATACCTCACACTCCTTATTCCTATAGTCACCAGCCATATACCTCACACTCCTTATTCCTATAGTCACCAGCCATATACCTCACACTCCTTATTCCTATAGCCACCGGCCATATACCTCACACTCCTTATTCCTATAGCCACCGGCCATATACCTCACACTCCTTATTCCTATAGCCACCGGCCATATACCTCACACTCCTTATTCCTATAGCCACCGGCCATATACCTTACACTCCTTATTCCTATAGCCACCAGTCATATACCTCACACTCCTTATTCCTATAGCCACCGGTCATATACCTCACACTCCTTATTCCTATAGCCACCGGTCATATACCTCACACTCCTTATTCCTATAGCCACCGGTCATATACCTCACACTCCTTATTCCTATAGCCACCAGCCATATACCACACACTCCTTATTCCTATAGCCACCAGCCATATACCACATACTCCTTATTCCTATAGTCACCAGTCATATCACACTCCTTATTCCTATAGCCACCAGCCATATACCTCACACTCCTTATTCCTATAGCCACCGGTCATATACCTCACACTCCTTATTCCTATAGCCACCAGCCATATACCTCACACTCCTTATTCCTATAGCCACCAGCCATATACCTCACACTCCTTATTCCTATAGCCACCGGTCATATACCTCACACTCCTTATTCCAATAGCCACCAGCCATATACCTCACACTCCTTATTCCTATAGTCACCAGTCATATACCTCACACTCCTTATTCCTATAGCCACCGGCCATATACCTCACACTCCTTATTCCTATAGCTACCGGTCATATACCTCACACTCCTTATTCCTATAGTCACCGGCCATATACCTCACACTCCTTATTCCTATAGCCACCGGCCATATACCTCACACTCCTTATTCCTATAGCCACCGGCCATATACCTCACACTCCTTATTCCTATAGCCACCGGTCATATACCTCACACTCCTTATTCCTATAGTCACCAGCCATATACCACACACTCCTTATTCCTATAGTCACCAGTCATATCACACTCCTTATTCCTATAGCCACCAGCCATATACCTCACACTCCTTATTCCTATAGCCACCAGCCATATACCTCACACTCCTTATTCCTATAGCCACCAGCCATATACCTCACACTCCTTATTCCTATAGCCACCAGCCATATACCTCACACTCCTTATTCCTATAGCCACCAGTCATATACCTCACACTCCTTATTCCTATAGTCACCAGCCATATACCTCACACTCCTTATTCCTATAGTCACCAGCCATATACCTCACACTCCTTATTCCTATAGCCACCGGCCATATACCTCACACTCCTTATTCCTATAGCCACCGGCCATATACCTCACACTCCTTATTCCTATAGCCACCGGCCATATACCTCACACTCCTTATTCCTATAGCCACCGGCCATATACCTCACACTCCTTATTCCTATAACCACCGGTCATATACCTCACACTCCTTATTCCTATAGCCACCGGTCATATACCTCACACTCCTTATTCCTATAGCCACCGGTCATATACCTCACACTCCTTATTCCTATAGCCACCAGCCATATACCACACACTCCTTATTCCTATAGCCACCAGCCATATACCACACACTCCTTATTCCTATAGTCACCAGTCATATCACACTCCTTATTCCTATAGCCACCAGTCATATACCTCACACTCCTTATTCCTATAGCCACCAGCCATATACCTCACACTCCTTATTCCTATAGCCACCGGTCATATACCTCACACTCCTTATTCCTATAGCCACCAGCCATATACCTCACACTCCTTATTCCTATAGCCACCAGCCATATACCTCACACTCCTTATTCCTATAGCCACCGGTCATATACCTCACACTCCTTATTCCAATAGCCACCAGCCATATACCTCACACTCCTTATTCCTATAGTCACCAGCCATATACCTCACACTCCTTATTCCAGCAGTAACCAGCCATATACCTCACACTCCTTATTCCTATAGCCACCGGTCATATACCTCACACTCATTATTCCAATAGTCACCAGCCATATACCTCACACTCCTTATTCCTATAGTCACCAGCCATATACCTCACACTCCTTATTCCTATAGTCACCAGTCATATATCTCACACTCCTTATTCCTATAGTCACCAGTCATATACCTCACACTCCTTATTCCTATAGCCACCGGTCATATACCTCACACTCCTTATTCCTATAGTCACCAGCCATATACCTCACACTCCTTATTCCTATAGTCACCAGTCATATACCTCACACTCCTTATTCCTATAGCCACCAGCCATATACCTCACACTCCTTATTCCTATAGTCACCAGTCATATACCTCACACTCCTTATTCCTATAGTCACCAGCCATATACCTCACACTCCTTATTCCTATAGCCACCAGCCATATACCTCACACTCCTTATTCCAATAGCCACCAGTCATATACCTCACACTCCTTATTCCTATAGTCACCAGTCATATACCTCACACTCCTTATTCCTATAGTCACCAGCCATATACCTCACACTCCTTATTCCTATAGTCACCAGCCATATACCTCACACTCCTTATTCCTAGTCACCAACCATATACCTCACACTCCTTATTCCAGTAGTCACCGGCCATATACCTCACACTCCTTATTCCTATAGCCACCGGCCATATACCTCACACTCCTTATTCCTATAGCCACCGGCCATATACCTCACACTCCTTATTCCTATAGTCACCAACCATATACCTCACACTCCTTATTCCTATAGTCACCGGCCATATACCTCACACTCCTTATTCCTATAGCCACCAGTCATATACCTCACACTCCTTATTCCTATAGCCACCAGCCATATACCTCACACTCCTTATTCCAATAGCCACCAGTCATATACCTCACACTCCTTATTCCTATAGTCACCAGTCATATACCTCACACTCCTTATTCCTATAGTCACCAGCCATATACCTCACACTCCTTATTCCTATAGTCACCAGCCATATACCTCACACTCCTTATTCCTATAGCCACCAGCCATATACCTCACACTCCTTATTCCTATAGCCACCAGCCATATACCTCACACTCCTTATTCCTAGTCACCAACCATATACCTCACACTCCTTATTCCTATAGCCACCGGCTATATACCTCACACTCCTTATTCCTATAGCCACCAGCCATATACCTCACACTCCTTATTCCAATAGCCACCAGTCATATACCTCACACTCCTTATACCAATAGCCACCAACCATATACCTCACACTCCTTATTCCTATAGCCACCAGCCATATACCTCACACTCCTTATACCAATAGTCACCAGTCATATACCTCACACTCCTTATTCCTATAGTCACCAGTCATATACCTCACACTCCTTATTCCTATAGTCACCAGTCATATACCTCACACTCCTTATTCCTATAGTCACCAGCCATATACCTCACACTCCTTATTCCTATAGCCACCGGCCATATACCTCACACTCCTTATTCCTATAGCCACCAGCCATATACCTCACACTCCTTATTCCTATAGCCACCGGCCATATACCTCACACTCCTTATTCCTATAGCCACCGGCCATATACCTCACACTCCTTATTCCTATAGCAGCTTAGCTATTCCATCTGTGCCGATATGCTAATGCAGGATGAGGCATCACACCTCCTGCTGCATTACATATCCAAGCTGCGTAGTCCAACGCAGCATCGGATACTTTGCGGGACATCGACCGATTTGGTCACGAAGCCGACCGCTGCAGTTGAGATGATGAAGCCAGGAATCTGATTGGTTGCTATAGGCAACATCTCCACTTATAAATACTCTCACTTTAGTACATATACACCCAGGTAAGGCCTGGATTGAAGTTTTCTGTGGGAAGGTGTGAAGAGTCACATGGCCAAAACTCTGTTACAGCACTTCCTGTGAAATGGCCCCTGAGGTGGTCTCTTGTGTGTCTGAGCTTTTGGGGAAAACACAGTCATCCATGATTCCCTGCACATTGGAGGAAGACGAATGCTAATACTATTGCTGGTTATCCTACATAGACATTGTAGCTCTGTGTGATAAACATATCAAAGGATGAAAGTAAATTACCAGTTTCTGTGGGATGTGAGTTGTAATTACATAAGACCAACTGCGTGTAACATCTGTATGCTGTGATACCAAGGGAAATAGAGTCTTCTTGAAGACTATTGGAGCAATAAACATCTCGCCTTTAAGACGACTGCATCTATATATCCTGCAAAAACAGAATTGCGCCAAACGCTATTCCGTTCTCCGGCTGTTCTGGGCTGAGACCAGCGTCTCCAAGCTCTAACCCTCTGCCCGCTACCGTGCAGGGCCTGGTCCATTGTGAGGGATCAGTGGGTATCAGCCGACACCAATCAGGAGGTGCAGCCGCAGCTGGTCTACGCATTCGCAGCAGAGGCGGTTCCAGGTGCCGATGGTAGGAGCCTGGAGGAAGTGGTTCCAGGTGCCAGTGTAGGAGCCTGGGTGTACGTAAGCGGTGCCAAACGCCAATGGTAGGAGTTTGGTGGTGGCAGCAACATTACACACCCACGGCGTAGTGGGCGGAGTCATTAACAGGTGGTTACTGACCGCAAGAGGGAATCCCTGATACCCCAAGATTCCCCAAAATGAATCTGTGATCGGGTGGAGGCCGAGGTCATCAGGTCACAGGGGGAATGGGCTGTGACTCCCGGCCGCTTACCTGTCACAATGGGGGTACAGGATGCACAGTTTTCTCCACAGTTACACATTACAAAAACAGCGCCCATTAGAGACCCTCATAACGCTATTACCATTTGTAAACAGAGAGACGCTCAGAGCTCTGTGTAAACCGGGACTGACGTGGGCAGCCTCACACATGTTAGGAAAGGGTTTGTATGCAGTATGTCTTAGGGGATCGCTGTCACATTTTGGGTGTATTTGTGCATTATGGGGGGAGTCTAGGAAATAGGACGGGTGTCTAGATAAAATTGGAGCAATGCAGATTCCACTGTCTGGTATATAATACAGTCAGACTACAGAGAAGGGGTTACAGGAAACACTGACAAGGAAATGGGCGGCCCAAGGCCAATAACCCAATGATGGATCCAGCACTTTTCCCATAATATATGGCCTTGGTGTTATGTTGGTATCCCAGCAGTACGCGCCACTTGCTGGTCTCCTGTAGCCAGACACAACTAACAGCTCTATTAGTACAGGGATTCTCTTTCTTAGGTTTCTATCAAACACAATGCACAAAGATTATACTAAATGATAAATACTGCACACAATCCCTCTCTGCCGCACTGCGATACAGGGAAAGTGCACTGGGGCTCAAACTGGGGGTCTGCAGCAATGTTACTGGGTGACATATTAAGGCAATATTTATTATAGTGGGGTCAACAGGCGACTCCGCACACATCTCTAATTATTAGGTCTTGGAGCTCTGGATATTAAAGAGTTAAAATAAAAGTATGGTGTTCTAGCAGTGCGATACGATACTTCCTTCTCACCAAATCGTGTAGCAACAGATTTGCATCCACGTTGTATTAATCCCTGACATACCGCACATGGGCCGCGCATTCTTCTCAGCAAAACTTTAGGAATCCTCTACTCGCTGATGAGGCCATCATTAAATTATTGACAGGCTGCACAGCCTCAGGACAGTATGGCACCAGCCGGCTTGATCCATGATCCCAGTGAGCGCTATCAGGGAGATGTTCTTACACAGAGAGACAGACGAAGGCTATCCCCATTAACTTTACTAGGAGCTGTGAATAGCAATAATCCTCAAATCACCAACAACAAGCAAACAACACGAGGAGAGGTCTCACATGGTGAGGCAGATGCCTGTCAATCACCCGGATACCCTCTTCAGCTACACTTGTCAAATGAGTGACACTTACTGAAACAGGACGTCCGCACCCCAAAACCTGTTTTATGGCCACAGATTACTGGACCTTTGTTTACAATTTGAGAATATTAATGGAGTTGCAGATGATCTTATCATAGAACATTATATATTGGATAAATATTCATTCACCCCCTTTACTAAGGTAAAACTACATTAATCAGTTTTCTTCAGAGATCACATAATGAATGAAATGAAGTACACCTGTGTACAAATAAACTATTGTAATAGATTTCAAACTAAAGGTGGGTACATATTAGAGGATACATGTCACCCGCTCCGGCAGATCAGGCCAACATATAGTCCACAACGGCAAGAGTGTACGCACTACTTCGGAACATGCACGCTCCCGCGGGATCGTTTCTCGCATCGACAGATCGAGCGTACATGCTGCTCAATCTGTCAATTTGATGAACGACCCCATGCATTTGGATGCAGTTGGTGAAAAACATATCGTGCGTTCACCAGATCGTGTGGAGTGTACGGACCGCACGATATGTCGTCCGTCGCATCGTGGGTTGGCTGGGTACACAGGTCGTCTAATGCGTACCCACGCTTAAGCACACCTTTCTGTGCGAATTCCCACAGTTGGTAAGTGCACATCCAAACAAAAGCTTCATCATGAAGATCAAAGAACATGTAAAGCCAACAATGTTGTTATTGAAAAGCACCAATCGGGAAAAGTATATATATAAAAAAATTGCATCCCAAGGACACAGTCAAGTCCATCATGATCAGTTTGAAACTGGACATTGTACCAGAAGGGCACTTGTTAGTGAAGCCACTGTCAGTTACAGTCTTCCATGGTGGAGATGGGAAAACAGTATCCCGGACTCTCACCATTGCCAGAGACACATTAAAAGCAGCGATAGAAATTCAATTAGCCACACCTGAACGTGCCTTGGACACTCCCCAAGAACTTCACAAAGCTGCGCTTTATAAACAACTGCTGAGGAACACTCCCATGTAATCCTGCATGTAGGAGACCCTCACCCCAAGTGGGGGGAAGAGGAGCTGTGATTAGACGTTTTTGGCCTCAACTCAAGGTGTTATGTTTGGCTGAAGCCTAGAAGAGCGTCACGGTGAGAACACAGTCCCTACCATGAAACATGGTGGAGGAGGCATAATGCTATGAGGACGCTTCTGTGTTTAAAGAACCGGAAAACCTGCGAACATAGAGCGCAAAGCGACTGAAGCAATATGCCGATAAATCCCAGAGGGAAGATGCTGCAACCTGCAAGGGTCCGAGGACTTGGGAGAAGGTTTATATTACAGTATTGAAACAAAGTGGATGACTACATATGTAAATCTATTAAACTTGTAATTAACGAAGAAAAGCTTTACAGCTGCATCTTTAATTTGACTTTACAGAGTATTCTGTATTGCTCATTGTTGAGAATTGCGGGATAAATCCATCTAGATTCCATAAACTGTACCGCAAATGCCACATAGATTATAGCCACTGAACATAGATTATAGCCACTGAACATAGATTATAACCACTGTACATAGATTATAGCCACTGAACATAGATTATAGCCACTGAACATAGATTATAGCCACTGTACATAGATTATAGCCACTGAACATAGATTACAGCCACTGAACATAGATTACAGCCACTGAACATAGATTACAGCCACTGAACATAGATTACAGCCACTGAACATAGATTATAGCCACTGAACATAGATTACAGCCACTGAACATAGATTATAACCACTGTACACAGATTATAGCCACTGTATACAGATTATAGCCACTGAACATAGATTATAGCCACTGTACATAGATTATAGCCACTGTACGCAGATTATAGCCTCTGAACATAGATTATAGCCCCTGTCAGATAATGGTCAGAATTACTCCATTATAGTTCAACATGAGATAACGCTCTGTTAGTTTTTATAGACAACAGTGGTGACTGTGGCACACGTTAGCCCTCACCAATATAGCACCAGTACACATTATTATACTGTAAATAGTGGCAGTGCCAGTTAAGTTGGTGAGGTTCACAATACGACAAACACCACAACTTACATCAAATTGCACCAAAGTTTACTTACAGTTTGGCTTATAGCCGGAGAGGATGTTACTGAGGATCCACAGTGTCCCATATTAATGTCCACCAATGCCAGAGGCTTGCATTCTGTACAAGCTCCAATAAGTAGCATTTTCCCATCATCCACAAACAAGCTGTTGGGCACTCTTGATGCCAATAAGAAGACCGGCAGCCTGGCTACCTGGATGGTCTTTAAGCCCAGAACCCGTCTCTTCTCCTGCCTACAGAAAAAGCACACAAAGGTCTCCACTTGGTACTGCCTTGACCAGGAGCTGCTGGGGTGTTGTGTCTTCATTTCATGCTGGAACCACTGCCCAAGGAGGTCATGGTAGCAGAGGCCGCAGGTGGACACCAGGCCTGTGGAGTCCGCAGGTCTGGCTCTGGGTGCAGGTGGATAGACAGTCAGGAAGGGGAAGAAGGGCTCCTTGTCTGCATACCTGCTGGGTGGGTTGATGCTCAGCTGATATTCATATCCTGGACCTAGCTCTGCCCCACACACATAGCAGATAGAGGTAGGTGCGGGGTGGATGCTGGGTGCTCCCGCCCTCCTGTTTGGGGTGACTGCGGAGAGGCTGGGATCTGACGAAGCAAACACCTGATGGTACCTACCAAGGAAGCTCTGCACAGAGTTTAGGAGCTCCTCATTCTGGGACGCCCTGTAAATGGCCCAAATATCTTCCAACACCCCATAGCACTTCCGGCAGCTCTGCACCTCCCCTTGCTGGGTCACCCCACGAGAGCCAGGCGGGCAGGGCAGCTGGGTGATGAATGGGAAGTGCATAGTGGATTTGGCATTACCATTAATGATCCTGGAGCGCACCATTTTGGGGTGGTTGGTGCAGTCCTCTCCGCACAGGTAGCAGGCAACTGGACCTTTGGGGTGAGGGTCACCAGGTCGAGAGGGTGCACCTTTCTCAGGTGTGCTGCTGGCATGGAGGGGCACCACATAGAGTCGCTGTAGAACGGGCACATTGGCCATATCGAAACTGTGCCACTGCTGCATGAGAGAAGAGAAGCAGCTGGTACACGCCCTGGCACTGCCACCTGGCGTGATGGGGTGGGCTCCAGGTGGAGGGGTGTGCAGCCACAGAAAGGGGAAGAAGGGCGTTTCGGGTGAGTGCTCCTGCTTCTGCACGTGGATGAGATTGCTGGCGCTGGGAGACCCGCAGATGTAGCAAATCACTACGAGGTGCCCGTTCTCCTTCTCCCTAATCTCTGCACCCTGAGGGGACACTCGGCAGGGGGCGTTGTGTAGAGATGCCAGGCACGGTCTCCTGGCGGGTTCTGCGTCCTCCTCCGGGTCACTGAGCGGGTTGTCAGACAGGTCAGAGAGTTCGGAGTCGTAGTTCGGGTTCCAGTCTCTGGGGTGAGCCCTGGCCCCCTCCCCGCACTGATAGGGCCTCTTCAGCCAGTACATGCGCTTCTCCAGCGGGGTCCGGCTGCGCTCGAAGGCGTCCCACTGTGCCCCCAGGAAGCGCTGGCACACGGCGCACACCCGGGCACTGCCCCCTGGGCTCAGCGGCTCCGCCCCGGGCGCAGGCTCTTGCTGCTGCAGAAAGGGGAAGAAGGCGCAGCCCTCCCGGGCCGGGCACCGTACTGGCAGCCGGACCTCACGCCCCCGGGGCACCCCTCCCCCGCAGATGAAGCAGTAGAGAAGCCCCTCACCCGCTGCGGGCGCTGCACCCTCTTCCTCCTCCTCTTCCACCGCTGCCATCAGCCGCTGCTTGCGGGACATTGGGGCGGCCCCGGGCTCACTCATGCCCCCTTCTTCACTATGCCAAGCCCCCCGGTCGCATCTCAGCCCGAGCCCGGAGTTGGCGCAAAGTTTCTGCGGGTGTCGGGGGGAGAGGGCGTTGCGCTGACCCGCCCCCCCTGGGGTTCCTGACAGTCGCTGCTGGTCTCAGAGTAGTGACTCGCCCGCTGCGGGCTGAGCACAGGACACAGGATCAGCCCCCCAGACCCGCCCCCTGGCAGAGCACATGGCCGCCGGGCGCTGGGAGGGGGCGACACAGCAGCAGCAGCACACCCCACTGCTGCCTGTAACCCGTGCCCTGCCAGGGCGGCTCACCCGCTGCACCGAAAATCAGGGCTGAGTGTGTCCCAAAGACAGGACCAGTCACTGGGTGCCCTATATAGTATATTAGTACTGACTATACCCATCAGCTGCACTATAGGGCAGTACTGAGTATGTCCCAGAGACAGGACAAGGATGTGTCCTATATAGTATATTAGTACTGACTATACCCATCAGCTGCTCTATAGGGCAGTACTGAGTATGTCCCAGAGACAGGACAAGGATGTGTCCTATATAGTATATTAGTACTGACTATACCCATCAGCTGCACTATAGGGCAGTACTGAGTATGTCCCAGAGACAGGACAAGGATGTGTCCTATATAGTATATTAGTACTGACTATACCCATCAGCTGCACTATAGGGCAGTACTGAGTATGTCCCAGAGACAGGACAAGGATGTGTCCTATATAGTATATTAGTACTGACTATACTCATCCCATCAGCTGCACTATAGGGCAGTACTGAGTATGTCCCAGAGACAGGACAAGGATGTGTCCTATATAGTATATTAGTACTGACTATACCCATCAGCTGCTCTATAGGGCAGTACTGAGTATGTCCCAGAGACAGGACAAGGATGTGTCCTATATAGTATATTAGTACTGACTATACCCATCAGCTGCACTATAGGGCAGTACTGAGTATGTCCCAGAGACAGGACAAGGATGTGTCCTATATAGTATATTAGTACTGACTATACCCATCAGCTGCTCTATAGGGCAGTACTGAGTATGTCCCAGAGACAGGACAAGGATGTGTCCTATATAGTATATTAGTACTGACTATACCCATCAGCTGCACTATAGGGCAGTACTGAGTATGTCCCAGAGACAGGACAAGGATGTGTCCTATATAGTATATTAGTACTGACTATACCCATCAGCTGCACTATAGGGCAGTACTGAGTATGTCCCAGAGACAGGACAAGGATGTGTCCTATATAGTATATTAGTACTGACTATACTCATCCCATCAGCTGCACTATAGGGCAGTACTGAGTATGTCCCAGAGACAGGACAAGGATGTGTCCTATATAGTATAATAGTATTGACTATACTCATCCCATCAGCTGCTCTATAGGGCAGTACTGAGTATGTCCCAGAGACAGGACAAGGATGTGTCCTATATAGTATATTAGTACTGACTATACTCATCCCATCAGCTGCACTATAGGGCAGTACTGAGTATGTCCCAGAGACATGACAAGGATGTGCCCTATATAGTATATTAGTACTGACTATACTCATCCCATCAGCTGCACTATAGGGCAGTACTGAGTATGTCCCAGAGACATGACAAGGATGTGTCCTATATAGTATATTAGTACTGACTATACTCATCCCATCAGCTGCACTATAGGGGAGTACTGAGTATGTCCCAGAGACAGGACAAGGATGTGTCCTATATAGTATATTAGTACTGACTATACTCATCAGCTGCACTATACGGCAGTACTGAGTATGTCCCAGAGACAGGACAAGGATGTGCCCTATATAGTATATTAGTACTGACTATACTCATCCCATCAGCTGCACTATAGGGCAGTACTGAGTATGTCCCAGAGACAGGACAAGGATGTGCCCTATATAGTATATTAGTACTGACTATACTCATCCCATCAGCTGCTCTATAGGGGAGTACTGAGTATGTCCCAGAGACAGGACAAGGATGTGTCCTATATAGTATAATAGTATTGACTATACTCATCCCATCAGCTGCTCTATAGGGCAGTACTGAGTATGTCCCAGAGACAGGACAAGGATGTGTCCTATATAGTATATTAGTACTGACTATACTCATCCCATCAGCTGCACTATAGGGCAGTACTGAGTATGTCCCAGAGACATGACAAGGATGTGTCCTATATAGTATATTAGTACTGACTATACTCATCCCATCAGCTGCACTATAGGGCAGTACTGAGTATGTCCCAGAGACAGGACAAGGATGTGTCCTATATAGTATATTAGTACTGACTATACTCATCCCATCAGCTGCTCTATAGGGGAGTACTGAGTATGTCCCAGAGACAGGACAAGGATGTGTCCTATATAGTATATTAGTACTGACTATACTCATCAGCTGCACTATACGGCAGTACTGAGTATGTCCCAGAGACAGGACAAGGATGTGCCCTATATAGTATATTAGTACTGACTATACTCATCAGCTGCACTATACGGCAGTACTGAGTATGTCCCAGAGACAGGACAAGGATGTGTCCTATATAGTATATTAGTACTGACTATACTCATCCCATCAGCTGCACTATAGGGCAGTACTGAGTATGTCCCAGAGACATGACAAGGATGTGTCCTATATAGTATATTAGTACTGACTATACTCATCCCATCAGCTGCACTATAGGGCAGTACTGAGTATGTCCCAGAGACAGGACAAGGATGTGTCCTATATAGTATATTAGTACTGACTATACTCATCCCATCAGCTGCTCTATAGGGGAGTACTGAGTATGTCCCAGAGACAGGACAAGGATGTGTCCTATATAGTATATTAGTACTGACTATACTCATCAGCTGCACTATACGGCAGTACTGAGTATGTCCCAGAGACAGGACAAGGATGTGTCCTATATAGTATATTAGTACTGACTATACTCATCCCATCAGCTGCTCTATAGGGGAGTACTGAGTATGTCCCAGAGACAGGACAAGGATGTGTCCTATATAGTATATTAGTACTGACTATACTCATCAGCTGCACTATACGGCAGTACTGAGTATGTCCCAGAGACAGGACAAGGATGTGTCCTATATAGTATATTAGTACTGACTATACTCATCCCATCAGCTGCTCTATAGGGCAGTACTGAGTATGTCCCAGAGACAGGACAAGGATGTGCCCTATATAGTATATTAGTACTGACTATACTCATCCCATCAGCTGCTCTATAGGGGAGTACTGAGTATGTCCCAGAGACAGGACAAGGATGTGTCCTATATAGTATAATAGTATTGACTATACTCATCCCATCAGCTGCTCTATAGGGCAGTACTGAGTATGTCCCAGAGACAGGACAAGGATGTGTCCTATATAGTATATTAGTACTGACTATACTCATCCCATCAGCTGCACTATAGGGCAGTACTGAGTATGTCCCAGAGACATGACAAGGATGTGTCCTATATAGTATATTAGTACTGACTATACTCATCCCATCAGCTGCACTATAGGGCAGTACTGAGTATGTCCCAGAGACAGGACAAGGATGTGTCCTATATAGTATATTAGTACTGACTATACTCATCCCATCAGCTGCTCTATAGGGGAGTACTGAGTATGTCCCAGAGACAGGACAAGGATGTGTCCTATATAGTATATTAGTACTGACTATACTCATCAGCTGCACTATACGGCAGTACTGAGTATGTCCCAGAGACAGGACAAGGATGTGTCCTATATAGTATATTAGTACTGACTATACTCATCCCATCAGCTGCTCTATAGGGGAGTACTGAGTATGTCCCAGAGACAGGACAAGGATGTGTCCTATATAGTATATTAGTACTGACTATACTCATCAGCTGCACTATACGGCAGTACTGAGTATGTCCCAGAGACAGGACAAGGATGTGTCCTATATAGTATATTAGTACTGACTATACTCATCCCATCAGCTGCTCTATAGGGGAGTACTGAGTATGTCCCAGAGACAGGACAAGGATGTGTCCTATATAGTATATTAGTACTGACTATACTCATCAGCTGCACTATACGGCAGTACTGAGTATGTCCCAGAGACAGGACAAGGATGTGTCCTATATAGTATATTAGTACTGACTATACTCATCCCATCAGCTGCACTATAGGGCAGTACTGAGTATGTCCCAGAGACAGGACAAGGATGTGCCCTATATAGTATATTAGTACTGACTATACTCATCAGCTGCACTATACGGCAGTACTGAGTATGTCCCAGAGACAGGACAAGGATGTGTCCTATATAGTATATTAGTACTGACTATACTCATCCCATCAGCTGCACTATAGGGCAGTACTGAGTATGTCCCAGAGACAGGACAAGGATGTGCCCTATATAGTATATTAGTACTGACTATACTCATCAGCTGCACTATACGGCAGTACTGAGTATGTCCCACAGACAGGACAAGGATGTGTCCTATATAGTATATTAGTACTGACTATACTCATCCCATCAGCTGCTCTATAGGGGAGTACTGAGTATGTCCCAGAGACAGGACAAGGATGTGTCCTATATAGTATATTAGTACTGACTATACTCATCAGCTGCACTATACGGCAGTACTGAGTATGTCCCAGAGACAGGACAAGGATGTGTCCTATATAGTATATTAGTACTGACTATACTCATCCCATCAGCTGCTCTATAGGGGAGTACTGAGTATGTCCCAGAGACAGGACAAGGATGTGTCCTATATAGTATATTAGTACTGACTATACTCATCAGCTGCACTATACGGCAGTACTGAGTATGTCCCAGAGACAGGACAAGGATGTGTCCTATATAGTATATTAGTACTGACTATACTCATCCCATCAGCTGCTCTATAGGGGAGTACTGAGTATGTCCCAGAGACAGGACAAGGATGTGTCCTATATAGTATATTAGTACTGACTATACTCATCAGCTGCACTATACGGCAGTACTGAGTATGTCCCAGAGACAGGACAAGGATGTGTCCTATATAGTATATTAGTACTGACTATACTCATCCCATCAGCTGCACTATACGGCAGTACTGAGTATGTCCCAGAGACAGGACAAGGATGTGTCCTCTACAGTATATTAGTACTGACTATACTCATCCCATCAGCTGCACTATAGGGCAGTACTGAGTATGTCCCAGAGACAGGACAAGGATGTGTCCTATATAGTATATTAGTACTGACTATACTCATCCCATCAGCTGCACTATACGGCAGTACTGAGTATGTCCCAGAGACAGGACAAGGATGTGTCCTATATAGTATATTAGTACTGACTATACTCATCCCATCAGCTGCTCTATAGGGGAGTACTGAGTATGTCCCAGAGACAGGACAAGGATGTGTCCTATATAGTATATTAGTATTGACTATACTCATCCCATCAGCTGCTCTATAGGGCAGTACTGAGTATGTCCCAGAGACAGGACAAGGATGTGTCCTATATAGTATATTAGTACTGACTATACTCATCCCATCAGCTGCACTATAGGGCAGTACTGAGTATGTCCCAGAGACATGACAAGGATGTGTCCTATATAGTATATTAGTACTGACTATACTCATCCCATCAGCTGCACTATAGGGCAGTACTGAGTATGTCCCAGAGACAGGACAAGGATGTGTCCTATATAGTATATTAGTACTGACTATACTCATCCCATCAGCTGCTCTATAGGGGAGTACTGAGTATGTCCCAGAGACAGGACAAGGATGTGTCCTATATAGTATATTAGTACTGACTATACTCATCAGCTGCACTATACGGCAGTACTGAGTATGTCCCAGAGACAGGACAAGGATGTGTCCTATATAGTATATTAGTACTGACTATACTCATCCCATCAGCTGCTCTATAGGGGAGTACTGAGTATGTCCCAGAGACAGGACAAGGATGTGTCCTATATAGTATATTAGTACTGACTATACTCATCAGCTGCACTATACGGCAGTACTGAGTATGTCCCAGAGACAGGACAAGGATGTGTCCTATATAGTATATTAGTACTGACTATACCCATCAGCTGCACTATAGGGCAGTACTGAGTATGTCCCAGAGACAGGACAAGGATGTGTCCTATATAGTATATTAGTACTGACTATACTCATCCCATCAGCTGCACTATAGGGCAGTACTGAGTATGTCCCAGAGACAGGACAAGGATGTGCCCTATATAGTATATTAGTACTGACTATACTCATCCCATCAGCTGCACTATACGGCAGTACTGAGTATGTCCCAGAGACAGGACAAGGATGTGCCCTATATAGTATATTAGTACTGACTATACTCATCCCATCAGCTGCTCTATAGGGGAGTACTGAGTATGTCCCAGAGACAGGACAAGGATGTGTCCTATATAGTATAATAGTATTGACTATACTCATCCCATCAGCTGCTCTATAGGGCAGTACTGAGTATGTCCCAGAGACAGGACAAGGATGTGTCCTATATAGTATATTAGTACTGACTATACTCATCCCATCAGCTGCACTATAGGGCAGTACTGAGTATGTCCCAGAGACATGACAAGGATGTGTCCTATATAGTATATTAGTACTGACTATACTCATCCCATCAGCTGCACTATAGGGCAGTACTGAGTATGTCCCAGAGACAGGACAAGGATGTGTCCTATATAGTATATTAGTACTGACTATACTCATCCCATCAGCTGCTCTATAGGGGAGTACTGAGTATGTCCCAGAGACAGGACAAGGATGTGTCCTATATAGTATATTAGTACTGACTATACTCATCAGCTGCACTATACGGCAGTACTGAGTATGTCCCAGAGACAGGACAAGGATGTGTCCTATATAGTATATTAGTACTGACTATACTCATCCCATCAGCTGCTCTATAGGGGAGTACTGAGTATGTCCCAGAGACAGGACAAGGATGTGTCCTATATAGTATATTAGTACTGACTATACTCATCAGCTGCACTATACGGCAGTACTGAGTATGTCCCAGAGACAGGACAAGGATGTGTCCTATATAGTATATTAGTACTGACTATACTCATCCCATCAGCTGCTCTATAGGGGAGTACTGAGTATGTCCCAGAGACAGGACAAGGATGTGTCCTATATAGTATATTAGTACTGACTATACTCATCAGCTGCACTACACGGCAGTACTGAGTATGTCCCAGAGACAGGACAAGGATGTGTCCTATATAGTATATTAGTACTGACTATACTCATCCCATCAGCTGCACTATAGGGCAGTACTGAGTATGTCCCAGAGACAGGACAAGGATGTGCCCTATATAGTATATTAGTACTGACTATACTCATCAGCTGCACTATACGGCAGTACTGAGTATGTCCCAGAGACAGGACAAGGATGTGTCCTATATAGTATATTAGTACTGACTATACTCATCCCATCAGCTGCACTATAGGGCAGTACTGAGTATGTCCCAGAGACAGGACAAGGATGTGCCCTATATAGTATATTAGTACTGACTATACTCATCAGCTGCACTATACGGCAGTACTGAGTATGTCCCACAGACAGGACAAGGATGTGTCCTATATAGTATATTAGTACTGACTATACTCATCCCATCAGCTGCTCTATAGGGGAGTACTGAGTATGTCCCAGAGACAGGACAAGGATGTGTCCTATATAGTATATTAGTACTGACTATACTCATCAGCTGCACTATACGGCAGTACTGAGTATGTCCCAGAGACAGGACAAGGATGTGTCCTATATAGTATATTAGTACTGACTATACTCATCCCATCAGCTGCTCTATAGGGGAGTACTGAGTATGTCCCAGAGACAGGACAAGGATGTGTCCTATATAGTATATTAGTACTGACTATACTCATCAGCTGCACTATACGGCAGTACTGAGTATGTCCCAGAGACAGGACAAGGATGTGTCCTATATAGTATATTAGTACTGACTATACTCATCCCATCAGCTGCTCTATAGGGGAGTACTGAGTATGTCCCAGAGACAGGACAAGGATGTGTCCTATATAGTATATTAGTACTGACTATACTCATCAGCTGCACTATACGGCAGTACTGAGTATGTCCCAGAGACAGGACAAGGATGTGTCCTATATAGTATATTAGTACTGACTATACTCATCCCATCAGCTGCACTATACGGCAGTACTGAGTATGTCCCAGAGACAGGACAAGGATGTGTCCTCTACAGTATATTAGTACTGACTATACTCATCCCATCAGCTGCACTATAGGGCAGTACTGAGTATGTCCCAGAGACAGGACAAGGATGTGTCCTATATAGTATATTAGTACTGACTATACTCATCCCATCAGCTGCACTATACGGCAGTACTGAGTATGTCCCAGAGACAGGACAAGGATGTGTCCTATATAGTATATTAGTACTGACTATACTCATCCCATCAGCTGCTCTATAGGGGAGTACTGAGTATGTCCCAGAGACAGGACAAGGATGTGTCCTATATAGTATATTAGTACTGACTATACTCATCAGCTGCACTATACGGCAGTACTGAGTATGTCCCAGAGACAGGACAAGGATGTGTCCTATATAGTATATTAGTACTGACTATACTCATCCCATCAGCTGCACTATAGGGCAGTACTGAGTATGTCCCAGAGACAGGACAAGGATGTGCCCTATATAGTATATTAGTACTGACTATACTCATCAGCTGCACTATACGGCAGTACTGAGTATGTCCCAGAGACAGGACAAGGATGTGTCCTATATAGTATATTAGTACTGACTATACTCATCCCATCAGCTGCACTATAGGGCAGTACTGAGTATGTCCCAGAGACAGGACAAGGATGTGCCCTATATAGTATATTAGTACTGACTATACTCATCAGCTGCACTATACGGCAGTACTGAGTATGTCCCAGAGACAGGACAAGGATGTGTCCTATATAGTATATTAGTACTGACTATACTCATCCCATCAGCTGCACTATAGGGCAGTACTGAGTATGTCCCAGAGACAGGACAAGGATGTGTCCTATATAGTATATTAGTACTGACTATACTCATCCCATCAGCTGCTCTATAGGGCAGTACTGAGTATGTCCCAGAGACAGGACAAGGATGTGTCCTATATAGTATATTAGTACTGACTATACTCATCAGCTGCACTATACGGCAGTACTGAGTATGTCCCAGACACAGGACAAGGATGTGTCCTATATAGTATATTAGTACTGACTATACTCATCCCATCAGCTGCACTATACGGCAGTACTGAGTATGTCCCAGAGACAGGACAAGGATGTGTCCTCTACAGTATATTAGTACTGACTATACTCATCCCATCAGCTGCACTATAGGGCAGTACTGAGTATGTCCCAGAGACAGGACAAGGATGTGTCCTATATAGTATATTAGTACTGACTATACTCATCCCATCAGCTGCACTATACGGCAGTACTGAGTATGTCCCAGAGACAGGACAAGGATGTGTCCTATATAGTATATTAGTACTGACTATACTCATCCCATCAGCTGCACTATAGGGCAGTACTGAGTATGTCCCAGAGACAGGACAAGGATGTGTCCTATATAGTATATTAGTACTGACTATACCCATCAGCTGCACTATACGGCAGTACTGAGTATGTCCCAGAGACAGGACAAGGATGTGTCCTATATAGTATATTAGTACTGACTATACTCATCCCATCAGCTGCACTATAGGGCAGTACTGAGTATGTCCCAGAGACAGGACAAGGATGTGTCCTATATAGTATATTAGTACTGACTATACTCATCCCATCAGCTGCTCTATAGGGCAGTACTGAGTATGTCCCAGAGACAGGACAAGGATGTGTCCTATATAGTATATTAGTACTGACTATACTCATCCCATCAGCTGCACTATAGGGCAGTACTGAGTATGTCCCAGAGACAGGACAAGGATGTGTCCTATATAGTATATTAGTACTGACTATACTCATCCCATCAGCTGCTCTATAGGGCAGTACTGAGTATGTCCCAGAGACAGGACAAGGATGTGTCCTATATAGTATATTAGTACTGACTATACTCATCCCATCAGCTGCTCTATAGGGCAGTACTGAGTATGTCCCAGAGACAGGACAAGGATGTGTCCTATATAGTATATTAGTACTGACTATACTCATCCCATCAGCTGCTCTATAGGGCAGTACTGAGTATGTCCCAGAGACAGGACAAGGATGTGTCCTATATAGTATATTAGTACTGACTATACTCATCCCATCAGCTGCTCTATAGGGCAGTACTGAGTATGTCCCAGAGACAGGACAAGGATGTGTCCTATATAGTATATTAGTACTGACTATACTCATCCCATCAGCTGCACTATAGGGCAGTACTGAGTATGTCCCAGAGACAGGACAAGGATGTGTCCTATATAGTATATTAGTACTGACTATACTCATCCCATCAGCTGCACTATAGGGCAGTACTGAGTATGTCCCAGAGACAGGACAAGGATGTGTCCTATATAGTATATTAGTACTGACTATACTCATCCCATCAGCTGCACTATAGGGCAGTACTGAGTATGTCCCAGAGACAGGACAAGGATGTGTCCTATATAGTATATTAATACAGACTATACTCATCCCATCAGCTGCTCTATAGGGCAGTACTGAGTATGTCCCAGAGACAGGACAAGGATGTGTCCTATATAGTATATTAGTACTGACTATACTCATCCCATCAGCTCCACTATAGGGCAGTACTGAGTATGTCGCAGAGACAGGACAAGGATGTGTCCTATATAGTATATTAGTACAGACTATAATCATCCCATCAGCTGCTCTATAGGGCAGTACTGAGTATGTCCCAGAGACAGAACAAGGATGTGTCCTATATAGCATATTAGTACTGACTATACTCATCCCATCAGCTGCTCTATAGGGCAGTACTGAGTATGTCCCAGAGACAGGACAAGGATGTGTCCTATATAGTATATTAGTACTGACTATACTCATCCCATCAGCTGCACTATAGGGCAGTACTGAGTATGTCCCAGAGACAGAACAAGGATGTGTCCTATATAGTATATTAGTACTAACTACTCATCCCATCAGCTGCTCTATAGGGGAGTACTGAGTATATCCCAGAGACAGAACAAGGATGTGTCCTATATAGTATATTAGTACTAACTACTCATCCCATCAGCTGCACTATAGGGCAGTACTGACTATGTCCCAGAGACAGAACAAGGATGTGTCCTATATAGTATATTAGTACTGACTATACCCATCCCATCAGCTGCACTATAGGGGAGTACTGAGTATGTCCCAGAGACAGGACAAGGATGTGCCCTATATAGTATATTAGTACTGACTATACCCATCAGCTGCACTATAGGGCAGTACTGAGTATGTCCCAGAGACAGGACAAGGATGTGTCCTATATAGTATATTAGTACTGACTATACTCATCAGCTGCACTATACGGCAGTACTGAGTATGTCCCAGAGACAGGACAAGGATGTGTCCTATATAGTATATTAGTACTGACTATACTCATCCCATCAGCTGCTCTATAGGGCAGTACTGAGTATGTCCCAGAGACAGGACAAGGATGTGTCCTATATAGTATATTAGTACTGACTATACTCATCAGCTGCACTATAGGGGAGTACTGAGTATGTCCCAGAGACAGAACAAGGATGTGTCCTATATAGTATATTAGTACTGACTATACTCATCCCATCAGCTGCACTATACGGCAGTACTGAGTATGTCCCAGAGACAGAACAAGGATGTGTCCTATATAGTATATTAGTACTAACTACTCATCCCATCAGCTGCTCTATAGGGGAGTACTGAGTATATCCCAGAGACAGAACAAGGATGTGTCCTATATAGTATATTAGTACTAACTACTCATCCCATCAGCTGCACTATAGGGCAGTACTGACTATGTCCCAGAGACAGAACAAGGATGTGTCCTATATAGTATATTAGTACTGACTATACCCATCCCATCAGCTGCACTATAGGGCAGTACTGAGTATGTCCCAGAGACAGGACAAGGATGTGCCCTATATAGTATATTAGTACTGACTATACCCATCAGCTGCACTATAGGGCAGTACTGAGTATGTCCCAGAGACAGGACAAGGATGTGCCCTATATAGTATATTAGTACTAACTACTCATCCCATCAGCTGCACTATACGGCAGTACTGACTATGTCCCAGAGACAGAACAAGGATGTGCCCTATATAGTATATTAGTACTAACTACCCATCCCATCAGCTGCACTATACGGCAGTACTGAGTATGTCCCAGAGACAGGACAAGGATGTGTCCTATATAGTATATTAGTACTGACTATACTCATCCCATCAGCTGCTCTATAGGGCAGTACTGAGTATGTCCCAGAGACAGGACAAGGATGTGTCCTATATAGTATATTAGTACTGACTATACTCATCAGCTGCACTATAGGGGAGTACTGAGTATGTCCCAGAGACAGAACAAGGATGTGTCCTATATAGTATATTAGTACTGACTATACTCATCCCATCAGCTGCACTATAGGGCAGCACTGAGTATGTCCCAGAGACAGAACAAGGATGTGTCCTATATAGTATATTAGTACTGACTATACTCATCCCATCAGCTGCACTATAGGGCAGTACTGAGTATGTCCCAGAGACAGAACAAGGATGTGCCCTATATAGTATATTAGTACTGACTATACCCATCAGCTGCACTATAGGGCAGTACTGAGTATGTCCCAGAGACAGGACAAGGATGTGCCCTATATAGTATATTAGTACTGACTATACCCATCAGCTGCACTATAGGGCAGTACTGAGTATGTCCCAGAGACAGGACAAGGATGTGTCCTATATAGTATATTAGTACTGACTATACCCATCAGCTGCACTATAGGGCAGTACTGAGTATGTCCCAGAGACAGGACAAGGATGTGTCCTATATAGTATATTAGTACTGACTATACTCATCCCATCAGCTGCACTATAGGGCAGTACTGAGTATGTCCCAGAGACAGGACAAGGATGTGCCCTATATAGTATATTAGTACTGACTATACTCATCCCATCAGCTGCACTATAGGGCAGTACTGAGTATGTCCCAGAGACAGGACAAGGATGTGTCCTATATAGTATATTAGTACTGACTACTCATCCCATCTGCTGCACTATAGGGCAGTAATGCATACAGTGTGTCCTGACCTGAATATTTGCCATACCTAGGGGCTTATGATGAAGTTGGGACATCAGTATATCCCATCCTGTAACTAGAGGGCACTGTATACTAGTGTACATCCAGCCTGCAGCCCACCCTGGTACTGGGTATGTACCAGACCTGTAGTGTTATAACTATTACCATGCTTCACTATGGATCACTACAGAATATACACTCTTGAGATTGTATTTGGGAACCTTTAAATAGTTCTGCATTACTGAAATTTTGTTTTCACAAAAGCCAAGATATAAATTTACCATTGCTACCACTGTGCATGCCAACACCTGCCCATGCAACCACTGTGCCTGCCCCCAACACCCGCCCGTGCCACCACTGTGTCTGCTGCTAACATGCTCCGGTTACTACCACTGTGCCTGTCCCCAACACCTGCCAGTACCACCACTGTGCCTTCCTGTAACACCTACCCTTACCACCTGCTCCTGCCACCACAGTGCCTACCTCTAACACCTGCCGATGCCACACGGACTGCCCATTACACTTATCCATGCCACTACTGTGCCTGCCCCAACACCTGCTGATGCCAACACTGTACCTCAAGTTGTACCTGCTCCTATCATCTGCCTATGCCCTGTACTACCATCTGGCTTGTACCCACTTCTCACTGTAGCAACAAAATATATGCCACTGACAACTTCTCGTGCCCTCCTGTACATTCCCAAAATATGTTCATGCACCTATCATGTGTCAGTCTCACGACCCAAAGATCTGTCAGTCCTTCTACTTCACATGTCCTTAATATCTGCCATGGCACCCATCTGTACCACCTCTATACTAAAATCTATAAGTACCAGCATCTGCCCAGAACAGTGAACCTGGCGTTAGCGCCCTACCTCTGTATCTGTCATTATACAGTCAGGTCCATGAATATTGGGACATTGACAGAATTTTCAGATTTTGGCCTCTATTCACCACCACAATGGTTTTGAAATGAAACAAACAAGATGTGCTTTAACTGCAGACTTTCAGATTTAATTTGAGGGTAATTACATCTAAATCGGGTGAACGGTGTAGGAATTACAACAGTTTCAATATGTGGCTCCCACTTTTTAAGGGGCCAAAAGTAATGGGACTATCAACTCAAAAGCTATTTCATGGACAGGTGTGGGCTATTCCCTCGTTATTTCATTATCAATTAAGCAGGTTGATTTTAGGTGTGACATTTGCATTTGGAATCAGTTGCTGTCAACTCTCAATATGAGATCCAAAGAGCTGTCACTATCAGTGAAGCAATCCATCATTAGGCTGAAAAATCAAAACAAACCCATCAGAGAGATAGCAAAAACATTAGGTGTGGCCAAATCAACTGTTTGGAACATTCTTAAAAAGAAAGAACGCACCGAAGAGCTCAGCAACACCAAAAGACCCAGAAGACCATGGAAAACAACTGTGGTGGATGATAAAAGAATTATTTCTCTGGTGAAGAAAAACCCCTTCACAACAGTTGGCCCAAATCAAGAACACTCTCCAGGAGGTAGATGTATGTGTGTCAAAGTCAAAATGAAGAGAAGAGTTCGCAAGAGTGAATATAGAGGGTTCACCACAAGATGCAAACCATTGGTGAGCCACAAAAACAGGAAGACCAGATTAGAGTTTGCCAAACAACATCTAAAAAAGCCATTACAGTTCTGGAACAACATCCTATGGACAGATGAGACAAAGATCAACTTGTACCAGAGTGATGGGAAGAGAAGAGAATGTAGAAGGAAAGGAACTGCTCATGATCCAAAACATACCACCTCATCAGTGAAGGATGGTGGTGGTAGTGTCATGGCGTGGGCATGTATGGCTGCCAATGGAACTGGTTCCCTTGTATTTGATGATGTGACTGCTGACAAAAGCAGCAGAATGAATTCTGAAGTGTTTCGGGCAATATTATATGCTCATATTCAGTCAAATGCTTCAGAACTCATTGGACGGCGCTTCACAGTGCAGATGGACAATGACCCGAAGCATACTGCAAAAGCAACCAAAGAGTTTTTTAAGGCTAAAAAGTGGAATGTTATGCAATGGCCAAGTCATTCCCCTGACCTGAATCCGATTGAGCATGCATTTCACTTGATGAAGACAAAACTGAAGGGAAAATGCCCCAAGAACAAGCAGGAACTGAAGACATTTGCAGTAGAGGCCTGGCAGAGCATCACCAGGGATGTAACCCAGCGTCTGGTGATGTCTATGCGTTCCAGACTTCAGGCTGTAATTGCCTGCAAAGGATTTGCAACAAAGTATTAAAAAGTGAATGTTAGATTTAGGATGGTTTAGTTTGTCCCATTACTTTTGGCCCCTTAAAAAGTGGGAGGCATATATAGAAACCGTTGTAATTCCTACACCGTTCACCTGATTTGGATGGAATTACCCTCAAATTAAATCTTTAAGTCTGCAGTTAAATCACATCTTGTTTGTTTCATTTCAAAGCCACTGTGGTGGTGAATAGAGGCCAAAATCTGGAAATTCTGTCAATGTCCCAATATTTATGAACCTGACTGTATGTCCTGTGCCACCTACCTTCTTATGGGGATATCCCCCCCTTAGCGCCCTACCTCTGTACCTGTCATTATATGTCCTGTGCCACCTACCTTCTTATGGGGACATCCCCCCCTTAGCGCCCTACCTCTGTACCTGTCATTATATGTCCTGTGCCACATACCTTCTTATGGGGATATCCCCCCCCCTTAGCACCCTACCTCTGTACTGGTCATTATATGTCCTGTGCCACCTACCTTCTTATAGGGACATCCCCCTCTTAGCACCCTACCTCTGTACCGGTCATTATATGTCCTGTGCCACCTACCTTCTTATGGGGACATCCCCCCCTTAGCACCCGACCTTTCTACCTGTCATTATATGTCCTGTGCCACCTACCTTCTTATGGGGACATCCCCCCCCTTAGCGCCCTACCTCTGTACCTGTCATTATATGTCCATGTGCCACCTACCTTCTTATGGAGTCATCCCCCCCTTAGCGCCCTACCTCTGTACCTGTCATTATATGTCCTGTGCCACCTACCTTCTTATGGGGACATCCCCCCCTTAGCGCCCTACCTCTGTACCTGTCATTATATGTCCATGTGCCACCTACCTTCTTATGGGGTCATCCCCCCCTTAGCGCCCTACCTCTGTACCTGTCATTTTATGTCCTGTGCCACCTACCTTCTTATGGGGATATCCCCCCCTTAGCACCCGACCTCTCTACCTGTCATTATATGTCCATGTGCCACCTACCTTCTTATGGGGACATCCCCCCCTTAGCAACCTACCTCTGTACCGGTCATTATATGTCCTGTGCCACCTACCTTCTTATGGGGTCATCCCCCCCTTAGCGCCCTACCTCTGTACTGGTCATTATATGTCCTGTGCCACCTACCTTCTTATGGGGACATCCCCCCCCTTAGCGCCCTACCTCTGTACCTGTCATTATATGTCCATGTGCCACCTACCTTCTTATGGGGTCATCCCCCCCTTAGCGCCCTACCTCTGTACCTGTCATTTTATGTCCTGTGCCACCTACCTTCTTATGGGGATATCCCCCCCTTAGCACCCGACCTCTCTACCTGTCATTATATGTCCATGTGCCACCTACCTTCTTATGGGGACATCCCCCCCTTAGCAACCTACCTCTGTACCGGTCATTATATGTCCTGTGCCACCTACCTTCTTATGGGGACATCCCCCCCTTAGCACCCTACCTCTGTACTGGTCATTATATGTCCTGTGCCACCTACCTTCTTATGGGGACATCCCCCCTCCCTTAGCAACCTACCTCTGTACCGGTCATTATATGTCCCTGTGCCACCTACCTTCTTATGGGGACATCCCCCCCTTAGCACCCTACCTCTGTACCTGTCATTATATGTCCCTGTGCCACCTACCTTCTTATGGGGTCATCCCCCCCTTAGCAACCTACCTCTATACTGGTCATTTTATGTCCTGTGCCACCTACCTTCTTATGGGGACATCCCCCCTCCCTTAGCAACCTACCTCTGTACCTGTCATTATATGTCCCTGTGCCACCTACCTTCTTATGGGGACATCCCCCCCCTTAGCGCCCTACCTCTGTACCGGTCATTATATGTCCTGTGCCACCTACCTTCTTATGGGGACATCCCCCCCCCCCTTAGCAACCTACCTCTGTACCGGTCATTATATGTCCCTGTGCCACCTACCTTCTTATGGGGACATCCCCCCCTTAGCAACCTACCTCTGTACCTGTCATTATATGTCCTGTGCCACCTACCTTCTTATGGGGACATCCCCCCTCCCTTAGCAACCTACCTCTGTACCGTCATTATATGTCCCTGTGCCACCTACCTTCTTATGGGGACATCCCCCCCTTAGCAACCTACCTCTCTACCTGTCATTTTATGTCCTGTGCCACCTACCTTCTTATAGGGACATCCCCCCCTTAGCACTCTACCTCTGTACCTGTCATTATATGTCCCTGTGCCACCTACCTTCTTATGGGGACATCCCCCCCTTAGCGCCCTACCTCTGTACCGGTCATTATATGTCCTGTGCTACCTACCTTCTTATGGGGACATCCCCCCCCCCCCCTTAGCAACCTACCTCTGTACCGGTCATTATATGTCCCTGTGCCACCTACATTATTATGGGGACATCCCCCCTTAGCAACCTACCATGTACCTGTCATTATATGTCCTGTGCCACCTACATTCTTATGGGGACATCCCCCCCTTAGCACCCTACCTCTGTACTGGTCATTATATGTCCTGTGCTACCTACTTTCTTATGGGGACATCCCCCCCTTAGCGCCCTACCTCTGTACCTGTCATTATATGTCCTGTGCCACCTACCTTCTTATGGGGACATCCCCCCCTTAGCAACCTACCTCTCTACCTGTCATTATATGTCCATGTGCCACCTACCTTCTTATGGGGACATCCCCCCCTTAGCGCCCTACCTCTCTACCTGTCATTATATGTCCATGTGCCACCTACCTTCTTATGGGGACATCCCCCCCCTTAGCAACCTACCTCTGTACCGGTCATTATATGTCCCTGTGCCACCTACCTTCTTATGGGGATATCCCCCCCTTAGCAACCTACCTCTATACTGGTCATTATATGTCCTGTGCCACCTACCTTCTTATGGGGACATCCCCCCTCCCTTAGCAACCTACCTCTGTACCGGTCATTATATGTCCCTGTGCCACCTACCTTCTTATGGGGACATCGCCCCCTTAGCACCCGACCTCTGTACCGGTCATTATATGTCCTGTGCCACCTACCTTCTTATAGGGACATCCCCCCCCTTAGCGCCCTACCTCTGTACCTGTCATTATATGTCCTGTGCCACCTACCTTCTTATAGGGACATCCCCCCTTAGCAACCTACCTCTGTACTGTCATTATATGTCCCTGTGCCACCTACATTCTTATGGGGACATCCCCCCTTAGCAACCTACCTCTGTACCTGTCATTATATGTCCTGTGCCACCTACCTTCTTATGGCGACATCCCCCCCTTAGCACCCGACCTCTCTACCTGTCATTATATGTCCTGTGCCACCTACCTTCTTATGGGGACATCCCCCCTCCCTTAGCAACCTACCTCTGTACCGGTCATTATATGTCCCTGTGCCACCTACCTTCTTATGGGGACATCCCCCCCTTAGCACCCTACCTCTGTACTGGTCATTATATGTCCTGTGCTACCTACCTTCTTATGGGGACATACCCCCTCCCTTAGCAACCTACCTCTGTACCGGTCATTATATGTCCCTGTGCCACCTACCTTCTTATGGGGACATCCCCCCCTTAGCAACCTACCTCTGTACCTGTCAATATATGTCCTGTGCCACCTACCTTCTTATGGGGACATCCCCCCCTTAGCGCCCTACCTCTCTACCTGTCATTATATGTCCATGTGCCACCTACCTTCTTATGGGGACATCCCCCCCTTAGCAACCTACCTCTGTACCGGTCATTATATGTCCCTGTGCCACCTACCTTCTTATGGGGATAACCCCCCTTAGCAACCTACCTATATACTGGTCATTTTATGTCCTGTGCCACCTACCTTCTTATGGGGACATCCCCCCCTTAGCACCCGACCTCTGTACCGGTCATTATATGTCCTGTGCCACCTACCTTGTTATAGGGACATCCCCCCTTAGCGCCCTACCTCTGTACCTGTCATTATATGTCCTGTGCCACCTACCTTCTTATGGGGTCACCCCCCCCCTTGTGGAATTGCTGAGCTGTTCTATAACATGACACTACCTCACCCCAGCCTGTAATAGCGGATAATACTAACATGCATCTACAGGTGACACAATTCAGCTGACACAAAGTCTCACAACATAGCTGCGATGTGTAAAACATACAGTTATACAAAAGAGGATCAACATCATGCACCCAGCAGTTACCCAGAAGCAAGAAACCAGATTGACGCTTTCATCAGTCTGGTGCAAGTCACTTTAATGAATACAAACACGGGTTGCAGCCAATTGGTGCTTTGTCATTAATGTGACAATATAATGAAAAAATATGTATTTAGTGTTCTGCTGTGTTTTTAAATATAGGGTAGTGTCCTCTTATCCCAAAGTGAGACACAAAAAGACCTCACATTCAAAGTGCAATGTTCTGCAGGTAAGGTACGGACATACAGCAAGGACAGGAAAGTTCCGCTGTTACCACATGCACAGTTCTCAAAGATGATCTAGGGTTGATCACCAGTTAGAAACCATCGATGGTTTAACTGCGCACGTGCGCAGACAGCGGCCGGCATTAGCCATCGGGACACCGCTCCCAATGTAATTCGATGGCCTACCATCGATGGTTGATGGCCATCCGTGAACTGCACAGAGGGCCGAATTAAGATATATTAGGGCCTCAAGGCAACTAACTTGTGGGGGCCCCTACCAAAAAAACTGCAATAAGTATATACTGGGGATTTTATTAAACAGACCAACATGTAATAACTCCCAGCACCACAAAGGTGTTCAACACATGTGATGTAGTTACATCAGTCCACATTAGGGCACACTGTGCCCCCCTCCCGGTCCACAGTGGTGCCCCTTCTAGTCAATATTATGGCACACTGTGCCCCCCCCATCCACATAATGGCACATGGTGCAGTGTATACAACAGTGATAAAAGTGAGGCTAAAGCTGGGTACACACCTGAACGATGAATCGGCCTGCCACCCCCTGGGCCGTACGGTCCAACGATTCGGTAAGTGTTTTGCACAAACAAATTGTGTTTACACACTTACCAATCCAACGCCCGACATGCCTGGCCACAGGAACAGGTGGTGATGTCACTGTCGGTGCTCACTGTGGCCGGCATATGGGTCGGTCAGCAGGTCACCCGTACACACAGGCAGATGTAACGATATATCTGCTGTGCTGCAGAGCTGACGCGATACGCCTGGACGTCGTGTACACACCGGCAGATGTACTCAGCTATATATCGCACAGTGTGTACCCAGCATTAGATAAACTACAAAGATCACTACAGAACCACCATGCAGCAACATGCAGTCATTCAGTGACAGAGGGCCTGATTCAGTACGGATCGCAACTGCGCATGCAATAGCGATTACGCACACAGTCTCACTGCGGATGTATGCTAATCCTCTGCGGTCGCTATGCCGTCGCAGCACAACATGATGCCCACCTTACCTTACACATCCGTAATAATTAGCAAGACTGCGAAACCATCGGTAACATCGAGTACCATCGCAGCCCCACGCTCACTTGCACAAGCCCTGACCTTACCCAGGTATGGCTAACCTCAGCGCACGCAGCGAGTACACAAGCTGCGTATGGCATTGCAGTGTAATTTATGCAAGGCGTTCAAACGCACTGGCACGTCTGCGTTTTGCTGACCACCCCCACACAGTACTTCCTGTCAATCACTCTGCGATGGGTCTGTGTGGTCACTGCAATCGCAGTCCCGATCGCAGTGGAGTGTTCGCGCACTGCGATGCGTTCGCAGAACGCAACAATCGGCTGATTGCATGCATAATCCCCCTGCTGAATCAGTCCCAGAGTCATTACCAAGACCTTTGCAAAGTGTTAAAAATACAAAGTAAATAACCACCCATTTGAAGTAATGTTTAACCAGATAGAAGCCCTGCACACAGTTTTGATGATATCTTGTTAAATATACAGAATATCTTTAGTTGAAGTAATTGAAGTTCTCTATATGACCTGGTAAATGTAACTACTCCCATTACATTGGTCTATGCCCACCAGGAACAAAACCCTGCAGGGGTCAGCGCCAAATGTCAGCTTCAATGTCGCCACCATATGTGGATCGCCAGCAGCTCAGTAATGGTCACGCAGCGTTTATACTGTCATTTTGCAGGGAGTATAATAAATCCGAGTAGTACACAGTGGTTACATGACTGGGTAGGGGGTAGCTCTGTAAGCCCACCCAGGCTCTCTGGTTCCCACCTGTTTGAAAATTACAGACCCTTTCTGACCCTTGACCTTCCACATTGCTCTCTTGTCCATGCTTGTATTTCAGGACAAATGCCTCGTTATAGATCCATGAGAGCACAAGAATCGAATAAGCTTCCATAATCAAATATAATAAATTATAATTAAAAAAAATACAGATATTCTGTAACTTGTAATGGGCTTCATTTGGGTACTTAAAATGGTCTTGTGGTCCCAAGTATTTCCTTACTAGAAAACAAACAAGCACTGTAGCTTGAAGGGAACTTATATAGCCCTTTGCTTAGCCACAGTGATAGCTTGGGCAAAAACTAGGTTTGCAACGACTGGAATTGCAGGGCGATATGTGCAGTCTTACGTTGTCCTGAAAGTCCGGACAGTGAATTAGCTCAGGAGGAAAAATATAGGCAAATGCTGGCCGCACACGGCTATAAACTGTGCCTGCCTGTCCTTATGCCACTGACTCGTGTGTGAATGGTATTTGTAGCTCTTCTATATAAGGCAACTGCTTCTTTAAGTGGGTTCAATGGGGTAGCAATAAAAGTGTCAGTGGTGAAAGGGCTGGGGCAGCTACCTACAAATTATGGGTTCCTTCAGGAGCCAGGCTGCCTGCTAGGAGTGACTGGGGCCACGGTGCTGGTCTAATGCCGGCCATACCCGGTGCGATATGCACCGTGTGATGCGACGTCCGACATATCGTGCGGTCCCCACATGCGGTGCGATCAGGTGGCCGATCGCCCAATATGCCGGCTCCCCCACCCGCATAGCGCTGCATGGGATTGCACATCGCACCCACAGATTGACTGAACCTGCAATAAGATCTGGGGGTGTGATGTACGACCCCACGGGTGCGCGCACTATCCGATATCATGCCCACGCACGGCGCGATAGAGCAGCCAAATGGTACCAATCCATCGGATCAGCTGATTGATCGCACCGTGTATGGGCCTCTTTACTCTGTCGGCCCCTTGGAGTCAGCAGATTGCATTGCTTCTGAATGATCAGGGCGGAGCAGAGCTGTGATAAAAGCCCCCTCCATCTAACAAGCAGTGCTGCAGCAGGAAATAGGTCCCTATGGGAGACGATCCAATACTATTAGGAGACAGCCCAAGTGTGTGTGGGGCCAGCAAGGAGAGAAGCATAAGAGGGGCCACAGAACCGGGCCGTGTCGGATTGAGGTATCAAGGGCTCATCAGGGAATGCAGTGGTAGGGACCCAAGCTTAAAGGGTGTGTCAAGCCAACACAAAGAGAAATTGCCAACATGACCAGTAGCAAACCATGCATACACCTACGTAGCAAGCACACCGCAAGAGGAGACCAACTCCACATACGTGTGTGTTATATATATATATATATATATATATATATATCCAGTCAGGTGCATAAATATTGGGACATTGACAGAATTTTCATATTTGACCTCTATTCACCACCACAATGGCTTTGAAATGAAACAAATAAGATGTGCTTTATCTGCAGACTTTCAGATTTCATTTGAGGGTAATTACATCCAAATCCACCTGATTTGGATGTAATTACCCTCAAATGAAATCTGAAAGTCTGCAGTTAAAGCACATCTTATTTGTTGTATAACGGTGTAGGAATTACAACGGTTTCTATATGTGCCTCCCACTTTTTAAGGGGCCAGAAGTAATGGGACTATCAACTCAAAAGCTATTTCATGGACAGGTGTGGGCTATTCCCTCGTTATTTCATTATCAATTAAGCAGGTAAAAGGCCTGGAGTTGATTCTAGGTGTGACATTTGCATTTGGAATCAGTTGCTGTCAACTCTCAATATGAGATCCAAAGAGCTGTCACCATCAGTGAAGCAAGCCATCATTAGGCTGAAAAATCAAAACAAACCCATCAGAGAGATAGCAAAAACATTAGGTGTGGCCAAATCAACTGTTTGGAACATTCTTAAAAAGAAAGAATGCACCGGAGAGCTCAGCAACACCAAAAGATCCGGAAGACCATGGAAAACAACTGTGGTGGATGACAGAAGAATTATTTCCCTGGTGAAGAAAAACCCCTTCACAACAGTTGGCCAAATCAAGAACACTCTCCAGGAGGTAGATGTATATGTGTCAAAGTCAACAATGAAGAGAAGAGTTCGCAAGAGTGAATATAGAGGGTTCACCACAAGATGTAAACCATTGGTTAGCCACAAAAACAGGAAGACCAGATTACAGTTTGCCAAACAACATCTAAAAATGCCATTACAGTTCTGGAAGAACATCCTATGGCCAGATGAGACAAAGATCAACTTGTACCAGAGTGATGGGAAGAGAAGAGTATGGAAAAGGAAAGGAACTGCTCATGATCCAAAACATACCACCTCATCAGTGAAGCATGGTGGTGGTAGTGTCATGGCGTGGGCATGTATGGCTGCCAATGGAACTGGTTCCCTTGTATTTATTGATTATGTGACTGCTGACAAAAGCAGCAGAATGAATTCTGAAGTGTTTCGGGCAATATTATATGCTCATATTCAGTCAAATGCTTCAGAACTCATTGGACAGTGCTTCACAGTGCAGATGGACAATGACCCGAAGCATACTGCAAAAGCAACCAAAGAGTTTTTTAAGGCTAAAAAGTGGAATGTTATGCAATGGCCAAGTCAATCCCCTGACCTGAATCCGATTGAGCATGCATTTCACTTGATGAAGACAAAACTGAAGGGAAAATGCCCCAAGAACAAGCAGGAACTGAAGACATTTGCAGTAGAGGCCTGGCAGAGCATCACCAGGGATGAAACCCAGCATGTGGTGATGTCTATGCGTTCCAGACTTCAGGCTGTAATTGCCTGCAAAGGATTTGCAACAAAGTATTAAAAAGTGAATGTTAGATTTAGGATGGTTTAGTTTGTCCCATTACTTTTGGCCCCTTAAAAAGTGGGAGGCACATATAGAAACCGTTGTAATTCCTACACCGTTCACCTGATTTGGATGTAATTAACCTCAAATTAAATCTGAAAGTCTGCAGTTAAAGAACATCTTGTTTGTTTCATTGCAAAGCCATTGTGGTGGTGAATAGAGGCCAAAATATGAAAATTCTGTCAATGTCCCAATATTTATGCATCTGACATATATATATATATATATATATATATATATATATACACACACATACACAAACATCCATGCATGCACACAGCTTCAATTTTCCTGTTCAGCTTGCATTAGAATTTTTTCACTACAGTCAAAAGGGAAAATCAATTAACTCCGCTCAATTTAATTGCAGCAATTTCAACATAATTTTTCCTGGTAGTCCCACACTATGGTGAGATTATCCCGAATCTCTGCTCCAGAATGGTCCCGGTTGTACTATGGTTGCAGAGTGGCTTATTTTGTCCTAAATTTGGTTTACACAATGTTTGAGGGTGACTATAATTTTCATGTACATTTTGTCCCCTCTAGGTGATAGGACATTAAAAGGTATTAAAGACATTATCCACATTTTCACAACACCTATGGGGTATATATATATTAAAGTGAGTTTTTAGAAAAGGAGTTGTTGCCCATAGCAACCAATCAGATTCTACTTAACATTTAACTAGCACCTTCTAGAAGATAATAGCTATAATCCGTTTGGTTACTATGGGCAACATCTCCACTTCTAAAAATTCTCACTTTAGTAAATATACCCCCCACTGTTTATGTCAAGTCCTTAGTATGTAGCAAATAGGAGACGGGTCCAACTATTGGGACCCCTGTCGTCACCAGAAGTCAGACTCTGTATTGCACTGCAGCTCGTAGACCAAGAGAACTCAACCTGCCCAGTCCTAGGTAAGCTGCAGTACATTAGACTGGACGGGGTCCTACTCTGCCGTAAGCCGCTGAGCATGCAGATAAACATTGCAGTCCCGCAATTTACCCTCTATTGAAAATGGGCTATAAAAAGAGTTGTCCATAACTTTCACAACGGATGTGGTGAACTTCATTGGGTTGCACAGAACAGCAGATCCTCAATGTGATTATCCTGCTGGATCCATTGCAGATAAAGGAATCCAAACTTATGACAGTCCTTGGCTGACTGTGCCTCTAGACTAGAGGTTGTCTAAACTATCATTCCACTAACTAACTTCCGAAAATGTGAATGGACCTGACAAACAATAAAATGGTCACAAAACTGTGCAATGTATTCTGTTATAGATACAATCCTAGTGCCAATTTATTCATGTGAATTGTAGACACATAACTGGAAATTGCAATTGGGGGTGTCCCATGCAGGTCCTTGCAGACCTCCTATTGGCATTGTTTGGGGATACAGAACATCACAGACCAGACCTCAGATCAGGAAGTACATTGCTGGATCCAAGCCTCATTTCTGACTGCTGCTAGCGCGATTCACCCAACTGGTTGATAGACTATGGATTAGGCTGTGGCATAAATGACATCAGTTAAGGTCACATCATGTGTGTATGGTCAATGGTTGTAATAAAACATTGAGTCGTCGTAAGAATTGGAAATGTGACCCCTACAACTGCTCTGTGGAAGACCTAGTGGCGCTCATGTAGAGTTGTAAGCAAACGCATTTAGCAACATGCACCTTTTTCTACTGCACATGCAAGCCAGGAAGTCTCGTGCTTCTTTAGCCAACTGAGACATAGGGCCGTATTCAATTTGGAGCGAAATGTCGGAATCGGCGGATGACGTCATTTTCACCTATTTCAATTATCCCCGTATTCAATTTTCAAAGACTTTTCGCAGGTTTGAAAAGCCTTTGAAAAAAAAAACGGGGATAACTCTTCAACACTGAAATAGGTGGCGAAAAAAAGTGCAGAATTGGGGTTTTTCGGGGTGCAGGCTTTAAAAAATAGCCTGCACCCCTGGGAATGTTTAAAAATAAACTGTGTAAAAAAAAAAAAAAGTCTAAAAAAAAAAAAAATCAGGACACCCCAAAAAATGTACTTTAATTTTGGGGGTAAGAAAAAATAAATAGGGAACACACTTCTAAAATAGCCAAATTAAATTCAAAGGGTTTCCCAAGTATGCGGCAGGTGTTTACTTCATTGCGGGAGTAGCGGCAGGTGCATTTTTGCAGAATTAAAAAAATAATAATTTTAGGGACTTAAAAAAAAATGGTTTCCCCCATTTTCATGTACCCCAAATTTAATAATAGTTATTTTTACCATAAAAAAAATCTAAGTGGTATTCTTCACCCCTTCTCATAGCCGCAAATATGCACCCGCCGCGGCTATTAGAAACCCCGACTTCCATCAGCAGGTAAAATTGGGGGTACCCATAGTGATCCCCCATGTCTTGACATCTTTAGGGGGGTCCCTGGAATATTTCCCGAAAATTCCGTTTTTTTTGGCGATACTTACCTTTCCGCCGGCTCCCGTTTTTGTTGATTTCTATTTGAATACGGGGATAAAGCGGGCACGCACCCGATACTTCATCCCCGGAAAACCTGCGATGTGGAGCGAAAAGTCCAGCACGGACTTTTTGCTCCCATATTGAATGCCCCCCATATCGGTTAAGGGACCAAAAACGGAATTGGTATGAAATACAGCCGGCCGCATGGCCAGCGGTTCCATTCCCGGCAGCGGCAGCCCGACACTGGAACAGATCCCGGCAGCGGCAGTCCGACAGCGCTGTAAATCCCGATTGTCTCCAGGTAAGTATTAACTAACCTAAACTACCCCCCTAACCCTCCCTTAGGGATGCCTAACACTAACCCCCCCCTCCCCGCTGCCTAATCCTAAATCCCCAGGGGGTGTGCCTAATCCTAACCTCACCCCTGGGGTGCCTAACCCTCCCTCCCCCTAGCCTAACCGTAACCTCCCCTCCCGGGGGGGTGCCTAACCCTTAAGTCCACCCAGGGAGCCCTAAACCTAACCCTCCCCCCCGAGGCTGTACGCTCGCGGCGCCAGGCATCCCTTCTATCGGGATGCCGGGCGCCGGTCTCCCAGCGTCGGTTAAATGAGCGGCATCTACATCTAGATGCCGGGCATTTCCCCCTCGCCGGGATATGACAGTTGGGAAGCCGGCTGCCGGTATAATGTCAGCCGGCTTCCCAATTGCATCCCGCCAAAAACTGGGGGGGGGGGGGGGGGGAGAGGGTACTATGCGAAATGCGCCCCATGCTGACCACTAAGCAGATGCATGTTAACCTGTAAAAATATGAATAATGATGACATATTATTGGCTGAACACGTCCAAGTCCCTCCCACTTTTGCTGATATTTTAGAACTATGGCTGCTACGATCTACATGCATGATTACAGTGAAATGATGGGTTTGCATTAATAAAGCAGATTTCTAAAAGTAAGGTACACACTGATAGCCATCTATGGTACCCCTGCTGGTGTGTACAGCGTATGTATGAACAATGTCGTGCACAGGCATATCGGACGTATATTATTTAATCTGCTGGGGTGTACGGGCGACCTGCCAATCACCCGTACACACGCTGCATGGACCCTGGCGGTGAATGACAGCTCAACTGGCAGATACATTTAAATGCCCGTCCATCAGCACTAACTGCACAGATACATCTCCAGAATGACTGGTAATTGGGTATACACTTACCAACCGTTATATAGGTCGGTCAAACAGCTGACTCGTCAGCCTAGTGTGTACCCAGCTTTATTATTATTATTATTATTATCAGTTATTTATATAGCGCACACATATTCCGCAGCGCTTTACATCTGGCCATTCACATCAGTCCCTGCTCCAGTGGAGCTTACAATCTATATTCCCTATCACATGCGCACACACATACACACTAGGGTTAATTACCTGCCAGTATATTTTTGGAGTGTGGGAGGAAACCGGAGTACCCGGAGGAAACCCACGCAAGCACAGGGAGAATATACAAACTCCACACAGGTAGGGCCGTGGTGGGAATCGAACCCATGACCTCAGTGCTGTGAGGCAGTAACGCTAACCATTACACAGTCTGTGCTGCTTTAGAAAGCTTGTAAAGAAGTTTGATTGAAAAAAATAATAATAATTTTGACTTAATTTGAATTTAAGTCACTGGCACCTTTAGTACCAGGAGGATGGATCCCAGCCCAGTGATCTGCCATTTGTACCAGCATGTAGACATCCTAATGCAGACCTAACTAGGAGTCAGTGTCAGGCTCTACTGATTTCCTGGTCACAGTGACACCTATGGGAGACTCCACGTAACAGCACATCTTCTAATGGTGGTTTATTAGATGGCGTGCATTTACGTGTGTTCATGTCGTTTTAACACTAAATGACCGCATTATCCATGCAACCCTCTTCAGCCCAAGACACCCCAACGTTTTAGGTTCCTAAGGTGTCTCCCAGATTGTTTTACCACGTTACAGTTCCCCTGCACACACAAAACCACCGGCACGTCAAGTTAGATTTCTGTTCAAGACGTTTGTTTTTTTTTAAAATATATATAAATGGTGTATCAGTATGGCGCTGTCACTGAGCTGCTGGTTCAAATGGAGGTAGTCAGCCTCCCAATGGGTGGAAAACAAGGTGTAAAGGGGTGAACCGCGCTAATAGTCCACAATTGGTGGAAATAATTGGTCTAGTGGAAGATAGAGCTAGATGTAGATAAATGAGTGTAGAATAATACACCATAAACATGTAAACAATATAGGCATATGAACCATAATATATAAATATAATAGAATAATCAATGTACGGCTTGGTTGAAGTAATCAAACTGAAAACATTTAATTGTAACAATTAAAAACACATTTAATCGAATAAAAAAAAAAAAGGTACAGTCAACTGTGGCTAGGTCTCATGTTGAAACGCTACATATGGATAGTTCCAAATAATATTAGATAGATCAAAATATAGGGATAATTCCTTCAATGATCACGTGTATTAGTCTGAATGAACATATAGATGACTGTCTTTTGGATTTGGTCAATAATAGAGTACTAAGGCCCTGATTCAGAGGCGCTCGCTATTTGCGAGAGCTCGCTCTGAATCAGGGCGGGCCGGGTTTTTTTTTCACCGGCCTCCAGGCCGCTCGCTAAGCTGTGGGTGACCACCCACAGCTTTAGCGGGCGGCCTGGCGATGGTTGCGATTATTGCGACCATCGGGCTTGCGAGGAGACCCTTGTGGTTGGATCTCGTCCACCGTAAGCCCCAGTGAACTTCCTGCTCTAATAGAGCAGGAAGTTCACTACTGACAGTAGGGCCGCCCACAAACGGCAGGCGTTCCTTAAGGAACGCCTCCGTTTGTCCAGCCACCCCCCCCTGCATGTCTACAAAACGGGGCGAGCTGTCAATCGCAATCGACAGCCGCCCTGTCTTGTAGTGAGTCCCGCAGCGAGTGAAAATTCACTCGCTATGGGGCTCGCACTTGCGCACTGCCCGACCATCGACCCGCTTGCGTGAGCTCGCTAGCGTGTCTGAATCAGGCCCTAAATCCGGATTAACGTCCAGCTAGTTGTATTGTTACCAGCCTAAAATGGGTAGTCACGTCCTGATGTGGATCCAACAGATAATGTGATCAGCGTGGTTCCAAAGGAGAAATCAGCTGGAGTGGAAATGAAGTTGCCGGTCCGGAAGATAGTAATGGAGAACCAAATGGTGGCCGGTCAGTATGTGGGAATAGCCAAAGGCGTTTCGATGTGGAATCACCCACACCTTCTTCAGTAGCAGTATGCTACCCTCCAGGACGTGACTACCCATTGGAGGCTGGTAACAATACAACTAGCTGGACATTAATCCAGATTTAGTACTCTATCATTGACCACATCCCACAGTCATCCATCTATATGTTCATTCAGACTAATACACGTGATCATGCAGTGTTTTCCCCAGACATTTTCTCCAGCCGGGTGGCATCCAAAAGTAGTCGGATGGGGGCCTTCGCAATTATGCGCGTGCCGGGAAAAGGGGTAACTCCCTTACCAATCCAGCCCGACAGGTCTCAGGCTGCTCCCCGCTGGCTCTCAGTCAAAAGTGCCCATTCTGCAGTGTCCCCTGTAGTTTTCCCCTTTATGCATTGCCCCCTGTAGTTTAGCTTTGCCCTTATGCATTGCCCCCTGGCTGAAGTAATGCCCCTATGTAGTGTCCCCGGACTGGTCCCTTATGTAGTGCCCCCAGGCTTAAATAGTGTCCCTTATGCAGTGCCCCCAAGCTGGCCCCTTATGCAGTGCCCCCAAGCTGGCCCCTTATGCAGTGCCCCCAAGCTGGCCCCTTATGCAGTGCCCCCAAGCTGGCCCCTTATGCAGTGTCCCCAAGCTGGCCCCTTATGCAGTGTCCCCAAGCTGGCCCCTTATGCAGTGTCCCCAAGCTGGCCCCTTATGCAGTGCCCCCAAGCTGGCCCCTTATGCAGTGCCCCCAAGCTGGCCCCTTATGCAGTGTCCCCAAGCTGGCCCCTTATGCAGTGCCCCCAGGTTTAATAGTGTCCCTTATGCAGTGCCCTCAGACTTAAATAGTGCTCTCTGACTGGTCCTGGCCCCGGCCCCAGCCCAGCACTTACCTTTACTTGCTGGCCGCTCCCGCTCCCACTGCCTTGCGCTCACTAACTAGATCCAGCAGGCGCGCGTGACAGGCTCCTCACGTCGCGGGTGACGTCATCTGCGCAGTGCATCACTGGGAACGCTGGCCTCTGAAGCGATCGAAGGCTTCTTTAGCCTCCGGTCACTTTAGAGGTCAGCGTTCCACAGCGGGGGTCAGCGGGGAAAAGTGCCGGGCGGCAGGTTGTTTCAGTGGCGCGATGCGCCCACAGAAAACAGCCTGGGGAGAACACTGTCATTGAAGGAATTATCCCTATATTTTGATCTAATATTATTTGGAACGATCCATATGTAGCGTTTCAACATGAGACCTACCCACAGTTAACTATACCTTTTTTGTTTGTGTTTTTTGTCAGCAATGTGCATTTTACCTGGGGAAGAACCATCTGATAAGCTGGACACACGCCCCTTTGCTTAAGAAAGAGGATAGACAGGATCAGCATTTACACATCGGTCTGTCTGTACGTACTCCCTCAGCACGGACCACCTACATGTGCTGCATTACTTGGTTTACAAGTGCTCTGCAAGCACACAAGTAACTCTCAAATGAGGAAGCACACAAATAAGGGGATGACATAATATGGAATCATTGAGAAATCTCTGTTAGTCACTTGATTTTAAATTAGTGTCCCCGGGTACAACCCAATTTGCAGATTGCGCTATGCACTTTTACACACTATAACAGAAGAGTGCCAGAGTGTTATTGTACAGAATGCTTTAGCACAAGCCTGGGCCATTCCATTGTAGCTCACGTTTCCATCACAGAGGCCGTTACCATGGGATAAAGCATCTGCCAATTCCTACTTGCAGCAAATCCGCAATGACAGAACTATGTAAATAATATATTCATTCTCCAGACATTCTTTTATCCAATAGCATGAAGGTAGTGGAGAAAAGGATCACTGTCGGATTAATCACTTACCCGCAAGCGGTAAAGCTTCAGTCACAATAGTGGAGGTCGCCCATCTGATTTCTCGCTGGCCCAGCTGCAGGTGTGCAACTTGTCATTGTCACCAAATATGCAGCTACATTACACCCAGAATAACTCTACAGCTAATACAGTAATATACACACACTGGGCCGGGTTCAAGAGGTGCACAGAGACGCAGCCACGTCTGCGCCATTATGCCAATGCCATTGCCGATTTCTCTAAACCCGAGAGGCCCGCTTGCAGCACCTGTGGAAATTAGTCTCGGTGCATCTTTAGACTCGCACCAGCTCTACGGGGCAGGTGTAGTTCTCCGTCTGACCATGACTCCTGTGTCAGCGGCTTTAGACACCGCCACGGTCATCAACACGCGGCGTCAGCCTAACCACTACCCGGTTATATCCCAGGTGTGCCCACCACAATCCACACTCCCTGTGTCCAAATCAGTTAAGATCATTGGCTCCCAAACTGGGTTCTGTGGCACCCTGGGCTGTCGCGGGGCACTCTCAGGGGTGCCACGGGTTGATAATCCAGGACCAAAAATAATGATTGTCAATTTGATAGGCAAGTGCTTGCGGCTGACATTCATAAAGGACCTCATTCGGAGGTGGTCGTGAGATGCAAGCGGTCGCACAGAATCTGGGTGGCCGCTTGCATCCTGAACGGCCGCCTCCTTGTCGGTCGGTAAGCTGTGGGTTACCACCCACAGCTTAACGACCGACCAGGTTGATGGTCGCGATGGTGATCACCATCGGGGCTTACGACCAGACCCTAGGGTAGGGTCTGGGCACTTGTACGCCCTAGGGAGCTGCAGGAAGCTCCCCACTGACATCACTGATGATGTCAGTGCAGCCACCCACAAAACGGTAGGTGTTCGTAAAGGAACGCCTCCATTTTGGAAACCACCCCCCCAGCCCGCCTACCAAACGGGAGCAGCTGTCGATCAACATCGACAGCCGCCCCTTTGGTAACGAGCACCGGAGCGACAGAGTTTCTCTGTCGCTCCGGGGCTTGCGCAAGCGCAGTGCGGCCGCTGCGCGTGCGCACGCCAAACCATCGAGTCGGTTACGAGCGCATCGACGCTCACGACCGACTCTGAATGAGGTCCAAAATGTGGACAAACTGAAGTGCAACCCTGTCCTCCACCACGGGTGGTGAGCCTACGGGTGACAGGTAAGCACGATGTATTTCATTTCTCGATAAGAAACTTTGACCTAGGGGTGCCGTGATTCAAAAGAGTCTGAGAACCACTGGTTTAGATCAAATAAAACAAGGGTGGTTTAGCATTGAATCCGGTTTACATTTTAAAACTAATCAGGCAGAGCCACCAATGACGGTCAGCTTTGACAGGCCGCCTGTTAGTAAATACACCCCTTCGTTTACAGCAGAACATGTAAAGATAACGCTGCAGTGGTTTAAGTAACCCAATAAAATGCTGTGTAAGCTGTCAGACTGTAGCTCAGGTTCAGCGAATATCTAACGGCTGACCAATAACCCCCAGCGTTCTTTTCCACCCTGGGCAACAATTGTCCTGCCATTAGGTTTTACCCCAATTTATAATTTTCCTTCTGCACAGCAGAATGGCAGAGGTTACCCCAGATCCCCCCACATTCACTACATTTAGGACAACTCACCCCACTCCCCATAACATTTTAGAGTCCAACTTTCCAAAACTTTATAGAATAATTTGACTGCAGAAATTCTCCCCCCCCCAGGATATTGCAGATAGCAGGACCTGGGTCTAATTTGTAGACACGTGGGGGTGCATATATCTGCCAATGGTGTAATGGGAAGCCAAGGCCAGGGGATGCAGAGAGGTAAGAAAGAGTGGTGATACTTTCAGCCAATAACAGTGTCGGCAGATAGAAGCTGCCGACATGTGCAGTTCCACAGATCTGCCCCCCGGATCCGGACGCTCAGCATTCAGGCTGTACAGCTGGATCATATAGGGGCTGATTAGTGGAGGACTGTTCATGCATTTACAGCTCACAACATCTAATCAATATTAATAATAATAGGGATCAATTGTCATTTTGGACCCAGACATGTCTGTTTGGTTAATACACATGAACTAACTGACCCAGTTGCACCAGGTCTGGGTGAATTTAGGTATCTCCCACAGTTCGCTGGTGCCAGGTATTCTACATCTACCTGCCTCTGAGTGGCACAGTGCCCGAACAAAGGCCCATACCAGCTCTTCCATTAATGACTGATACAACTAACATGGTCCCCACCGATATGGCTGTGAGCCCCTTTCCCATCCCCCAACCATGGATTAGTACAGGCTTGGGAATAACGGATAGGTAATTGTGGTGTATGTCACTGAATTGCTATTACACGCTCACTTGCAAATAACCTTCTCTGCCCTTCATTCATTGAAACGCCCACCCAAATACTCTCTTTAATTCATTCAACATAGTAAATGCCATTGGAAGTATAGTTACCTGATAACACATTCTCATTCATCTGTTTAATACCCTCAATACTGTATAGTTTATCTTCATACACTTAGAAAAAAAATAAAAATAAAAATAATTATATGACACATAAAAGAATTTACCCAAGTGGTCAGATAGGACATAACCTCCCGATTAGCCCCAAATCCCAGTGCAGCGTTCTAAAGCAACAGGGAATGGAAAAATGTAAGATTTGGGGGGTTTCCACATACATTTCCCAGTATATTTTTTATTTAAAAGGCCCTCCTAACACCTCCCGACCGGTCCAGCGAACAGATCTGAAATGCCGACTATTGATGCTCCAAGATCGTAATCGGCAAATCAGTGAAATCCAACGTGTTGGATTTCACCGATCCTGCAATGCCAGGTTGTAGGAACGTGGCGATCCCTAGTGTACAGTACGCGCCCCTAAACACTCAAGGACAGCTGGGACTTTCAGGAAAACCTGAACTAATCTATCGGATGATCCGCCGTGTGTGCTTCTATCGGGGTGCGTGCAGATGCTCTTATACCAGAGAAGGGTCACCCACTTTCAGTCCTAGATACTCAGAGAATGGGCACAAAGAAATTGTGAAGTAACATAAAACATGGAGACTGTTTCCCCTGATGGAGTTATGCTGCCCACACACACACAGTGATATTTTACCCGATCTGGCCGATTCCGACACACTGGAACAACAGATCGTGTAAAATATGGCCAAATCCTGAGTAAATCGCGAGTCCCCACTCATTAATCACAATGCGATGCGCGTCCCCGCTGGTCGCACGTCGCATCGTCAGATCTGACAATCTAGGACACGATGCACTGTAAAAAGTCTGGATGCAGGAGAGATCGTAAGAAGATTGGACACCAAATTGTGTGCAGATCGCGTCCAGAGCTGGCAGGGAGAGTTTCAAGGGAAATCGTACACATCAGCTCATCGTGAGCACATCGCTATGTCTGTGGGCACCTTTAGTGTAGTAGGGGAATGGGTAGACGATTTAGTCCCAAAATCCACTTTTAGTCTCCTTTACACAGAAATTACAGGACAATAAAACATAAGATATACATGGAAACGTTATCAGTTACACGGTATAGCTGCTGCCCAATGGGAGGAAACTCTGAGGTAACCCTGCTGAGCCCTCTGTGCAAGAACATCCAGATTTTAACAGGTTGAAATGTATTATTTCACAAAGACCCCAATATTCAGTTCTGGCACAAACAATATAGCACCAATGTCACTGACCTACTACCAAAACCAGGAATGGTCGGCATATTGCCCGAGGACCACACGGCCTGCTACAGCTTGAGATTAAAGGAAATGTGCGGCCCCATTGAAGGTTAGAGGACCACCTAATGCTGGTATAAGGAGACCACCATCACTCCACATAAAACACCAACTTTACCCGTTTCACATGAACACAAGCTGGATATTTCTCATTGTAAGACATATAAGGTCAGAGGCGAAGGACGCCGCGTGTCAGCGATTACACCGATCCCAGCCGCAATGATCTCACGTCAGATCATTTGCAATTTACCATTTATGTCATCATATTAAATGCTGCTGGAAATTATTATTCAGAAGGTCATATAAATTACACACACACACACACACACACTTAAAATGGGAATTACATAGAAAATACACATTTTGGGTGGTTATTGATTGGTCAGGTGTGTGGTCACATAATGCTGAACCGACCACTTGAGTCGCTCATATCTGCCCTTTATTTTACGGTAATCAAATAACAATTTAATAAAATCGGCCAATGATCTATAAAACCTGTCGCCCCTTCATTTTACAGCAAGAACTGCAGCAATTAGTCATACAGAATGGATGCCCGGGCTGCTCAGAAATAATACACGAGACGGATATGAAGTAACGGTGGCTGTCAAAATACCGATAGCGGCATCCCAATGGTTGGTATCCCGACAGGGGTCGGTTAAGTATATAGTGTTCCCTCTAGCTCCGGCGGCAGGCCGGGCGCCGGAGCTAGAGAGGGCAATCTTGTGCGCGGGCCAAAGGCACGCGTGCGGCCGAAAAGGGGGCGTGGTTATGAAAAGGGGGCGTGTCTATACGACGCGTCCCCTTTTCGTCATACTTGGGGGCATGCCGGCAGCCCCCAAGCGCTACAGAAAGGGAGAATAGATGCCGGCCCATGCGCCCGGCGTCTATTCTCCGGCGGTGACCGGATCACCGCATGTTTGTCCACCCGCGGGACACTGCGTCCCGCGGGTGAGAACGGCTCCCGCAGGCTGTTAGGGCAGGGCGCTTTTTGCCCTCCACCTGGAGGGCAGGGTGCTTTTTGCCCTCCAGAAGGAGGGCAGGGCGCCGCGCCCCGCTAAACAGCCTAGCGGGAACACTTGTATACTTACCCTCCCCCCTTCTCCCCCTAACCCTCCCTCCTTGTAGCCTAACCATTCCAGCCCCGCACCCTAACCCTCCCAGTTAGTGCCTAAACGTCTCCCCCATTCGTGCCTAAACCTAACCCTCCCCCCCTTAGTGCCTAACCCCCCTGCCTAGGGAAGCCCAACTCTAACCCCCCCCCCTCCAAAATCTAACGCTAACCCCGCTATGGTACCTAAACCTAACCTTCCCCCCCCCCCGTGGCTAACAGCCAAGATGCCCCAGACTTACCTGGTTCGGGCTGGCATCAGTCTGTGTTCCGGCGTCGGTATTTCGGCGCCTATCTTAAGTCCCGTGTCGGACTTCCAGCGTCGGGATTCAGACCGGTGGCATGCCGTCCGACCACTCTGCTAACTACATCCCCATTAGACAAGGCCTCAAGCTGACCATTAACGGAAACACATGAAAGATGCTCCACGGACGTATTGCAATTAGATCACAAGCCTCCACTTGATAACATAGCAGGCTGCATGTATTATTATAGGGTAGCTAAGCAACATGAATACTCTAGGCATTGCAGCTTTTAGTGAGAAAGCCCGAAACTCAAAATTAAATTATTCTGTGAACAACAAAAAAGACGCTTCTGTTTTGGAAGAGACTGACACCCCCCTCCCCTCCCAGATGTACAGTGAAAGGGTTAAGTCCCACAGCAGTAAACACTCAGCGTTGCATATGAAGAAAGTAGGGATATAACGGATGACAATCTTGAACAGATGCCGTTTGATTACAAAGTATGTGTCGGCCAATATCTGAGACTTGCATGGAATAAGGAATGTCTGAGAAGAGTGTTCTGTAACAAGATGTGTTCTGCACAATCTATGGCAGGGGCTAACTCATGGGTATCGCTCATTAACCCTTCCACAGCTAGGACAAGAGCTCATACGGAAGGTAACTCGCCTTTCGCCAGTATCATTCATGCTGGGACTTGTAGCTCCACAACAGCTGCTGAGCAACACAGCGCCAATATAATCTATATATAAATTCAGAGTGCTCACTAAAGTGTGAGCTTTGTACAGTAGATCGTAAACCAAAGATCAATTTTATATATTCCAAACATGTTAAATGATGAAAATCATAGTTACCAAGAATATTCTAACATATAAAAGATACATTTTCCTTATATTTGAATTAGAATATAATTTATATATATTTAATTACACAAAATGCAGTGACGTACAGTTACCAACCTGCCCATTTATAAATACAGGTTGAGTCTCCCATATCCAAAATGCTTGGGACCAGGGGTATTTTGGATATCGGAATATTCCGTGTTTTGGAATAATTGCATACCATAATGAAATATCTTGGGAATAGGACCCAAATATACACACAGAATGCATTTGTGCGTTATATACACACAGCCTGCAGGTCATTTTATACAATATATTCAATAATATTGTGGTTCACACAAAGTTTGTGTACAGAAATGAAATTCCTTTATGTTTCATATACACCACCTTATACACACAGCCTGAAGGTCATTTTACACAATATTTTAATAATTTGTGCCTTAGACAAAAAGTTTGTGTACATTGAACCATCAAAAATCAAAGATTTCATTATCTCAATCATGCCAAAAAAAATTCTGTATTTCGGAATATTTGGATATGGGAGACTCAACCTGTATTTAAATAAATATATCCAACATGAATACTTAGGAGTCGGTCATGGGTGCTCCCTTGTGTTGTAGTGAATTTGGGGTTAAGGAAATATAATATGAAAAAGACAGACATAAATTGAAAGTAAAATTAAGAGGTAAAACACCTACAGTATTTACAAATGTTATAATGGGCATCAATTTTAACCTTTGCTAGCGGACATTGACCATAACTATGGGTGCGATATAAAACCCTTCTATGTTGTAAAATCAGATTTTTCCAGCGAGTTGCAAACTACCATATGTAATAGAAGCTAGATGAAAAACAATTTTTTTTTTATTATATATATATATATATACATACACACACACACATACATACATACATACACACATCTGTAAAGCGCTGCGGAATAAGTGTGCGCTGTATAAATAACTGGTAATAAATATAATTATTTATTTTATTAGGAGGTACCAATATCACCCCCTTATTACGAAATAAATACAATGTTGCCGACATTGATATTTTTTTCCAAAGTAATAATAATACCGTAACTTACCTAATCCATCGTTCCTGGCTTGAATCAATGTAGTCCAATAGGAAATAAAAAATAAAAAATACATGCCCTAAATGCCCCAACCACACAATGAAAAAAAAGAAAGTCAACCTGACTGGCTAGTTAATAGCTGCACAGCCAATCAGGTTCTTGGTCCTATCTCGAAAATTCTGAGCCGCTGGACTATGTCAGATCAAGTTCGGGGGAAAAAAAATGTTTCCTTTTTTTTTCTAATGGCATTTTATTTTAATAAAATGGTGCCACAACAATTTTTTTCTATAATATTCCTAAAATATTATATTTAATTAAAGAGGGTTAATATATTTATTTTATTATAAGGGGGCACTATTTTATATGTATTTGTTATTAAAAGGGAACACTATTTTACTATTAATACAATCTTATAAGGGCACCAGAAAATATTTTATAAGCGGCAACATTTTAATAAAAATGACTCTTGTACCAGTAAGGGCTTAATGCTATTCAGTATTGGGCCTGTTACCCAAGTAGGGGTGACCATACATTTATTCATACCCCCCACCCTCACTGCCTCATGAGGACCAGACATGTTGCTGTTTCACATCTGCCTATTACAGTCATTTATTTATTTAAACATGCCTATATAGCCCAAGACGCCAGCAATGTGTGGTTATTACACCCTACGATTTGAGAGGCAAAAATCACTATGGACTCAGAAGCTGCCACGAATTTGCAGGTCATTATACTCCCCACGATGTGTCTCAAATGGGCAGAGTTATAGCGTGTAAACAGGTAAGATAATTCTGCAATAACAGAAAAGCTCTGCTGTGATTAATATAAATTGTTATAAACAATACATTTCTTATAACTACGCATATGTAACGTATTCAAAGTGCTCTTAACTTTCCCAGATAAATGGCAGCAATAATAGACAGTTGCTGTAACCTTGCTCTACAGAAGACAAAATGTTGGGGGGCATCCACTAGACGATTTTATCCCTGTCCAACCTCTTAACGATTTTCCCTTGAAATATGATCTTCCACTCTGAACAATTTGCAAAAGATTTGCAAAAGATCTAACAATAAACTATGTTGTTTTTAATCTGTGATTGATAGTTTTCAGCTATAGTGGGCAGATAGTGGTTCATCGTTTGATCGTTCAGCGTGAACGATGTGTAAACGATTTGTAAGCAATCAAGTGAAATTGACCTGCATGTTCAGTCGATGGAGGAGACGATGAAACGACCAGCGGGAGCGCGCATCGTACATCGTTAGAAACAATTACTGCACGATTTGCAAACGATGTTTGGACGATTATCGAACGATTTTATCATTATCGCTCAATGTAAGCACTCACGACCAGGGCCCTCTTCCCTCATGTGCTTCTCTCTACATTTTCTTCTACTCTCTACTCCCCATATGGGCACCTAACACGGGACTGATAACTCCCGGCTGCTTATTGTGAGTGCTTTAATCACTATTGCAGTAATGTATATAAGTCGTATCCTTCTCCTGCACTATAATGTACTATAAGTTACTTGTTTCTTGTTCACCTATTAGTTCTATGTACTATGTAAGGCGCTGCGGAACACTTGTGGCGCCATATAAAGGATAATAATAATAATAATAATAATAATAATAATAGGACGACAATGCGGGTGGTAGTTCGTGAATGAGCAGGACATAAGATATATTGTACATATTTTTTTTTATTTGTTTTATGACGACCTGCTCTGCCAATAATAAAATGCAACATTTATGTACTACAATGATTAGCTGGATTCTGTGGTCAAATAGCAAAAATAAATTTATGACGACGACAGCTCCACCCCCAAAAACAAGGAAAATCAGACTACTCCCACACCCCCTTCACCTCACACCACCTCCGTTCAGTTATAACAATCTAAAGATTGATCACCGAATATAAACCAGTATGCAGACAGCGCATCGGCGATATAAGGAATATGCGGTGTATTATTGCAGGAAATAATAGTTTGAGCGCTAATTGAATAAAAATAAGTAAAAGCTACATTTCTGCTATGCACTAGGAGTTGGCCACAAAGGTTAAAGAAGGCGGTGACAGAAGAACGCATTTCCCGCTGGCCAGTCCCATAGCTTGCACAAATAATACCGCCTCTGACAGCGCACCAGTGGCGCAAGTTCATCCCAGACGCCCGGAGGGAAGTTATAATTTTCTGCCCCGTCCGTCACAACCGCTGACACCGTAATGTACAATTTCGCATGCAGACAGGCTATAGATAGACGAAGGTCTGATGGTCTGACATTGAGCTCTCCACTAGTGTATGGCGGCTTCTCAGGTGCCGGGTAGAGGTGCCATGTATTGGGTGGCCATGACGGTACACTCCGTGTACATAATTACAGCCCTAAGTGGGGTGAATATGTTGTGGACAATGGCGGAGGTGCCCCTTCAGTGCTGGAGCCCGGCGGCAGGCGCCTCCATTGTCTCCCATAGTTCTGCCCCTGCAGCGCACACTTGGCACCTAACACAACTGTTGCCAGCGATTGCCACCACCACTGCAAATCTGTGTGAGTCTAGCAAATGAAAGCATGAGGAACCAGTAAATATAGTGCAAGCTTAAATGTTCTTGTCAAAATATGAACTAATTCCTTCTTCCTTTCATTTGCCAGATAGACACAGGCTTGCAGGGGTGGTGACAACCATGGTCTTTCTTTTCTGTACACATATATTGCATTAATAATGCGCAGCTGGTACCACGCCTAATACAGGTTCTCCAAGTTATACACTGGGCACTTACCCTGCACACTGCTGATCTCCGGCTGCTGTCTCAAAGCTCAGGTGGGAAGGGGAGAGAGCGAGGTAGCCTGATAATGTGAACAGATATCTCCCTGCGTCGTCTAATCTCCGCCAATTAAACCTCCTCGCAGGCCCTCTCTCTGCGCATCACGAAACTTTCCACACGGTCTCCATGACACGGGCTTACACAATCTCTGCCGAGACTTTGATCTCCATTCAAATGAAGTGCTCCTTGCGTGATATTGGGAGATGATCACCCTGGCAGGTCTAAGGTAACGCTCTTGGAGATGGGAGATAACGGAACAGAGGCTGGTTTCGTCTTCTGGCTGAAAGTTTATCGTTTATATCGGTTTCATTTGAAGGATGAGCAGGGATCTTATCTGGGTTGAACCAGAGGGGAGAGGATAAAGATTTTAGAACTGATGATTATCCAAAGAGATTGGATGGACCCAGTTTAGTATATGACGAAAAGCTGTGGCTGGTTTCTGAGGGCAAATCACTCGCATCCATCTCCATCCCAGCTTGTACAGAGAGACTCCTGCAGGATCATAGGTACATATCCCTGCTTGAGAAGAGGTGAATCTCATAGAGACAATTGTTGTCAATATTTTTTCAGAAGCACTTTGCTGATGTGCAACACATTTGTGGTGGATCTTTGAGGACCACAATCCCCATTATATTAATTTAAATGAATGCAACTCTTTTCACATTTAAAAAAAAGCTCCTCTACAATAAATATCATCTTCTACAACCTGGGCAAAAAGGACAGGTGGTAACAAGGAGAAACAGAGGACTATTATTGTGCAGCTGATCAAAAGTGAAAAAATGGACATGGACAATAATTCCAGTGGAAAATCTTCAAAAGCAACTAATACAATTTGTACCTGCTCTGCCAACAGGCGTAAAACAACAGTTCGGTACAAAATACTTTTATTATGTTGTTACCTAATAATACATTGTACAAAATAAACAGAAAAAGAACAAAATGTACATTGTAAACTGCTTAAAACCCTTCAATTAGTTTGATTTTACCGATTAATAAAACAAACATTCTTCAGTAGAATAAACAAAAACATTTTTAAGTTTGAAGGAATGTGAACCCGTGCCACAATCTAGATCAATAAAATTAGATGTCTTGACTGAATGACTCATCAACGCCCTCGTCCAAACCCCTGGACCTAGAAACATGAAAATCGGGGAGTATATTCCTTCCATGACGTAGGTGCCCACTAAGATGGGATGTTTCGAAATTAGACTCCTAAGGGGTTAAAAAGGACTAACATGTTTCCTCCCCCTGTGCAATGTCCTGACTGACTGTCTTACCGTGGCTGTAGCACAGATCATTTTCATACACCAACTGTCACCCCAAGTGCTGCCAAACATCACTGGCAGTTGGTGTGACTCCTCTATCGCCAGCGAGAGATCGCGAGAGAGATCGCGAGGCGAGAGAGATCGCGAGAGAGACACTTAGGAATGTTTTTGATGAGCAAGAAAATGACAAAGCATATAGTAAAAGCTAAATTGGAGTGGCTGAAATAAAATAAAAATATATCATCTATAGCAGAGTCTGAATTTCAATAGTTTTTTTCCCAGCAGTTTTTCGTAGTACAAAATTACCACAACCATATGTTCCTCTATTGGATAGCGTGGGGGCCCATACCCGCGTTAATCAAAATAACGGTCACGATGTCCGCAGTCATTTTTACCCCAAATATCGTGCTACTAATTGGATATGGCCGGATACAGATTGTTACTATTATAAATAAAAAATTACGTACGCAACAAAAACATCCAGGGACAAAACTTTGTGTCCGCGAATTATCTGAGGAAATTAGGGGCCGTTATTAGCTGTGTAAATGTGAGAAGGATATATACTGTATAATGACAGCACCAACCGGATTTTACACAACAGGCGGATTTGTTTGCGGCTGAATCTCCAAGTGCCCATCAAAGACTTCTTTCATTACTGCCACCAGTTACCTGGAGTTCACTTGTTAATATTAATAGAGAGTGAAAGCTAAACTTCTTTGGGCTGAGGTGTGAAATGAGTGTGGAAAGCTCTGTCACAGCTTGGCAGAGACACGGGAGGAGAGCGGGTTACACATGGCATGCCAAATAGAGACGTGGGAAAGCCTATAGCCCTTATATACATATATACATATAGAGAGGGCATGTCCTGTAAATGGGTCCCTCGTACACTCACACTGTGCTGTCCTTAGTCTCACTGGACAGGTCAGTGACAGTCTATCCCCAGCCCCATGGGGTATTCACCAAGGCACGGTTTCATTTCAGTCACACTGCTCATATTCCTGACCACAAAGAACATTTTCCTGTGATTTTCCTGACACTTGTTCAAGTGATCCCGTTACATGTATGCTCTATGATGGAAATGGATCTAGCACCCACATATAAACTGCATTGTCTTTATAATACCGTACACCTGTAACCGTGAATCAATAGCTTGTAAGAGGACACATTATCCCTCAGCCTGAAACTTTGTAGAGACACATGAAAGAGTCATCCAGACAGATAATTCCATATTATTAGGGCTGATACATCGGCCATGGATGCATGGTGACATTGTATCTAATGAAATCTTTTTACGGCCGTGGCGAGTACCCTTGTTTTTCTCTATTATACCAGTGACACATTTGCTTAGGGATTCATTGTGGATGCACCTCTAGAGACGAATTAGAAGATTGATACACAGACAATATACAGTCACGCTCCGGACTGTTGAAACCACTTTCTTACCACTACAGTGCCTGGCCCGAATAGCACAGAGGTCCGCTCACGCTGCACATCGTTCCCGGCTGTTGCTGAAGTCTGTCTGTGCTGCTCCTGCCATGTCCACTCAGTGTCCGGTCACTGAGCATGGAGATGGCTCTACGCAGCCCCTTGCTCACAGCTGGTCTCCCCAGCATGATGGAACATAGGCTACATGCCAGAGTTCCCTCCTAAATAACAGTATGGGTGCAGCCATGTTGAACTCTGTCACCTGATGCTCTTCCTCCACTCAGAGCGCTGCTTCCAGACCAGCTGATCGCAGCATCCAATCCCTGGGGATCCTCCCCTATAAATTCCATTTACAGACTGGCCTCTATTGCCAGTACAACGTCGCTTCTTGCTGAAGATACAGCTCAGTGCTGAGCTCCCGGGTACTCTGTATCTGAACAGTCCTTGGCCCTCATTCAGAGCCGTACGCTCTGAGCAGACCGCACGCTCTGAATGAGGGCCGCCCTCCATAAAAATGGAGTGTCCTCCTGGACGCTCGTATAGCTGTGGGTCACCACCCACAGCCTATACGAGCGTGCAGTTTGATGGCCGCGATGGTCTTGACCATCGCGACCATCGAAACTGCGAGCCGGAGCCTGCGGTTGAGGTTTTCAACCACAAGCCCCGAAGTGATTTTGGCTCTATCAGAGCCAAAATCACTCCCACTGACATCACTAGTGATGTCAGTGGGCCGGCTTCTGACGGGAGGCGTTCCCTTGGGAACGCACCCGTCAGGGAGGCACGCCCCCGGCACGCCCATCAAAGGGGGCGTGCTGTCAATCAACATCGACAGCACGCCCCCTTTGATCAGACACAACGAGCGAAGGACTTTCCTTCGCTCGTCGCATCTGGCGCATGCGCACGACGGAGCTCCCTCCGTCGTGCGCATGCTCAGTGCAGACCATCGACCCACTTGCGAGCGGACAGCCGCTTGCGAGTGGGTCTGAATCAGGGCCCTAGTCCGTTATATCCAGTCCCTATATTTGGTAACAAGTCTCCGTTACCATCTTGCACACTAGTATTGTTTTACCCTGAGACTTGTTCTTATAGCCACTATAGGTTCCAGCCGAAACCTCCAACCCTCGATCTCATCCGATGCTTCCAACATTGGAATCATTTTAATTAAGTTCTTCAATTCATCAACATCGGTCCCAATTGATCAAGTTCATCAATTCATTACTATCGGACTCATATCAATTAAGTTCTTCAAATCATCAACATCGGTTTCAAACCAATCCAGCATCATCATTCCCAATCCGATTCTGCTCATTCATTCAGTATTATCATCTCCAGTTCTCATTCCGACCTGCTGTATAATAAAGACATTCCATTCTTGTTCTCGCCTTTGGGCCCATCACCCTCTGCAGCTCCTCTATCTCCTCACAGCAATACATGAGGAAGTCCTGGCTCAGCCACCCAGGTTTATTCACATGTCCCCAGTCTCCTCTTCAGCCTCCCATGCCTGTTCCAGCCCAAAGCAACCCTCAGACGTGACATATACATAGTGCACTTCATATAGGAATTCAATAAACAGTCCACATTACTCTGGATTAAGATGTCTGTTATTGTTAATAAGTTAAAAATCCTCCAACCTAGTAAACTCAGGGCCTGATTCAGACGCGCTCGCAAGCGGGTCGATGTTGCGGCTCTGTCGTGCGCATGTGCGAGACCCAAATAACGACGACAAAGCCGTCGTTATGGGTCTCGCACCAAAGGGAGCGTGTTGTCGATGGTGACTGACAGCACGCCCCCTTTGGTGGGCGTGTCGGGGCGTGGCTGCCCAGACGGAGGCGTTCCCATGGGAACACCTACCGTCTGGGGCCGGCCCCACTGACATCACTAGTGATGTCAGTGGGAGTGCTTTTGGCTCTGATAGAGCCAAAAGCACTCCAGGGCTTGCGCAAGGGTCTCGTCGCAAGCCCAATGGTCGCGATGGTCTTGAACATTGCGACCATCATTTTGGCAGCTCGCTAAAGCTGTGGGTGGTCACCCACAGCTATGCGAGCGGCCAGGAGGCCACTCCAAAAAGTAGGAGGGCCGGCCCTGATTCAGAGCGAGCGCTCTGTCGGAGCGTCCAGCTCTGAATCAGGGCCTCAGTCCAGAATAATTCTGTTGCACTAATGCTGGGCAAACATTATGCAATTATCTGGACAATCCGCCAGATATCAGTGGAACTACCAATTAGTTATACGTTAGTTTAATAAATGACCCCCTCGGACTTGCTCTTCCATCTGGTCAGATGATTACAAAAGAATCTAAGCAGTGGAGGGGGACAGCCAAAAGGTCGGTAAGTAATTCACATGGACACATACACATACTACAAGGATTCATTTTCTGTCACAAGCCAATTAACCTACCTGTATGTGTTTGGAGTGTGGGAAGAAACCCATTCAAATGAGGGGAGAGCATGCAAACTACACACATATAGTGCCCTGTCAGGAATTGAACCCACAACCTGACGCAGTAAGTAATGTGTACCCGCAGTTGCGTGTTCCGGTGGGGTGCATGCAATATAGTGTGATGGATTTTGCTACAGGCCAATTACACGGATTCGTATGCAGGGCTGTGCAGTGCAATGAAGGACAGAACCAGGTATCGGGTAGTGTGTACCGTCAATCTTGCCTGGACCGGGGTGCAGGGAACCATCAGATTGCTGGGTCATCTAATGTGTACCCAGACTAACACTAACATTGCGGATTATGGTTGGCACGTGAACTGTGTCACATATCATGGAGAGGTGTGTCATGTTTTCATGTTGCAGTGACATGAGTGTAGTGAAGCCACTGGCTGCAGAAGGGTTAAACCGCAGAGGACTTCGCTATTCTTCCGCTGTACATTGTGGAAACTGGCGATCAGCCATTGGGATTCCATGAGAAAGATGGGGAGGGGGGAGTGAAGTGCGACTATCAGCCGGTCTCCTCACTGCGTTACCAGTCCCTTTATAATGCACCTCTAGGGACCTCTTCCAGGAACACGCTTCCCAAGCTTCAGACTACAAATCACTCCTCAGCCGCTCTGCCTGTGCCGACCTGATGGAGACTGATGTTATTATAGGCCGGGAGCCCACTCCATGGGGGGAAATACAACCCCCCACACCAAAATATACACACATACATCCAACATGACCCCTCCATACCACTACTAGGACACTGCAGAGACAATTATGCTAAAGTACATACAAAAAAATGAAATTTTTGTGTGCCTAATGAACGCCATAATAATAATAATAATAATAATAATGTGAGCTGCTGGCATAGAATGAAATCTCCAGACAGCTATAGAACAGTGTTACCTACATTGGGCCTGTTTCAGAGTTGTACGCTATTGCACAGTCATTTTACACAACTACTGTGCAGGTCCCAACTGTGTGGAGTTTGTATGTTCTCCCTGTGCTTGCGTGGGTTTCCTCCAAAAACTCCGGTTTCCTCCCACACTCCAAAGATATACTGGTAGGTTAATTGGTCCCCAACAAAAATGTAACCCTAGTGTGTATGTGTGTGACCATGTGATGGGGAATATAGAGTGTAAGCACTGGGGCAGGGAGTGATGTGACCCCTAATGTGTATGTGTGTGACCATGTGATGGGGAATATAGAGTGTAAGCTGCACTGGGGCAGGGAGTGATGTGACCCCTAGTGTGTATATGTGTGTGACCATGTGATGGGGAATATAGAGTGTAAGCACTGGGGCAGGGAGTGATGTGACCCCTAGTGTGTGTGTGTGTGAGCATGTGATGGGGAATATAGAGTGTAAGCAATGGGGCAGGGAGTGATGTGACCCCTAGTGTGTATGTGTGTGACCATGTGATGGGGAATATAGAGTGTAAGCACTGGGGCAGGGAGTGATGTGACCCCTAGTGTGTATGTGTGTGACCATGTGATGGGGAATATAGAGTGTAAGCACTGGGGCAGGGAGTGATGTGACCCCTAGTGTGTATGTGTGTGACCATGTGATGGGGAATATAGAGTGTAAGCACTGGGGCAGGGAGTGATGTGACCCCTAGTGTGTATGTGTGTGACCATGTGATGGGGAATATAGAGTGTAAGCACTGGGGCAGGGAGTGATGTGACCCTTGGTGTGTATATGTGTGAGCATGTGATGGGGAATATAGAGTGTAAGCACTGGGGCAGGGAGTGATGTGACCCCTAGTGTGTATATGTGTGAGCATGTGATGGGGAATATAGAGTGTAAGCACTGGGGCAGGGAGTGATGTGACCCCTAGTGTGTATGTGTGTGACCATGTGATGGGGAATATAGAGTGTAAGCACTGGGGCAGGGAGTGATGTGACCCCTAGTGTGTATGTGTGTGACCATGTGATGGGGAATATAGAGTGTAAGCACTGGGGCAGGGAGTGATGTGACCCCTAGTGTGTATGTGTGTGACCATGTGATGGGGAATATAGAGTGTAAGCACTGGGGCAGGGAGTGATGTGATCCCTAGTGTGTATGGGTGTGACCATGTGATGGGGAATATAGAGTGTAAGCACTGGGGCAGGGAGTGATGTGACCCCTAGTGTGTATGTGTGTGACCATGTGATGGGGAATATAGAGTGTAAGCACTGGGGCAGGGAGTGATGTGATCCCTAGTGTGTATGTGTGTGACCATGTGATGGGGAATATAGAGTGTAAGCACTGGGGCAGTGAGTGATGTGATCCCTAGTGTGTATGTGTGTGACCATGTGATGGGGAATATAGAGTGTAAGCACTGGGGCAGGGAGTGATGTGACCCCTAGTGTGTATGTTTGTGAGCATGTGATGGGGAATATAGAGTGTAAGCACTGGGGCAGGGAGTGATGTGATCCCTAGTGTGTATGTGTGTGAGCATGTGATGGGGAATATAGAGTGTAAGCACTGGGGCAGGGAGTGATATGACCCCTAGTGTGTATGTGTGTGACCATGTGATGGGGAATATAGAGTGTAAGCACTGGGGCAGGGAGTGATGTGACCCCTAGTGTGTATGTGTGTGACCATGTGATGGGGAATATAGAGTGTAAGCACTGGAGCAGGGAGTGATGTGACCCCTAGTGTGTATGTGTGTGACCATGTGATGGGGAATATAGAGTGTAAGCACTGGGGCAGGGAGTGATGTGACCCCTAGTGTGTATGTGTGTGACCATGTGATGGGGAATATAGAGTGTAAGCAGCACTGGGGCAGGGAGTGATGTGATCCCTAGTGTGTATGTGTGTGACCATGTGATGGGGAATATAGAGTGTAAGCTGCACTGGGGCAGGGAGTGATGTGATCCCTAGCGTGTATGTGTGTGACCATGTGATAGGGAATATAGAGTGTAAGCACTGGGGCAGGGAGTGATGTGACCCCTAGTGTGTATGTGTGTGACCATGTGATGGGGAATATAGAGTGTAAGCAGCACTGGGGCAGGGAGTGATGTGACCCCTAGTGTGTATGTGTGTGACCATGTGATGGGGAATATAGAGTGTAAGCAGCACTGGGGCAGGGAGTGATGTGATCCCTAGTGTGTATGTGTGTGACCATGTGATGGGGAATATAGAGTGTAAGCACTGGGGCAGGGAGTGATGTGACCCCTAGTGTGTATGTGTGTGACCATGTGATGGGGAATATAGAGTGTAAGCACTGGGGCAGGGAGTGATGTGACCCCTAGTGTGTATGTGTGTGACCATGTGATGGGGAATATAGAGTGTAAGCACTGGGGCAGGGAGTGATGTGATCCCTAGTGTGTATGTGTGTGACCATGTGATGGGGAATATAGAGTGTAAGCTGCACTGGGGCAGGGAGTGATGTGATCCCTAGTGTGTATGTGTGTGACCATGTGATGGGGAATATAGAGTATAAGCACTGGGGCAGGGAGTGATGTGACCCCTAGTGTGTATATGTGTGTGACCATGTGATGGGGAATATAGAGTGTAAGCACTGGGGCAGGGAGTGATGTGACCCCTAGTGTGTATGTGTGTGACCATGTGATAGGGAATATAGAGTGTAAGCACTGGGGCAGGGAGTGATGTGACCCCTAGTGTGTATGTGTGTGACCATGTGATAGGGAATATAGAGTGTAAGCACTGGGGCAGGGAGTGATGTGACCCCTAGTGTGTATGTGTGTGACCATGTGATGGGGAATATAGAGTGTAAGCTGCACTGGGGCAGGGAGTGATGTGATCCCTAGTGTGTATGTGTGTGACCATGTGATGGGGAATATAGAGTGTAAGCTGCACTGGGGCAGGGAGTGATGTGATCCCTAGTGTGTATGTGTGTGACCATGTGATGGGGAATATAGAGTATAAGCACTGGGGCAGGGAGTGATGTGATCCCTAGTGTGTATGTGTGTGACCATGTGATGGGGAATATAGAGTGTAAGCACTGGGGCAGGGAGTGATGTGATCCCTAGTGTGTATGTGTGTGACCATGTGATGGGGAATACAGAGTGTAAGCCCTGGGGCAGGGAGTGATGTGATCCCTAGTGTGTATGTGTGTGACCATGTGATAGGGAATATAGAGTGTAAGCAGCACTGGGGCAGGGAGTGATGTGACCCCTAGTGTGTATGTGTGTGAGCATGTGATGGGGAATATAGAGTGTAAGCCCTGGGGCAGGGAGTGATGTGACCCCTAGTGTGTATGTGTGTGAGCATGTGATGGGGAATATAGAGTGTAAACACTGGGGCAGGGAGTGATGTGACCCCTAGTGTGTATGTGTGTGACCATGTGATGGGGAATATAGAGTGTAAGCACTGGGGCAGGGAGTGATGTGACCCCTAGTGTGTATGTGTGTGACCATGTGATGGGGAATATAGAGTGTAAGCACTGGGGCAGGGAGTGATGTGACCCCTAGTGTGTATGTGTGTGACCATGTGATGGGGAATATAGAGTGTAAGCAGCACTGGGGCAGGGAGTGATGTGATCCCTAGTGTGTATGTGTGTGACCATGTGATGGGGAATATAGAGTGTAAGCACTGGGGCAGGGAGTGATGTGACCCCTAGTGTGTATGTGTGTGACCATGTGATGGGGAATATAGAGTGTAAGCACTGGGGCAGGGAGTGATGTGACCCCTAGTGTGTATGTGTGTGACCATGTGATGGGGAATATAGAGTGTAAGCACTGGGGCAGGGAGTGATGTGATCCCTAGTGTGTATGTGTGTGACCATGTGATGGGGAATATAGAGTGTAAGCTGCACTGGGGCAGGGAGTGATGTGACCCCTAGTGTGTATGTGTGTGACCATGTGATGGGGAATATAGAGTGTAAGCCCTGGGGCAGGGAGTGATGTGACCCCTAGTGTGTATGTGTGTGAGCATGTGATGGGGAATATAGAGTGTAAGCACTGGGGCAGGGAGTGATGTGACCCCTAGTGTGTATGTGTGTGACCATGTGATGGGGAATATAGAGTGTAAGCTGCATTGGGGCAGGGACTGATGTGAATGGCCAAATATGCTCTGTACAGCGCTGCGGAATATGTTTGCGCTATATAAATAACTGGTAATAAATAAATTATGCTAATGCTACAGTAGGCGTCTTGTGTAGACGCCGGCTTCTGTGATCAGCAGCTGCAACTGAAGCAGCATCAGATCACTCTGCGCAACCATTGGTCATTTGAGTACTCCTCAGGTTACTCAGGGTGGGCGATGGTTTCACACAGCTGAAGCCAGTGAATCTGCGAACAAGGTTGCATCCACCGGCTTGAACACGCCCAGCAAAACGGGGCAGACGCCCCCGTTTTCTGGGATGTTGCCTGATGACGCCCCCTAGCGTCTGCAGACGTTTTTGAATGTAGTATTCAGAGCTTATTGCTGGTCTTGTGCCGTGTGCTAGGGGAACGTTGTTTTTGTAGAGTAACCCCCTCCTTTCTAAGCACCTGTAGAAGACCATCAAGCTGATCAGAGCAGTCACTATTTTATATTACTGTTCTGAGAGGCATGTATAGGAGCAGCATTGGGGGGGAGGGGGGGCTTGCTGGTTCCTGTAGTGCTATTTGGAAGATTCTGGGGTAACTCCAGTTGAGCTGGCTCTCAACTTTGATATATTAATGTATGTGCTATTATTATTATGTAGCACGACAGTATGCAATTATATGACAATTGGGTGCTATTATCATGTAGCGTTAGGGACACCGGTACAGAGACGCCTTAACGCGGCCCGGGTGGCTTAAACATATCTTTGCAAATATATGCAACAAAGATCTCTGGATTTCTATTATCATGGAGTATTAAGTTCTTATTGCTGGTATTTTGCCGTGTGCTAGGGGGAACATTTTTTTCTAATGTGAATGTCAAAAAGTTGTGTACGTGTGTGTTTTAAACATAAATCACTGACGGTGCTATAAGAATGTTGACAATTACCATTTTTCCTTGGTTTGGGTCTTCAGGCTGCTAATAATTCTTTATACATCTGCAGAGTGTCATTTGATCACCATGGCAACCAGTCATGTCACACGATGTAGTATACAGAGAGACTTTGGAACACCCCTCCGAGCTCCGTCCTCACTGTAAAATCCCCCCCTCTGACATCACATAACCTCCTGAGCGCTGCGAGAGTGTGTGTGTGTGTGTGTGAATGGCAGCCAAATTTGTCTGCCCAGCAGAAAGATTTATAGAGAACAGCTAATAAAAAGGCCTATTAGATGCAATCTTAACGAGGTGCCTAACTCGCTATTTTAAACAGAGAGGAAAAACAACTACTGTATGTGGAATTGCAGCTTTAAAAGATAATGACACTGAGTAACCGTGATGCTGTCCCTGCTACATACAAGACTTGACATGTCTGCTTTTCTGAGCTGGGATAATCCGCTCGTTACGCCACCTGTGCAACTGTAGTCAGCACAGGATTGGGCACACTGCCCCAGCCGGTCTCCCCTATTAGCTCAGGACCCTGGGTGATGTCAGCGAGGCAGGGCCAGCCCACGTATTGGGTGATCAGGCCGGAGCTGGACGCTTTCAACACAGTCAAGAGATATTTTTACACTCTCCAGTCTACGCTGATTGCCATTTTTAGAAGGCCTGCGGAGATCAGCGGGATGAAGATACCACCAGACATCCCAGACAGAGTAATACTTCTAAAAATACAGAGAGAGGTGATCCACGGACACAGGGTCCCGACACGTGATGTGTGCCACGAGGTCTGCGGATCACACGTGTACACCAAATATCTCGCAAGTGGAACATGTTCAGTAAACGGTTGATGACAGAGCCCCAGAACATGGATGACCCTAGGACGGTATTGTCATAAGGGTACAGTGGAAGCATCATGCTGCTAATTATTCTATAACTATTTCCTTTACTGGCTTTTCTTTTTACTTTCCATTAAAAAATATAAATAAATATTCAAATCACAAAGTTGATTTGGAATAAAATACACAAAGTTTTTAATAAAAAACACAATTTGTCCTTTGTAAAACAACTATTTAATATATATATATATATATATATATATATATATATATACATATACATATACATATACACACACAAATTGAATTGCTTAGGTTCGTGAGAACCTCTTACAAGCGGTCGCCCCCCCACTGTACACTACAGGGCACCCAGATCAATATTGAGGGATGGGGGGGTGAGATAGAGACAGGGGGCCTGATTCAGAGACGGACGCTCTGAACGAGCGCTCGCTCTGAATCAGGGCGTTTTTTTTGTTTGTTTGTTTGGCCTCCTGGACGCTCGCATAGCTGTGGGTGACCACCCACAGCTATTGCGAGCGGCCAGGTTGATGGTCGCGATGGTCAAGACCATCGCGACCATCGGGCTTGCGACGAGACCCTTGTGGTAGGGTCTCGTGGCCGCAAGCCCCAGAGAGCTTCTGGCTCTAATAGAGCCGGAAGCTCTCCCACTGACATCACTGGTGATGTCAGTGGGGGAGGCAATCGGGAAGCCGACTGCCTATATACCGGCAGCCGGCGTCCCGACTGTCTTATCCCGGCATTTCCCCGACGCCGGGAGACCGGCATCACGATCGTAGTGATGCCGGGCGCCGCGAGCGGACAGCCGCGTGGGGGGGAGGGTTAGGTTTAGGGCTCCCGGGGGGGACTTAGGGTTAGGCACCCCCCCGGGAGGGTTAGGCTAGGGGGAGGGAGGGTTAGGGTTAGGCACCCCCCCGGGAGGGTTAGGGTTAGGCACCCCCAGGGGACTTAGGTTTAGGCAGCGGGGAAGGGGGTGGTTAGGGTTAGGCATTTACAGGGGGGATTAGGGTTAGGCACTTGGGGGGGAATTTAGGGTTAGGCACCCCTAAGGAGGGTTAGGGTTAGGGGGGTTAGGTTAGTAAATACTCACCTCTCCACGATCGGGATTTCCAGCGCTGTCGGGCTTCCGCTGCGTCGCACTCTGCTCCTGTCGGGCTGCCGCTGATGTGAATCGAACCGCCGGCCAGGCGGCCGGCGGTATTTCATACCAATCCCGTCAGTGGAGCCGCCCCCAAACGGCAGACGTTCCTTCAGGAACGCCTCTGTTTGGTCAGCCACCCCCCCTGCCCGCCTACCAAATGGGGCGAACTGTCAATTACCATCGACAGCTCGCCCCCTTTGGTGCGAGACCCGGAGCGACGGACCACCCGTCACTAGCTGGGTCTCGCGCATGCGCACGACGGAGCCAGCTCAGTCGTGCGCATGCCCAGTGAGCAAACATCGACCCGGTTGCGAGCGCTCAGCGCTTGCGACCGGGTCTGAATCAGGCCCAGAGAGAGACTATCCATAAAGGTAGCACAGTGACACAGTAGAGAGCACTGCACTCTAGGATCTCTGAAAGCAGGTTATATTTGATATACAAGGTTAAAACAAACAACCTCGCTGCCATCATAAATGCAGCTTGGGGCCATAAAGATGTTCTTTCTAATTGTAATGTATGTAGATTTCTTGATTTCCATTGCCCTTGGAAGCAACAAAAGACACGATTACGTCTGTACATTACATACAATTGTATACAAGGCCGGCGTTACTGTAAAGCAGCCTGACGCGGTTACCCAGAGTAGTGGTAAGTAAGAGAGGCCTAAAACACCTAGGGGCATATTTATTAACTAATATTTGCTGGATAATCCCCAAAAACATACATTTTGAGGGCATACCCAAAAATATTAAGTAGCCACTGAATGTATCATGGAGGACCCCCCATTTCCAACAGGAGCTGTTGCCCCCATAGGTGTCTCAGCGGGGGCAGTGTGAGCAGCTCCCATAGGTGTCTCAGCGGGGGGCAGTGTGAGCAGCTCCCATAGGTGTCTCAGCGGGGGGCAGTGTGAGCAGCTCCCATAGGTGTCTCAGCGGGGGGCAGTGTGAGCAGCTCCCATAGGTGTCTCAGCGGGGGGCAGTGTGAGCAGCTCCCATAGGTGTCTCAGCGGGGGGCAGTGTGAGCAGCTCCCATAGGTGTCTCAGCGGGGGGCAGTGTGAGCAGCTCCCATAGGTGTCTCAGCGGGGGGCAGTGTGAGCAGCTCCCATAGGTGTCTCAGCGGGGGGCAGTGTGAGCAGCTCCCATAGGTGTCTCAGCGGGGGGCAGTGTGAGCAGCTCCCATAGGTGTCTCAGCGGGGGGCAGTGTGAGCAGCTCCCATAGGTGTCTCAGCGGGGGGCAGTGTGAGCAGCTCCCATAGGTGTCTCAGCGGGGGGCAGTGTGAGCAGCTCCCATAGGTGTCTCAGCGGGGGGCAGTGTGAGCAGCTCCCATAGGTGTCTCAGCGGGGGGCAGTGTGAGCAGCTCCCATAGGTGTCTCAGCGGGGGGCAGTGTGAGCAGCTCCCATAGGTGTCTCAGCGGGGGGCAGTGTGAGCAGCTCCCATAGGTGTCTCAGCGGGGGGCAGTGTGAGCAGCTCCCATAGGTGTCTCAGCGGGGGGCAGTGTGAGCAGCTCCCATAGGTGTCTCAGCGGGGGGCAGTGTGAGCAGCTCCCATAGGTGTCTCAGCGGGGGGCAGTGTGAGCAGCTCCCATAGGTGTCTCAGCGGGGGGCAGTGTGAGCAGCTCCTATAGGTGTCTCAGCGGGGGGCAGTGTGAGCAGCTCCCATAGGTGTCTCAGCGGGGGCAGTGTGAGCAGCTCCCATAGGTGTCTCAGCGGGGGGCAGTGTGAGCAGCTCCCATAGGTGTCTCAGCGGGGGGCAGTGTGAGCAGCTCCTATAGGTGTCTCAGCGGGGGGCAGTGTGAGCAGCTCCTATAGGTGTCTCAGCGGGGGCAGTGTGGGACTTGGGGTGCAGCAAACCAGCTAGTTACAGACTACAGCTGCTCCTGAGCCGTCTACCCCCAGACACACAACATCTGTGGCCTGTCAAACACCATCCAAGCTAAATAAGAGATGAAGACAATAGAGTAGGTGGGAGGGAGGGGGGTGGGGTCTACTGTGAAATGTCCAAATTCTCCTGCTTCCTATCCATTAACCCTTCAGCCACAAGGTAAGTGCAGCCTGTTGGAACGTGTGTGTAAATCATTACGTGAAGCATTGTCATACAGGAGGGGGGGAGATCTGCATGGTGAGGAGTTATGGATTGCAATCTGTAATCTGATGGATAGTCATTTGCAATATTTAAATTGTTCATTATTCACTTCCTGCGCATCCTTACAAAGAGGAGTCTAAAACAGAACGAACGGTTATTTATATATTTACTAGCGGAAGTACTCGGCGTTGCCCGGGTTTAAATCTTCAAGTTATTAAGTTTTATTATGTGAGGTCGTCCAAATCCATCTAGTGGAAGGCTCAGAACAGGCTCCCTGGGTCACAGTTCTGCCCGCCGCACTCCACCGTGAGGTGCGCCCAGGACCCCAACCACTCCCTTAGACACCCCAGGCCCATTGCAAACGCTCTGTGACGTTTCCATTCAAATCCATCCAGTGGAAGGCCCAGAACAGGCTCCCCGGGTCACAGTTCTGTCCATCGTACACCAACAGGGGGTCCGACCAGGACCCTAACCCAACTAAACCTGGCCAGGATCCAACTGGACCACCTTGTGTTGGTTTCATTCCAATCGGTGCAGCGGTGTCCGAATACATAACCAGACAAAGAAACAATCGGTGCAGGGGTGTCCGTATACATAACCAGACAGTCACACAAACAATCGGTGCAGGGGTGCCCGTATACGTAACCAGACAGTCAAACAATCGGTGCAGGGGTGTCCAAATACATAACCAGTCACACAAACAATCGGTGCAGGGGTGTCCGAATACATAACCAGACAGTCACAGAAACAATCGGTGCAGGGGTGTCCGAATACATAACCAGACAGTCACAGAAACAATCGGTGCAGGGGTGTCCAAATACATAACCAGACAGTCACAGAAACAATCGGTGCAGGGGTGTCCGAATACATAACCAGACAGTCACAGAAACAATCGGTGCAGGGGTGTCCGTATACATAACCAGACAGTCACAGAAACAATCGGTGCAGGGGTGTCCGTATACATAACCAGACAGTCAAACAAACAATCGGTGCAGGGGTGTCCGAATACACAACCAGACAGTCACACAAACAATCGGTGCAGGGGTGTCCGTATACATAACCAGACAGTCACAGAAACAATTGGTGCAGGGGTGTCCGTATGCATAACCGGGGACTGATGCAAAGTGGTTGACAAAATATGTATAAATTACACAAAAGTAACATTTATGCAAATATGAAGATTTATACATCCACATGTGCAGCATTTACAGCAAAGCATAAGTGCGCACTGGCACCTGCTGATAGCAGGTAAGAAGATATACCGATGCATATACACATAACTGGTCTGCCTGAGCACTGGGCACCCCTCAACACCCCTCTTCTACCGTTACCGTGGTAAGGTAAGATGTGTTACACGTGTATGGGCCTGCATAGGTGCGCATTGACCGGCAGTTCGATTCCCGGCTGCGGCAGCCCGACAAAAGAGCAGAGCCCGGCAGCGGAAGCCCGACAGCGCTGGAAATCCACATTGTCCCTAAGGTAAGAACTTACTAACCTAACCAACCCCCCTAACCCTAACCCTCCTTAGGGGTGCCTAACCCTAACCTACCCCCTCTAAGGGGCCCATTTATCAAACTGCATTTGAGGTAAATTCCCCGAAAACACCTGTTTTCGGGGGTTTACCTCAAATACTTAGTATCCCCCGAATGTATGAAGGAGGGACCGCAGCAGCTATCTCCGATATCTATATATAGGATGATCTCCGATACCTGCTGCGATCCCTCCATTGCCGCCGGCAGCCGCCTCCCCCATAGGTTTCTATGGGGGATGCGATGCTGCCAAATGTATCAATATCAGGAATGCAAAGCATTCCCGATATTGACCCCAGCAGTTAACACTATCTGAAGATAGCGTTAGCCGCTGTGTCCTATGGGCACTTACCGCATTTCAGCCGGCGTTGGGATCTTCTAGATCCCTCCGCCGGCAATGGGCGCCGCTCATGTGCAGTCCGCAGGACTGCGCATGCGCAGCAGCCCGGAATGCGCTCCGGACACATCGCAGGGACGGGCTCTTTTCGGAGCCTGTCTCCATGCATGTGCCGGGTCATACATTCGGCCGGTATGATCGCATTTTGCAATGCGATCATGGGCGATACTGCATGCCCTGATCGCAATGCAAAATGTGATCCTTAATAAATGGGCCCCTAAGTACCTAACCCTAACCTCCCCTTCACCGCTGCCTAAACCTAAGTCCCCCGGGGGGTGCCTACCCCTGATTCCCCCCCAGGACCCCCTAACCTAATTCTCCCCCCTGCGCGGCTGTCCACTCGCGGAGCCCAGAATCCCTTCGATCGGGATGCCGGGCGCCTGTCTCCCGGCGTCGGGAAAATGACAGGCGTCTAGAATTTAGACGCCTGTCATTTAACCCTAGGCGGGATAGAGGATTCGGGAAGCCGGCGTCAGGATTGCGGCCGCTGGCTTCCTAAATGTATCCCATAGGTGCACTTGGTTTCTGTATATGTAAAAAGAGAATTCACACCAACTAGTTTAGTACTCACTATGCATCAGCGCCTGAGTGATTTACTTGCACAAGATGGTGAGGGGGGGTTATTGATTTTGGTCATACCTACTCTCTCGGAAGCTGCGGGGAGACTCAAGTTTTTTTTGATAGTCCCTTGCACCCCCGGTAGAGTGCGTGGATCTTCGCATCCAGCCCACTTCCTAGTAAAGTTTGCAGAATGGTAAAAATCAGGAATCGCAGCTCCGTAGAAAGGGGCGGGGCTAAAGAGACACAAATGGCGCAGTTTTAGCCCTGCTCCCTCCTCACAGAGCCCGACCCAAAGGCCATTTGCATCTCCTCTCCGCCGGGCTTCTACTGGAGAGGAGAATTAAAAATTAGGCACAAGTACGTGTTCCTACTGTCAGACTGTCATCCAATGACTGTACAGATGTTTCTAATGGTAGCAAGAGAGCACACGATACTCCATATTGGCGAGTGGAGTCTGAGCAACTATAATGGGGCAATGGGTGAACTGGGCATCTAATCTGAACCAAATTTGCCATCCCAACCTGAATGGGAGCGCCCAGCGTTAGTTCTAACATTAGCCCTTACCCCCAAAACCTCCACAGTCTCCAATAACCCCTAATGCCACCAGAAGTCCAGACGGTCTAAACTATTTCCAGCAAATGTGTCCCTACACCCCAAACAGCTGCACTCCGTGTCATTTGTCCCAGTGGAGTTCAATAAAAAGAAATACTTTTATTTATTTTTTTCCTTGTGTCGTACTAATCCCATTTTATTCCCCTTTGTAAGGGCTGATTCATTGGGCCTGAAAACTTCAAAGCCAGGAACCTTCCTAGGAAAATGATTCATTACTATGAAAGGTATTAATGAAAGGAGAGAACCCGGCTTCAGAGAATTCCATCTCCAGGCAGATTTGTTCATGATTTGCCCTCGGATATCGTCTGTTGTATCCACGGGCGCTGATACTAAATAAATTTGCCTGTGTCGTACAATTCTCAATGTATACTGTTGATGCATCGTTGGTTAAGTGGAATAAAGATTTTTTCTGTGCCATTTTGGATCTCTCCTCAACATACAGTTCTGTTTTCTGAACAAATATTAATTGGAACGGCTATCCAAACCGGAATGGGATTGAAGTGCCGGCGGCTGTTTAGCCGCCGGTTCAAATCCCGACAGCGGATGCCTGACAGGATCAAGATCCCGACACAGGCAGGTAAGTACCTTAACCTCCCCTGCCCCCCCCCCAACCCTCAGTGGTGCCTAACCGTAACCTCCCCCGCTAGTGCCTAAACTACCCCCGGGGGTGCCTAACCCTAACCCCCCCTTTACCGCTCCCTAAACCTAACCCTCCCGGGAGGGGGGGAGCTAACCCTAACCTCTTCCTAGGGGTGCCCAACCCTCCTCCCTAGGGGTGGCCAGCCCTAATATCACCCGCCCCACAAAACCTAACTCCGCTAGACTCCCTAATCCTAACCTTTCCCCCCCTCCACAGCTAACATTAAGGGCGCCCCGGACTTACCTTCGTTCGGGATGTCGTCGGGATTATGATAGGCGTCGGTATTTTGACGCCTATCATAAATCCCTAGCCGCCATTCCGCTGTTGGGATTGTGACCGATGACTGCTTCCCATCCAGCCCAGCAGTTAGAGCAGAGGATTATGATACTATTACTATCCTTTATTCACACAGCAAACATATTATGCAGCACTTTACAAAGGATGCTAGATCATCTGCACCAGTCCCCAGGGAGCTCCTCTACCACACAAACACACCAGAGACAATTATCCTACGTGTGTCTGCTATTCTGCAATGATCCCCTGCAAAGCTGTGCAAAGTCCTTTTAGGGTTGCACTGTGTTGCATTCAATAGTGAGTGAAGCTTAAGTGTAGGTGCAACGAGGCCCAACATCCAAGTACATGATCCCTTAGAGTAGAATTTTGGGCCACTGATTGGAAGTCCTATGCGGACACCTGGCTAAACTCTGAGTTGGGGGCATCTATATAACCAAACCACCCCTAGTCCTCCAGCCACAAGAGCAGGTCCCATAACTAATAACGGCACTTACACCTACCCCATCCATGCTTGGTGCAGAAGAGGTGACTGAAAAAGGTGTGCACTGTGCATTCCCTCAACTCAGGATAGGACGCAACTCTGACTAAACGCCCACAGGACACTTCTGCTACATGTGAATGTCCCATGGTCACTCTGTAACACCGATTCAGGCATTGAGGAGAAGCGCGTGACTCGGAATCATCCGTAGCTGCTCTAAGTTGCATACAGTGGGCGCAACATGTGTAGCTTGCTAAAAAAAAAAAAAAATCACAAAATGCAGCCACATTCGGAAAGGCGCGCAGCTCAGAAGCAGGCCCTTGGCCTATTCCATAAAGTGATTTAGGCAGTAATTACATAAGTAGTAAATTAAAATATATATTTATAACAACAACTTCTAGTAAACTAATATAACGTTTGGATGAACTGCTATATCCATAAAGACCACCTGGTGGCAGCATACAGACAATAATTTGCCCCCCTCCAGATGGTGAGGAATTTAGTGGTCTGAGCTGTGGTACAAGGACGATGAGAAAGGGCTTCTCAGGCAGTGATGTGGGGGCCACAGAACGAGCAGAGGGAACGCAGCCCTCGCAGACACTGTCAGCATAGACATCCCCTAATTGGGTCTGGGGCCTCGTTATTCTATCTTCTTGCTGCTGGGCCCAGCTCCCATGTGGCCCTAGGCAGAGCTGCAATTATCAGTTGCCCCATAGACGGAGGGTTGCCCCTTGTGTAGGGTTCATGCTTAACACTGTCAAAATGGCTCAAGTGGAAAGTATGCCATTGTAGGTGCCATCTTGCATGAAAAGGAAAAGTCAGTGAAGGGATTAAAGGCAAATAACTGGGACTGAGTTGGTTTAGAAGAGGTTGAAATAAAGGCCATAGCTAGTTCCCCAATCAGCCATGTAACTCAATGCCCATTTTCTTAGCCTAAGTGCAATTAGTTCACCTGCACAATTTCACCTTCTGAATATAACAGTATGTATACTGTACTGTCTCAAAATGTATTATGATGGAGGGAATTTAATAAGAAACTTGAGAGTGATATTTTCACATGTTCATGACCCTGGAGTCTCAATTTGATGTCCCTAAAATTGTGGGCAGTCTCCTCTTTCCTGGCTCCAGCTTCTCCATCTAGGCTTTCAGTGCAGCTGGGATGGATCACAGGTTACCGGATCAGCCATGGAAACCTCAACACCTTGCAGTGAGGATGGTTAGACTTGCATTTGGGGAAATAGTTCTCTCAGTGTTCCAACATGAGGAAACTGCTCTGAGACTCGTGCAGGTGTTGGGATCATTAATCCCTATTCCTGAATGCCCCTACTGTTCCCATGAGCTGCAGCGTAAATCACGGACCATGTTCATGAGCAAAACTCACAGCGTGCACCAGTTCCTTATACTTTCTTACTGGGGTTTTTACTCTAAAAGCTGCCGCGGTCACAAAACAACTAGTTTGTATGGTAACCGTGATGCTTGCACGTTATTGGGCAAAAACAGAGTAATAACAGGCTGAAATACGGTCATTACCGTAACTGTGCAGACATCAAGATCATAGAGCGCATATAACCGATCAGAGCGGAAATCGCGTCTGCATTATTTTCCGGCAATTCAGACTGACCGGCGATTCATTATACTTTATTTAATGCACAATTCTCCAGTCTATACTGATACTCGAATGAACAGATGAACCTGCCTGAGTTGGGAACAGCACTGAGACTTAAAATTGCCACTGACTGCGTTAATGTTCCGGAGCAAAAACACAGACAGCGACCTTATTGCTCGGGGCCAGCAAACAAAACTATACATACTGTAGAACATTTATAAACAATGGTCCACTATTAACAACAGACAAAGATAAGGGAGATGGTCTAAGACAATGCGAGATAGGCTACAGGGACCATTGGTCACTTCCCCATGCATGGGTACTGTCCCAAAACAAACCTGTGGGGGGTCACAGAAAGTCTGTAGCAGGTGGTGCGCACTTAAGATACTGCTGGAAAGTTCACTGATCATCTATAGACAATTAGTGAATTAATGAGTCTGCTAAGCTAATTGATTTGTTTTTTTTGTCTGGACATTCTATTTGATTGCCGGAAGAACGGACTGGTAACCACTGTACTGCACCGGAACTATCTAACCAATCACACCGCACTCTACATCATCTCCATTAAATGCTGGTACATCTGACATTGGCTGATAGATACCTTCCAAGCCGACCATACGGTTTCTGGACAGCCTATTTTTCATTCATTAAACCATACAGATAATATGCCTTTGATGGATTGAACGGCATACTTACATGCTGTCAACAGCATTGTGTCGATGGGACAATGCCGACATGGTTGTATTATTGAAAGCATTTTAACAGTGCTGGTATTATAACTTTAAACATGATCATAAAGCATTGTGTTTAAAGTGATCATGCAGACACATTTAATTGATTTAAACAACATTACAACTATGTCACTGACATACGGCTGTTGACATACTGACGGTCGACTAACTACGTCCCAACTGAACACCAAGATATTGTCTATTGCTGGGCTTAATATAAAGCAATCTAGATACATTCTTATTCGTGCTATGACATTGCTGTGTGACCGTTCAGCTCTCGCTCTTTTCTCCATTAGCTCAATGCGGAATAAAACTAATCAGCAAAATCAATATGAAAAGAGAAGCGTGTGATAATAATTATGTAGAGGAAGTCTCGCTTCCACCAAAAACATATAGACATAACTGTGCAAATGTCCATACCCCCGTCACTGTATAGCACCTCTACAGTACACTGACAGCCTACCAATGAGCGCACGGAGGATTTCTATCACGCGGGTAGAGGGAACAGAGTCACCGAGAGACGCTAATGGGCTCATACATGCAAATAAAAGGCTCCGTCACCGACTTGCGTTATACCCTCTAACAAATTACCCGTCAGTAAGAGTGTAGTTAACTTGTCTGTTAATCGGCTTTGCAACCGTTCAGTTACTCATTAATAATGCACTTCTTTTTAATTAACTTACTTTACTGCTGTCTCCAATTTACATACGTTATGGTTTAGAGCAATAATGGATGAGAAATTGGGGAGTTCTGGAAAACAATATTAAAAACAAGATTAGTAATATACAAGTTGCTAGAGTATTATTTTTTTTATTTATTACCAGTTAGCAGAGCTTTACATAGAACATTTACTCACTCACTGCAACAACGGAGGCAGCGAGCTAATCATTGTACCACGGTGCGCGCCAGAGGGCACAGAATGAGAGCTTCACAGCAAGTATTGGCCACCGACATATTTATTCTAGACCGATAGGTTAAGAAGCCCAGTTATAAACTTACATGGCTACTAAACAAAACTATTAGATTATAGATTGAACCATAAAGTACAATACAGTTGGGTGTTAAGCGGATATCCTATTGCACTTCTGTGACACAGTAATACATATCCCCATGCTCTTTGGTAACAGAGCCTCCTGGCCAACTTCAGAGGCTTTAATTTCCAGTTGGAAACGTTTTAGGCCCATAAGTAGAGATGAGCGAATCTCTGTCAGTTTAGCGTGCAGATCACAGTATCGGGGCGAAAGTTCATTTATTTTTTTATAATTCAAAACAGATAAGGCCAGACACCAGATAGTAATAAAAGTCCTACTAACATCATAGGCACGCACCCAATCGCGCTCTCTCACATCAAGTGGCGCATCAATAAACCAAGTGTCTACTCTATATAGCAGTGCTCCCAAGTGCTTGCACACGGGGAAACAAGGCAATCAGGAGCTAGAATGGTCACCCCCAATAAACAGGGCCGTAACAAAGCTTGTGCAACCGATGCCGCCGCCAGGGTGCAAGGCTGTAGGAGATGGCACGTTTGCTACCGCAACGATACCCCACTACCTTGCTGTAAGGAAGTCCAGGAATTGCCCTTGGGACTGACCATGCAGCCTCCTTCCCGATCCTCCACTGCTCCCCTATAGCTTGCAGAGAGACATCATGACGTGTCGTGTGCTGGGGGCGGGGGATATCACACCAGGGTGCAGAGTCACCTTGCTACGGCACTGCCAATAAGATCAGGTTTGCTACAGCCTACAGGCAAAATTTACTAATCGGCGGATAGACGGCGGTTTCTATTCTATTCTAAACCCCGGGGGTTTGGGGGGGGGTTTCTATTCTGTTCTAAACCCCGGCGGCTTGGTGGCGGTTTTGCAGCGGTTTCTAAATGACAGCCCTGTTCTATTCTATTCTAAAATGTCTTTTGATTGTGGTTTGGCAGCGGTTTTGCTATCTGCAGATTTACTAAGGCCAAAACCGCTGCAAAACTGCCATCAAAACACAGTTTAGAATAGAATAGAATAGAACAGGGCTGTCATTTAGAAACTGCTGCAAAACCGCCACCAAACCCCCTGGGTTTAGAATAGAATAGAACCCGCCATCAAACCACCGTTTAGTAAATTTTGCCCTACATGTTTTATTACCAGGAGAGGAGATTGGGAGCACAACAACAGTCCGTTCTTTGACAGCTCACTGGCCTGGCAAGCGCCAAGATTACCCTGACCTGCTGCAGACCAGGTCACTTCCTTTCTTTTTTTTAATATTTATTAATTAAAACCGCCCCAAAAATGAATGTTTATCCCTTTAATGAGCGGCAATAGAAAACCTGTATTTTCCAGCCATATGAATGAGTTTATAACGCCATAGTCTTCTAGAACAACTCCAGGAAGGGGCTCAGTCAGCACAAGGCATGGGAGGCTTATAATAGAGCCACTGATATACTTGCCTAAATCTTGCAGACTTTCCTAGTACCAGGTAACATTGCAGACCCCTGGCGGGGGAGGGCTTAAATTAGGTTTTATTATGCTTAGGGGGTGCGCCGTGAACTCTGTCCCACATTAAAGATGCATCGGTGTCACTTGATGCAGATAAGAAATTTATATATTACAGCGCAACACGACAAGACTTTCCTTCAGCTCTGGAGTATATCGGTTGGCCTGCACAGATCTGCGCCTCCATCTGCCCCTGGGGCTGGAGGGGAGATAACAAGGGGACAGATATACTCTCTCCTTTCACACGCCAGGTGTAACACGGTTGGTAAGGTTGCAGGCTGTATAAGGTTTCGCAGTGCGACGGAATACGAACACGGACTGCAGTTGGAAAGGTTTAAACCTTCCACGCGTAATTTCAACCACCTGCTCATGACGGCACGCGGTCATCACGTCCACACCAGATTGTTGGATGTTAGGATGGCGAGATGGTTAAAGTATTGACAGGTTGACCATACTGAAATTATTCTGTCGACATAATACACCAAACCCCTCATGACAGGGATGCGTCAGCTGAATCCCACAAGTGAGTGAGCATTTAACTAGGTCAAGAATAATAAACTGTGATTTTCAAAAATGACAGAATATTTTTGAAAGGAAATATTCAGCAGTTAGCCGGCTGTCCCATAATAACATACAGCTCTATTTTTTTGGGGGGGGAGTGGAGGACCAAGGGGAACGAGCGGTAGCATTATGACACAAAGCGCGTCATCACGGTACCGTCCCACGCTGAACTATGACCCCTGAATCAAGTATCGAGCTCCTGCGCAGGCCAGGATAAAACAAGTAACACCATCATGGGTCTGGCCACACCAATTTCACAAGAAAGAGGAATAGGGTCCAAGAGGGTGGCCTACACTCCCAAGAGGACGCCACAAAATCCTGGGAGTCTCCCCTGACGTTCCGCTGAAGTAGGCACGTATGTATAATAATCTATGCCTGTCGTTTAAAAGTGGGGCCGTTGCTTTATCACAGTGGAGTTGTCCATTTTGTGAGCTGAGCCAGCATTTTTCGATAACGCCAGTGACGCATGGCCCGAGGTGGTCGCTGGCCTCTAGTACATCGATAAGATGAATAATGATGCAATAAATGCTGCTTATAAAAAAGGTCTTTATTGTGCCGTGTAACAGGGCCCAGAAGAAATCCCTCCTGTAAACTCTGAGGGGGTCCTGCCTGGCACTTGGTCTACTCCAGCATTGATCATTCCTGCCTCCAGCCGGTATGGTTACACTTTACGTGATGCTTTGCAGACTTCATACAGTCACGCCGGCTGTCAGAGGGAAAAGAGAGACGGCTCCGATACATCTGGCTCCCTCTTCTGTCTATTCAGAAATTGCCAATTTCCTGCTTATGCTGCAATACCCCCCCCTATAGAGAAGAAAGAGCCAGGTCTATTAAACAGGAGACTGATGTGACCTGGGAGCACAGGGGGTGTTAAGCAACAAGTGGGTTAAGAGGGCCATTTGCTGCCGTCCTGTTTTACTTTCCCAGGCAATGACTCCCTAGTTTCATGGGCCCAGCGCCTCGGAGACTCTCCGCCCCAGTATTTATTTCTTAAGAGCCTCATTCCTTTAAAGAAAGCTCGGCTGGCAGGAAGCGCTCAGAGCCTGGCGACCTCCCAGGGACTATTCCCAGCATGGGATTATCGCTTGTAGTCAAGGCCAATGGGCAAAACAGATGTCGAACGGCACATGCAGAAACCACGCGTGGAGCACTGTCAGTGTGCCGGCTGGGACTGGGAGGGGGACATTGCTGAGATTGCCGGACTGTCACCATTTTTATGTGTATATTCGCAGACGTCTGAGGGTAGTTAGTGAAGATCACATTAAATTCTCACAAATCAACCTTCAAGAGGGCATGTGGAGGGCGGTGCTTATAGCAACCAATCAGACTGTAGCTACACTGTATCTAGTACATTCTATAAAATGATTGGTAGTTTGGCTACTATACATAGGGGGAGATACATTTCCCCCTGTATGAGGAAGTTAGTTTCCTGCGGCCCCCACTCAGAGCATGAATTGGGGGCTCACCCGTACACAATTTAGTGATCATTTTGCTGCACTGATATTTGGACTGACCATAGCAGTATTATTACTACCCCTTCACTGCGGCTTCGGGCAGGCATGTCGTTAATATAATCATTGTTGTTGTTTATATGTATAATGCGATTACAGAGAATATTGAATATACATGTTTTATAGGCAGACAAAATACCCTTTTTGATTCAGTACATGCAGAGTAAGTATAGAGCAGATTGTCCCAGCACGTAAGTGTCCCCATCTGAGAGCATGGCAATGCCCGACTGCCGGGAAGCTGGGAGGTAAGGTCGCCTCGCAATGATTTCTGTGCACTACGGGAGCATCAGGCACACACCCAGGGGTTTGTACCCACTGCCCTATTAGTGCAGTGCACTCTTACTGCCCCAATTACCTCCAGGCAATGCTGAAGGTATAAAACAAGCTCATACGACATATAAGCATACATGCCTACCCTCCCAGAATGTGCAGGAGACTTCTGAATTTGGGGGATTTATCCCATACTCCTGGTGTAGCACAGCTCTCTCAAGGATGCCACCCACTACCCCCAATGAAGAGGGTGATCTGGAAGTTTGATGCAATTTGCATTACCGTGCCACACCCCATGCCACAAACAGTGGCACTACACATCGTGGGGACACTGTTGTGATTCGCGGTGCAACATCCCCCTCACCTCCCCTTTTACAGTTTCCCCAGGAAGGGGGGGGGGGATTTTATAGTAGGTAAGTATGTTGTACAGTAATTTGGAACCCCTGTACTGTACTGTAACAAGGTGCAGCCAGAATACTACTGTACAACAATAGGACAAGTACTGTATCTGGGAAAATTGGCCTGTTCAACTACATTTGTGAATATGGGGACCGAGGAGGAAATAACATTAAATCCAGAAAAGTGGTGCTTTAAATATATATATATATATTTTTTTTTTCCATATTCCTCCCTCCCAGTTTAAGTCGCCACTATAAATTGTCAATGATAATTCACCTTGTTGTAACCAGCTATTTTTACATGTAGGTTCTCTTGCGCCATCTAGTGTACAAAACAGCAATTTACACCCCTAACAGCTCTCCCAAGTGGCCAAACAAATTACCAAATTAGCATCTCTGAAGAATGTGCAAATTAATTTAACAGACCACAAATTTTATATTTAGTGTGAAAGAGACTATAAGGATCATCAAGCTTTGTATCGGCAATACAATATTGAAAAATGACATGAAAATTGTACAGAATTAGATTTTTTTTATTGCAATGTAACAGACTAGATTTTTAGGGCTGTTTAATATTTGTCCCCAATGCATTGTCAGGGCTGTGCACACTGGAAGGTACATGGAGCTTGAACGCTTGTCAAAATAAAGATTAATACACCATCACTGTCACATTATGCACAGGATATCACTTACAAAGTGCCCTGCAGATAGGTTTTGCCCCGTGGACTTTGAGCTTTGGTCTTTGGAGTAGGCTATATATGGCGAGGAGCCAGAGAAATTCGAAGAGGCGCTCTGTTGAAATGTCAACGTCCTACATTTTTGGAGTTTCCTGCTCATAACAATTGGAATCTGAGTTCCGCAATCTCCGATTGGCTACATGGTGAACTTTGCCCACCCCAGACCACACAGCGCTCCTGCAGCTGTGCGTGTACATGAAGTGGTCTTTGCCATACATATTGCTATACAGTTGGCGCCTGTTTTTACACTTTGTTCCCACTCCCTTAAAATCCTGGCTATGACATTGCCCCCAGTCTTGGCTCGTGGGTTCATTACCAAACAGGGCCCTATCTGTGTGGAGTTTATATGTGTACCATGTTTGTGGGGGGGTTTACTCTGGATGATCCGATTTCACCAGCCAGTTCCAAAACATACTGGTAGATTAAATGGCTGCTAACTAGAATGGGCCCTTGCCTGTATTTGCGAAGTAGGGAATTTAGACTGTAAGCTCTGGTGGGGCAGGAACTGTTGTTAATAATTAAGCTTCAGCTTAATATATTGATACTACATAATGATTAATAATATTACTCTTAAAAATAAAACCTGTTTGTACAACTAGTTAAACAGATGCACCTAATCTGTATTTAGCAAGAAACAAACCTTGCTCTGGTACAATTCCCCCCTATCGGCCAACACCAACTTCTGTTCCTCCACAAACTCCGCAGTGCCGTAGCGTTTTTGCACTAGAGTGACAAACACTATAGTGTTAAATAAACATCAAGCAGAACAAAAAGGTCTGATCACTAGTAAATACTGTGCAGGACAACAGATTAAATCCAGACATCATAAAAACCTAAAGTTATTATCCTTTACAGGAGGGCCCATAAGTAATAAAGAACCTCATTCAGAGCCGCTCGTAAGTGGCCGCTCGTTCGCACAACTGCGCATGCGTATGGGTCGTAATGCACATGCGCAAAACAGTCACTGCGATCGGAAATAGTGCGCTTGCAAAACAGCGAGGGGCTGCTAATTTGATTGACAGAATGTACCGTTTGTGGGTGGTAACAGGGGAAGGTGTTTGAAAATGGGGGAGTGGAGATCCGAACGCAGGCGTGCCTAACAGTGAAAAGGGCGTTTAATGGGTGTGCATAATTAGTAAAGGATCGTCATCGACCACGTCACTTGGTTGTCTCTTAGCCTGAACTGCTCGCAGTGATAGCGGTAAGAAAAACCTACCACAAGCACTGCGAGCAGTTCTGATGCCTTTCGATGTACCCGATTAATCTAATAAGTACCGGAGATGACGTGTGATGCGAACGGCAAATGGGCGTCTTTACACAATAGCGAGCGCATTTTCCATTCGCTCGCTCAGACATAGAGGCGTCAACAAACCGCAAAGAGCGAGCGCTCAATTTAAATAGCCGGCCCCTTTTTTGGAACGACCGTCCGCAAATAGCGTCCGGCTCTGAATCAGGCCCACTGTTTAGTGCTGCCCTGGCTTCCAAGTCACCTCTGTTCCAGAGTAATGTATTATTGTGACTTTGTAAAAGAATACCTCCCGGCTGCCTTGATTTAGTCAGGACAGTCCTTTCAGGGGTATGTCTTGCCGGCAGGTGAATGTTGGGAGGCATGACCTGTTCACTGTTGTGTTGTGTGTCAGCGGTATACAGATGCTACACACACCTGCCACTGGTGCAGCGAGCAATGCATCAAAGTTAGTTAGGTATGGAAGGTGGTTAGTGACGGCCTAGCTCTTCAGAAGTGCCGCTCTGTCCTCTAGGAGACTGTTGTCACATGTCAGCGCTGTTACCATGCACTGTTCACGCACGCATTCCAGCTTCCAGGATTGGGGTATTCAGTAGCAATCTTTCAGTGGATCAGATCATGAAATCACCAGATATAAGACACTATGCAGAGCATGGGTCTGCTTTAAACGACACGCAAGCGCAGAAGAGACAATGGGCCGTTCCATAAGATGTCCCATACGTGACACAGTAAAAACAGAATCTGTAAGCGGTGTATCTTTTGAGTTTTCAACATAGGTTGACAAGTTAAATTATAGCTATTTCTCATAAACCTAAAACACAGGTTCTTCATACAAAGTGATGAGCTGAATTATCAAGTAGAAGTTTCCTTTATGTCCCGTACGTGACATGGAACGGCCACAATTCAGAACGACGCTCTGAGGGTCAGAACGCTGCAGTTCCATCCTAGTATGGTAGATTCTGCATAAGCCGTTTCCGAGTAAAGGGATTGTACAAATGTAAACATTCGAAAGGTGCCATCGTGTGTCCCCATGTGATCAGTGCCCCCTAGTGGACACATGGGAAGCACAGCCACGAGCATGTGTTCGGCCAGATGTTTGTTGATCTATAAATAGTTTGGAAAGTGACCAAGTCAACAGCATTGGTTCTGACCCTCTGTGTGCAATGTCAGGCTGGGATGAAAGCCCGTTAGAGGACAGGGCTGTGAAATGAATACAGACAGGGTGTTTACATGCACAGCTGTGCCGAGAGATGGATTGTCACTCTCGCCCTGTGACACTAATGCAGAGCATCTGCTGTCCTGTGCTCATTGCCAGCCTCTCATCTGGAGTCAGACAGTTTCCTGATCGTGCTAAGACTTTAGGGCATGAAATATGGTCTACGGAGAGGCTGCAACAAGGGTGTCAAGTGTAACCGTTACAAATACACAAACGCAACCCCTAGCGCTCTCTCTGTAATGGGTATGGACTGGGGCTGTGGAAGGAAAAGGAATAAGACTGGACATTTAGGGGCATATGTATCAAAGCTTGATGTGAGATAAAATTGTGAGATCTATATCACCAACCAATCAGCTTCTAACTTACATTTACAAAAAATGATAGTTTGGAGCTGATTGGTTGGTGATATAGGTATACAATCGGGAAAGCGGCAGCCGGCTTCCCGACTGTCGTATCCCGGCGAGGGTGAAGTGCCGGGCGTCTAGATGTAGACGCCTGACATTTCCCCGACGCCGGGAGACTGGCGCCCGGCATCCTGATCGAAGGGATGCGGACGCCGCGAGCGGACAGCCGCAGGGGGGAGGGTTAGTTTTAGGGCACCCGGGGGGACTTAGGGTTAGGCACCCCCCCAGGAGGGTTAGGGTTAGGCTAGGGGGAGGGAGGTTTAGGGTTAGACACCCCCGGGGGACTTAGGTTTAGGCAGCGGGGAAGGGGGGGGGGGTTAGGGCTAGGCACCCCTAAGGAGGGTTAGGGGGTTAGGTTTGGTTAGTTTATACTTACCTTAGCAACGATCTCCAGCGCTGTCGGGCTTCCGCTGCCGGGAACTCTGCTTTTGCGGCCGGCGGTATTTCATACCGATTCCAGACAGATTGCCTTGCAGGTGAAACTCCTGACGCGTGCTTAATTAGCGGCCACAAAGATCCCAGCCGTCGCCTTCTATGCAGTAAAGTATCCCAGCAATCTTACGCCAGCAGGAACTAATTCCTATATATCTGTTGGGAAGCGTCCTATCGCTACTTATTGGGTTACACAGCGTCTCCTTCCCGGCACAAGTCCTACAGTCAGGACGGAATCGGAGACATGTCCCCAAACAAAAGCTCATTTCCACTCCATGAGATAATAATATGCTAAATACAGACTAGCCTGGTGGAGATAAATGTTCTATAACTGACTATATTTAGGTGTGGTATATTATGTTGACATTCAAAATGTCAACATGAGAATACCGACATGGTCATTATGTAGACATTGAACATGTCGACAACGACCAGAAAGTCGACACAACGAACATGCCAAGATTCAGAATGTGAACAATCTGTTTTTTAGTCTACCGCTATCCCTAACGCTAACCCCTAAGCCTAATGCATATGTTGACATTATGACAATGTCGACAATTCGCAGGTGTCAATATTAGTGATGTCGACATCACAAATGTTGACTGTTTGGTGATTGCATACCTTGTATTTATACTATAGGTAGTGTCCTCCCACAAGATAGACACCTCCTAAAAGGTACATGTGTGTCTTTGCTTTGGTCTGGCTAAGCTTGCACGCCTCATACCTCCCTCCCTGGTCCCACCTCTCTAAAGGCCCCCATACATCAGAGATTGATCGCAGCAATCGATTGAAAAAGGGAAACATTTTTGTACACAATCGATTGTGGCAATTCTACAATCGATTGAAAAAGGGAAAGATTTTTATACACAATCGATTGCAAATTGCACGATTGCTGCAATCAATCTCTGATGTATGGGGGCCTTTAGCCCGAAGCATCGTGCCCGCAAGACGCAACAGAACCCGAATACAAATGGAAGCATGAAAATACATATTTTAGGAGAAACCCAAAAACAGTTTGTACATCCAACACTTGTATATTCATGTACCAGTTTACGCTAAGTTCTATAAAGAAACGTCATTATGTATTCAGTATGTATAAAGCTCACTATGACCTAATGTGCAAATAAAATGCTAAATAAATATATATATATATATATATATATATATATATATATAGTATACTGTGGCTGCAATGTAGGTTTTCTAGTCATTAAAGAGTTTACTGAAATGACAGACAGTGAGAGGGTTAATCCAGCTGGTAGGAGAGCCAGTTACGCCTTCTCCTGGCCTGTCCTAGGCATTTCTCAGTCTCCGCTATAGGAGACATAAGGTAATTAGCTGGAGGGGGCCACAGGATCCACAAAGCTGCAATTATACAGAGGACGGAGCGGAGAGTATAATTGCATTCACAGCACACATCACATCCTGTAAAACTTTACTGGGATCCAATCCAAATGCCCTGCATTGTTCTCTATCGCTTTATAAATAAACATATTATTCACTAGCGCTAGCTTTTTTTTTTATTTGCCGCGGTTTCAGGTAATTAGCCATTTATTTGCTCACAATGTAGCTAAGCTACCCCCAAGATGACCGCACAGACTTTTCCTGTTTAGGTGATTTGATAGCTTCAAATTAGAAACTTTTTCTCCGCTTATTTTGTTACTCAACACCAATCTGTGTCTCGCAAATCTGCTTCAAACAAGTGGAGCCAAGTTATAGGATTATTGGGCTTATTTTATAATGTAAAATTCGGGTAATGTGACACTTTCCTTCCTATTTCCATATTGAGAAAAAAAAAAACCACACAATTTGGGGACCTTAACTCTTCAGTTACTGCACTGAGAAAGCTGCTGCCCCCCACTGACAGTTGTGAGTATTGCATGTTTGTGCAGATAAAATCACTCCACATCAGATTGCAGGCCTCAACCAAACAGACCACTCTAAAAGGTGGCGATGCACAGTGTACGGCGACAGCCGATCCGTCGGCAGATGGATCGTGCCGTCACCGCCGGCAATCGTGCGGTCCCCGCAGACCGCCCGGTATGCTGGCTTCCCCCTCCTTCATCTGAATGGGATCGTACATCGCATCCCAGGTCAGATGGTTTTGCAGGAAGGCCTGGGGATGCGATGTACGACCCCGGGTGGCGCGCAGCACGATATCAGGTACGATAAGTTAGAAGCTGATTGGTTGGTGATCTATATCTCACATCAAGTTTTGATACATATGCCCCTTAAGGTGGGTACACATTAGACGATATGTCGCCCGATTTGGAGGATCGGGACGACATATCGTCGACATCGGCAAGTGTCTATGCTGCAAGATCACCCATTTCAGACTAGATTCAGGTAAAATACACATACTGCACAGTGGCAATCCCATTAATTAACATCCAATCTGTAATATTAGTGTGTACAGAAATGTCCAACATATAGCTAACCTAAATGCAGAGTATAACTGACTTATTACAGGCAGCTGCTAAATCCTCTATGTTGGATAAGCAAAACCTACAATATGTAATACCTGTAAAAGGGGATCCTACATACAGGCATGAAAACCTAGCACTCAATGCAAAGCCTAGTAAACATTCCCTGACACTGGGGCCTAGATAAATAGTGTAAAAGGACGGACCTGTACACACACATACATAGGCATTCCATAGTGAGGCCCATTTATTAATGATTGCATTTGCAAGGTGACCTGGGTGCGATATTAGCGCCCATGATCACATTGCAGTATGCGACCATACCAGCTAAATGTATGAAAAAACACCGGCAGGGACAGGGGCTTCAAAAGGGGCCCGTTCCTGCGATGTGCTGGAAGTTAAGTGACTGCGGAAATATTTTATAACAAATGGGCCCCTATCCCTTTAAACTCATGAATTACACAGGTTCTGTGGCTGATTAATACCAGGTGGAATACAGGCTTGAAGTCAGCCAGCCACAGAACCTGTGTAATTCAGGAGTGTCCAGGTTTAAAGGGATAGTATGGTAAGCCTACACATACTGATGGGATAAATTCACGGTCCCGCACAGGGGATGCCGGCATTTCGATACCGGCGCCGTAACCCCGACGCCTGTCAGAATCCAAGATCCGGCATCCAGAAAGTAAGTAGCGGGGTAGGGTGGAAGGTTAGGGTTAGGCACTAGGGTGGGAGGGGGAGGTTAGGTTTAGGCACCGGGGAGGGAGGGTTAGGATACCTACTGACAGGTGTCGGTATCGTAACCCTGTCGGGATTTTGACCGCCGGCATCCGGTACCCATCCCCATACTGTAAGTGTTCACGTCATAATCATTAATGCTTCATAAAATATAATGGAATAGAGGAACCTTTATTTACATCTTGTAATAAAACAACATTGCAGGATAAATAGTGTTATTACATCGCAAAGCTCCCCCAAATGACATATTCTTACACATATCTTAACTTTTTTTTTTTTTTTACATATTATACATTGTTTTAAGTGCGTGTGGGGGATGGGCATGGTAAAAACTGGGTGTCCATTTGTTTCGAAATTCCCAAGGAGTGTGCAAATGTAATACATATTGCGGAATAGCGTCATCATCCGTAATCATAGCTGCAAATACACGGTAGACCTTACCTGTTGAGCACACGGCAGTCAGACCTGCGGAGAAAGGCTGCGTTATCCTGGAGAAGTCACAGACTGTGCAAAAAGAGGCGAAGACCTTAACTGCTAATTGCCCTTCCCTCATTCACTGATGGACAGGTGCCGTCCCAGCCAGAGCACACCTGGAAGATACAGACGGCTATAATACATGTGGTGCAATCACTGATGGACAGGTGCCGTCCCAGCCAGAGCACACCTGGAAGATACAGACGGCTATAATACATTAGGTGCAATCACTGATGGACAGGTGCCGTCCCAGCCAGAGCACACCTGGAAGATACAGACGGCTATAATACATGTGGTGCAATCACTGATGGACAGGTGCCGTCCCAGCCAGAGCACACCTGGAAGATACAGACGGCTATAATACATGTGGTGCAATCACTGATGGACAGGTGCCGTCCCAGCCAGAGCACACCTGGAAGATACAGACGGCTATAATACATGTGGTGCAATCACTGATGGACAGGTGCCGTCCCAGCCAGAGCACACCTGGAAGATACAGACGGCTATAATACATGTGGTGCAATCACTGATGGACAGGTGCCGTCCCAGCCAGAGCACACCTGGAAGATACAGACGGCTATAATACATGTGGTGCAATCACTGATGGACAGGTGCCGTCCCAGCCAGAGCACACCTGGAAGATACAGACGGCTATAATACATGTGGTGCAATCACTGATGGACAGGTGCCGTCCCAGCCAGAGCACACCTGGAAGATACAGACGGCTATAATACATTAGGTGCAATCACTGATGGACAGGTGCCGTCCCAGCCAGAGCACACCTGGAAGATACAGACGGCTATAATACATGTGGTGCAATCACTGATGGACAGGTGCCGTCCCAGCCAGAGCACACCTGGAAGATACAGACGGCTATAATACATTAGGTGCAATCACTGATGGACAGGTGCCGTCCCAGCCAGAGCACACCTGGAAGATACAGACGGCTATAATACATGTGGTGCAATCACTGATGGACAGGTGCCGTCCCAGCCAGAGCACACCTGGAAGATACAGACGGCTATAATACATGTGGTTCAATCACTGATGGACAGGTGCCGTCCCAGCCAGAGCACACCTGGAAGATACAGACGGCTATAATACATGTGGTGCAATCACTGATGGACAGGTGCCGTCCCAGCCAGAGCACACCTGGAAGATACAGACGGCTATAATACATTAGGTGCAATCACTGATGGACAGGTGCCGTCCCAGCCAGAGCACACCTGGAAGATACAGACGGCTATAATACATGTGGTGCAATCACTGATGGACAGGTGCCGTCCCAGCCAGAGCACACCTGGAAGATACAGACGGCTATAATACATGTGGTGCAATCACTGATGGACAGGTGCCGTCCCAGCCAGAGCACACCTGGAAGATACAGACGGCTATAATACATGTGGTGCAATCACTGATGGACAGGTGCCGTCCCAGCCAGAGCACACCTGGAAGATACAGACGGCTATAATACATGTGGTGCAATCACTGATGGACAGGTGCCGTCCCAGCCAGAGCACACCTGGAAGATACAGACGGCTATAATACATGTGGTGCAATCACTGATGGACAGGTGCCGTCCCAGCCAGAGCACACCTGGAAGATACAGACGGCTATAATACATGTGGTGCAATCACTGATGGACAGGTGCCGTCCCAGCCAGAGCACACCTGGAAGATACAGACGGCTATAATACATGTGGTGCAATCACTGATGGACAGGTGCCGTCCCAGCCAGAGCACACCTGGAAGATACAGACGGCTATAATACATGTGGTGCAATCACTGATGGACAGGTGCCGTCCCAGCCAGAGCACACCTGGAAGATACAGACGGCTATAATACATGTGGTGCAATCACTGATGGACAGGTGCCGTCCCAGCCAGAGCACACCTGGAAGATACAGACGGCTATAATACATGTGGTGCAATCACTGATGGACAGGTGCCGTCCCAGCCAGAGCACACCTGGAAGATACAGACGGCTATAATACATTAGGTGCAATCACTGATGGACAGGTGCCGTCCCAGCCAGAGCACACCTGGAAGATACAGACGGCTATAATACATGTGGTGCAATCACTGATGGACAGGTGCCGTCCCAGCCAGAGCACACCTGGAAGATACAGACGGCTATAATACATTAGGTGCAATCACTGATGGACAGGTGCCGTCCCAGCCAGAGCACACCTGGAAGATACAGACGGCTATAATACATGTGGTGCAATCACTGATGGACAGGTGCCGTCCCAGCCAGAGCACACCTGGAAGATACAGACGGCTATAATACATGTGGTGCAATCACTGATGGACAGGTGCCGTCCCAGCCAGAGCACACCTGGAAGATACAGACGGCTATAATACATGTGGTGCAATCACTGATGGACAGGTGCCGTCCCAGCCAGAGCACACCTGGAAGATACAGACGGCTATAATACATTAGGTGCAATCACTGATGGACAGGTGCCGTCCCAGCCAGAGCACACCTGGAAGATACAGACGGCTATAATACATGTGGTGCAATCACTGATGGACAGGTGCCGTCCCAGCCAGAGC